>OX439139.1:160452213-161052213 GCA_949318255.1 Pollenia labialis | reverse complement strand
TCAAATTCGGCATGGCCGTGGCGGGCCAGAAAATGCATTACATTCTGCTGGAATTTTCTGTACAATTTACTTCATTGCTAGTCAAAGGATAGCTAAAGTAAGCCCCGTAACAGAAATGTACATACAAACGAAAATTCTGATAGTGCACAGAAAATATTGAAGGACTATTAAAGTATAAAAGCTTTTAAAATTGTTATTTTACTTAGCCCTAGGGGCTTATAAACTATTGAATTAATAAAATAAATAAATAAATTATTATGAAAATATATTTAATCTTAAGGTAATAACTAGGGGACGCATTTTTATGCCAGTATGTATATTTATTTTCAATTAAAACTTAAATGTCCTTTTATTCATAAAACAATTCTTCCTTAAAAAAATAAAAATATAAATTTGGATAGTTTATTGAATCTTAATGGTAATTAATTCATTTTCCATCAGGATTTTTGTATTTATACAAACTTTTTGAATTAACTTTTTTTTTTTTTAGTGTAGGTACGTGTTTTTTAATTTTCTATTAATAAAAACCATTTCTCTCTTGAACGGGTTTGTAGTCGATTTTTTTCTTTAAATATGTAGATAAATTACAACTTGCACTTCTATTAGAAATACACATTACAAAAAAAAAAGAATAATTAAAACTCATATTTATCGCTGCAGTCATATTCAAGTTTTTCTTTTTATTATTAATTAAGCTCGTGTTAGGTACTGGTTCTCCCCTCTTTTGTATACAAGCTAGTTTTAGTTTAAGCATTGCAAGGGACTTTATGCAATTGCATGTTGGTTGTCGTTACTCTAAAACAAGGGGTTGTCACATTGTTTCTTTGCCAATTAAAGTATATTTGGTTAATTAAGGTTAAGAATAAAACTACACTTAAAAACGTATGTATTTCGATGGCTTTTCGCAATTTTTTATCAAATAATTAAACTTAAGTTGAAAAACTAACTAGCGGGGAAACCGGCGGGTTAACCTAGTTCGAGTACGCTGAATACAGTGGTGCTAACCGTTTTTTTTTATTAGGTTAGCTCTTGTTTTCGAGATATACCGTTATTTCGAAAATGGAGGAGGTTGCACAAAATATCGCTCCTTGAACATTGTTATACTGACTTAATAAAATATATTTTGCTATAACTTCGGTTTGAGATATAACACTGATTTTTTTCTGTTTAAGTAACTCTAAATTTTTGATTTATTGAGATGTGACTATGTTGAAATAAAGGAGCAATATATTCGCGTAACTCAAAAAAGGTTTCGTTTATTAAATAAACTAAAACACCCGAAACTCCGCAATAAAAATACCTTAAAATTTTTTTTAAATGCTCATTTTTTTGGCAAAAAAAAAAAATTTTTTTTTCAAAAATTTAAAAAATTTTGTTTTTTAAAACGTCATACGAAATTGAAAAATGCAGCTCTTTCTAATTTGTCTTCACGTTTAGCAAATAAAGTTCCAAACAAAACATGCAACAAATGATTAAAATCTGTCCACAACTTTTGATTTTATTCACAAAAGATAAAAAATGTTAATTATATTTAAGAATTTCATAAAACGCCATATTTGTATGGAAGCCCCCAAAGAGGTGGAGATAAAGCGCAAGTATTAGAGCTGTAAATGAATCATTCATTTTTGATTTTAATTCGTTACGAATTCGCTCAATTTTGCATAAATTCTTTTAACAGCAAAAAAGAATTGAATAAAATATGAATCAATTCAAACGAATTAGGCAGAAATGAATTTTAATTCGTTTTCCAATTCAAATGAATTTTAAGAATCAGTTGCAATTCATTTGAATTCATTCAAATGAATCGCAATTCAAATGAATGAAATCCAAAATGAGTTGCAATCAATCGAATTCAAGAGCAGATCTAGGGGGAACTACTAAAATTTTCTATTTTTATTGCAGTTGGAAGTTTTCAATACAAAAAGTAAACAAATTTATCAAATTGTAGTAAGAATTTCGAGTAAACGAATGCAACTTTGACAGCAAAAAATGTTGTTGAGATTCAAAGTTGCTAAAATCTTTAAAATTCAATTGAAAATTTAAAAAAAAGAAATTTGCCACAATATGCAAATATGAGATTATTTAAACAAACAAATTATTGTTTAACACACTTTTAATAATATTTTCACACTTTTTGATAAAAATAAAAATTTTAGTTTCTTTTAGCAAATAAACAAAATTTTTTTCAATTTTGATAGGATTTTCGCCTACAACTAATAATTTAATTCCTATTCTGGCGCTAGTTACAATTCCATTCCAATACAAAATCATTTCAAATTTCAATCAATTAAAATGAGTTGGTAATGAATTGCTAATTCTTTTTTCTAATTCATTTAAATTAATTAAAAATCAATTCAATTCAAATGAATCTGTAAAATGAATTGCAATTCACTTCCACAAATTCATTTGAATTGGAAACGAATTGCAATTCATTTGAATTGACTCAAATTTCATTTTATTAATTTTTTTGTGTGAAAAGAATTAATTCAAAATTTGATAATTCAGTGCTAAATTATTCGCGATTCATTTACAGGTCTGCTACGTATGTTTGTATTTGTAATAAACAAGTTACAATGAAGTAAAATTTTTGCATGTTTTGGCTTCTAGTACATCAGCTATTGAGACTGCTATTTCAACATTTTTGTATACTGGCGCCTTATTCAGATTCAGATTCAAACGAGTTAAAAGTTCTTAAACCGTACTACCGGTTTCACAATATTTATCGACTGCTTCCATTTTCTTGAATCTACCTTCGACTTTTTTATTAGCTTATATTTTTCCTCAATCGACAAACACGTTAAAACACGCGTAATAATAATAATAAATAATTATCATAAAGCGCGAATGAAACTTCTGAAAGAGAAGAGTAAAATTTACAAAACAGTACCCGTTCTGTAACTTTAGTAAGAGTTTCTCGCATTGAAAAGATGTGAAACAAAATATTCCATCGTTTCTCGAAAACTATCAAAAAAGATTACGTCGTTTCGTTATTAATGTCATAACATTGCACTCGAAGCCGATGTGACATTTAAGAACCCTAGTTACACACAGGGCTGCCAGGTACTTTTTTCGTTCTCCCCAAATTTAAAAATAAATTTCCCCAAATATCCCCCAATAAATGAAAGAATCCCCAAAATAAGCCCCTGTAAAAAATACATTATTTTTAACGGATAATTGGAATATTTATGTAAGTTTTACATGTACCATGTTCTATAAGAGATCATTTCCATCGAAAGGAAAAATGTAGTTGTTTTTTTTAAATATCTATATACAGTCGAACTTTATTAAAATGAATTTGCACAAAATCACTTAATTTTTAAGAAAGTTTAGTATACAAAATTAATATTATTTCTACTTTTATTAAAAAATAATGAGGATATACTAGTTTGGATTATTTTCCCACGTGCAGCAGTTATCCATGTAGTGCGCAATTATTATTTGACAATTTTTAGTCTTTTGAATAAAAAATTATATTGCACAAATCAATTTTAAAACTATTTAAGGTGTGTGATCGCATTTCTAGGTCAAGTAATAATTAGTACATTAGTGGTCTGGGGCCATCATTTATTACTAGTTGTAACCGATTTTTTTTTAATTTCTTTTTTAAAAACATAATGGCATGTTTATTTCGAATTATTTATAATCTAGACTAAAAACTCTTACGACATTTAAAAAATGTTCCATAAACTTATGGTGTTTTCTTTTCTACAAAAAATGTGCCTATTTTTTAAAAAATTCAATTTGGTGTATTTTTCTTAAAAATATTGCTCCCGAAAAGGGTGGCTTGTTTCATTCTAAAAAACTCATGTTTTTCGGGAGCAAAATTTTTAAGAAACAGACACCAAATTGCATTTTTTTAAAAAAAAAGGCACATTTTTTTGTAGAAAGGAAAACACCACTAAATAAGTGATTGTTTTGCCTTTTACACACTATTTGACCTTTCAATCGACTTTTCTTTCCCCAATCGTCACCAAACTTCATATTAAATGTTATTATATACAAATGAACCAATAAGCCCATTCATTGGCTTTAGAGTTCACTTTAATATTTTTGAACACCTCTTATACACATGCAGTTGTCCATGAAAATGCAAATTTTGGACTTTTTGTACATAATCGAATTATTGACAGATTAACTTCAAACTTATCAGATATTGTTTTTAATAAAAAAGAAACTTTTTTTTGACCGGTGCTCATTGATATCAAGTGATGTTACAAAAAATAGCCACTTTAATGTGTATGTGACACATACTATGTCCGCATTAAACTTAGTTGTCTTTTATAGAAAAATTAAGCTCATATTTTTTATTTCCCCAAAAAATCCTAAGTTTTATTTTTAATATCCCCAATGCAAACCCAAAATACAATTTTCTGTCCCTTTTAGCAACAAGCAAACCCCTAATTTGGGGTCAAAACCCCTAAACTGGCAGCCCTGGTTACACATATCGTTGACGGTGACCAAAATTTACTAAAATTTAAAATTTCCAATGACTGCGGCGAAAATAAAACCGTCGCTTACACCAAATAATGTAAAGAGCGACTTTAATGTTTGTTGTTTTCAAACGAGCTTTAAAAATATTCGTATATTTTATAAAAATGTTAAAAGCAAAATAGTTAAGCAATAAAAAAATGTGCCAAGAACAAAATATTATGATATTATTCTTTGCATTTTGCAGTTTTAATATGTTTTTTAGTGTTAAAATTTTTTCTCGCCTCGTTTTTTTGCGTTAGTTTATTTGACATTTCAAAGCAGGAACCTTTTCACAGAAGTTGTACAGCAGAGGTTTGCAAAACACCGCACATGTGCGAATGCTCTCACACTAATAAAGAGATCATGAGGAAATAATTTGTAATTTTACTAGATCCCAACAAACACGGAGGTTTGATTTAAAATTGAAAATGATTTGAAATTAAACGTTTTCTCAAACGACAAACGTTTGATAATGATTTGAAAATCATAGCGTTCTCAACAAAAAGGGGAAATTATTTTCAAATTGAAAAATGCCTTTATTTTCAACTTGCTTTCAAACGTAATTCTCAAATGGTTTTTAAATGTGGATTATAATACAATGTGGAATATAAATAAAACTATTTAATTTTTTTTAATTTAAATTTATTATTTATTTAAATAAACTTTGAGATAAACATCGTGTTTGTTGGGAAAACACTGAACAACCAAAAACAATTACGATCAAAAATAAACAACCAAGGCAACAAAAAATATGAATGTATGTGTTTGGCGAACACTGTTTTAATTTGGCGAGTGATTTCCTTACGTGACAGCAAGTACTCGCCAAAAATGTTAAGACGCAGTTAAGTGAGTACAAAGAGTTGATTGTTTCAATTTATGGCATTTTTGTTTCATTTCTCAAATTTTGATCGCAAATTTTCTCGAAGCGAGGGTTACAGAAGAATTCATATTTAAGTATTTTGTTCGAGTTAACTTCGAGTTATGGAAGTTCGAGAATTGTATGTTGTTTATTCTTTAGTGCACATTTAGATAGGGACACATTTTGTCTGGAAGCAAATTACGGGTGGGGAAGAGATAATGGTTTTTGTTATCGGTACTCAGTTCGATTTAGAGAAAATTCGAGTTAAAGAAGTTCGATTTATGTGTAATGGACTGTATACTTTTTTAATATTTAAATAATAGTGTAATAATTTTCTTTTTTGGCAATCTTTTGGTTAATTCAAACGTCACATTTTAATAAAAATTAAAGGCCTGCCAATGTTTAACTATACAATTTAGCGAGCGGCATTAGTCGCATCATGCAATTGCCAATGCATGCAATGCTGATCACACATGTTTGATAACGCCATTTGTATTAAGAAACTATCGAATAAATTGAAAATTAATCTAAGCATAGTTTTCACAGTGATTTTCCACAAATGAACAAAGAAAATGAACCTGTCAACACACGCGATATTTTTATGGCGCATTATGTGCAATTAAACTGCAAATAAAATAGGAAAATTTTTGATTATGATTGTCAGCATTTAAAAAACTGCATTTAAAGTAGAAAAACTGTAATTTTTTCCACTTCTTTATCTGCTATTGACCAAAATACTGTTGCTTTTACTTCAGTTTAATTAAATGTAAACGGTCGCTATCAATCTAACTCAAAAAGCGAACTGTTTGGGTTCACTGCATTTTTTGAACCCTGATGGTTGTTATTAATTTCAACTTCTTTTGAACACAGTGCAACAATTTTCAAGCCATCGATTCCAAACTCCCACTCGTCTGGAATTGATTGAAGTAATAATCGATTCTAACAACAAACCAATTGGGTTTTGCCAGATTTAGCTGCTGTTCAGATTTTATGGCTTCAAGTCTAATTTGACTAAAACTTTCCGCAGAACATGCAATTTTTCTCACTGCTGTATCTCAATTGGAAGTTTATTTTCCTGTTTTTGGCACAATTGTAGCTACATTTAGAGTGGGAGCAAAAAGTATTGAAAACACTAACTTAATATTGGAAAAATTTCGAAAAATTTTCATTTTTTATTCATATAATTTTCACAATTTTTGGCCCATATCTGCTAAACTGTGAAAAAATTAATAAAGTAGTCTTCAGTAGCCCGTTTCTGTATTCCTCGCATCGTAAGTTGCTTCGCTTAAAAGGTGTGAATTGCAACAGAAACAGTGAAGAATTAAACAAAAAACAGTTTTGCTCACACAAGTGTTTCTACAAGGGTGATCGATCGAATAGTATTCGACCGGTTTTAACCGGTTATTTTAGTTTTGCCCAAGTCGAATATTTCAAAATGTCCATTTTTCGAATATCGAATAAACCGGCTATTTTAGTAAAATAACCCGGTTATTTAAGTAATGTGTAATTTATATACGTTTTCCTTACTTTTGTTATAAATGAACCCGTAATTTAAGTATTTTTCTAACTGAATATTTGGCAAACTTAAACTTTTTATAAAAAATGTCAAAACAAAATGAAACAAAAGTCAAAAAACATTATGAGCAATGTAAATACAAATCGCTTATAAAAGTGTGTGTTCTTGTAACAAAAACCAAAAACAATTTAAAGTACTACAAAAAAAGTTCAGCTTAAACTGACTTAAAAGAAAATTGTGCTTAAACGGCCCTAAAATGATAAGTTGCAAAGGTTCTTTAACGTCACGACTTATTAATCACTTTAAATTAGTCTACAAGCTTGACATAAATATACGCCAAGTAAAACTTGACTCTGTTCCAAGTAGTTTTTAAGAGACTGCAAATAATACTTTACAAAAAATACTTTAATAAAAATAATGACTGAAAATCTCTTAAGTAGTTCTAGCATATCTTCATGCTTAAAACAAAAACATATGTTATGGGAAAATTCATCAGTTTTATTTATTAAAACACCAAGAGCTTAAACCAACTTAAAGGAATCAAAAATGTCCTGGAAGGGTTTAAATTGTGTGATCGACGAATTGAAAGATATTTCATACAAAAAGCATGTTTCTTGTCTTTACTGCTGAAACAAAAAAAAAAAAAAATTGAAATATATAACCCTGTATAAGAGGTTTTGTTTGCCACTTTTCAAAAATATGGCTGAAGTTTACTGCTTCATATAGACATGCTTAACCAGCAACAAATTAAAACTCATTGACTGGTCAGGTTTTTTTTTGATTTTATCGTCAAATATTTGTGGTCTGAACATACCTTAAGTCATATCTATGGATTTTTTTGGTTTGGTGAATTGTTTTGTGTTTATTCTTATTTACTTTTTATTACAAAAACCAATTTGATTTTTGTATTTTTATGTATTCGAATTAAAACCGGTTAACCGGTTATTTTTAAAATGTCTAACCGAAAACCGGGTTTTTTAAAATAGCAACTATTCGGAATATTCGAAAACCGGTTATTGAAAAAAGTCGAATAATCGATCACGCTAGTTTCTACATCTGTCATTTGAATAATTTCTATCAATTATTTGAATGATGTGAGAAAAAGTGCTTCTGTAACAATATTTTGCGAAAAATAAGTCACATTTCAAAGTGGTGCGAGAAAAACAAAAATTAAAAAAAATATAGATTTGCATTTTATATTCAAAATGTGTTCATAATTTTTTTTTTTTAATTTAAAAGGAAAATAGAAAGAATTTTAATAATTGAATAATTCAGATGATAAAAATAAATAAAACTCAATTGTTATATTTTGTTATTAACATTTTTTTTTATAGTTTAAATTTTTGTATTTTTATAATTGATGTTTTGTTGTTGTTTCGCTTGCATCTTAATCACGGAAAATATTCCAGTTAAAACAGAATCAGTGTTGTCTGTTTTCGCATTCAAATACAGAAACATTTTTTTCCCACAAATCGAGAAACAATGGAATTTATTGTTTCACGTTTCATGTGAGAAATTTTAATATGCGAGAAGAACTGAAATCAGCTACAGAATTCAGAAATCTTCAAAACATTAAAAAAAAAACAAAATATAATCAATATCAAGTTTCGGCGAGCAAGATTTCTCGGAAAAGGCTAACCAAAAGCATTTAAGGACATGGTATTGAACACAACAGCGTACAGCATCTTGTCTAAGTTGCAATGACATGCTAAGGCAGTATGCTTGCGTTGGCATAACATATCAAAAAACCTTTCATGAGTTGGCATGACTTGGCAATGCATGACATTTTTGAGAATGCATTTTTTACAGAAAGGTTGAATAAACATCCATACTATTTTAAAAACTTCATAGTTTATTTCTTGCACCAGTTGGGCTTTAATAAGGAAATAATCCAAGAGCAGTAAGTCAATCTTCTACTATTCTTCCGCGTTTGTAAATTTTTGCCCTTTTCAGGGTGGAAGAAAAATTCTTCGGATGAACAGTTTTGGACATGAATACTTAAAAAAAAAACGAATAAATTTTCTGCAGAGCGTGCATCTTCTATATTTGTCAATGAATCTTTGAGTGCATTCAGTTGCTAATGTATCTTTCCAGATCATCAGGAAGCTTTTCGACGAGAACACTTACAGTGTCCAAAATGGGATGGTAAATATTTTTACGAAAATCTTCTTGCCATCTTTTTGAAGTCTTCTTGTTTTGTTTGCGATGAGTGTTGATTATAATTTTGAACTCCAGACATACAATTTTTTTTTAACACGACATTTTTGGCTTTCTGCATTAATATTTATATGAAAAGCACTCAGATTTTTGAGTGTAAGAATTTTTTTTAATTGTTGTTTATATATAGTAATTCCCAAGCGAACATTTTAATTTTATTTTGAAAAAAGGGCAGCAAATCTGTGGTTGATTTTATTCATTACGTTTCTAAGCGTACTAAAGTCTTTTCCGACATGGTGGATTGACCTTTTCAAAATTCGGCAGGGTGATTTCTAGCCTTTTAGGCGTGTTTTTCCACGGTGGGCTTAATATTGGGCCTTTGGTTAATTATAGAGCGATCTTTACGAAATATGGTGGTGTGATTTATAGTCTCAAGAAACTATGACGGTCATTGTTATTATAGCGTGATTTGTTACGTCTTTAGGTTTAAAAAACTGTTTTCCGGGGGTCGGCTTTATATGACTTAAGCTACGGTCACACTTATTAAATATTTGACAAAATAAGCATAACCACTACTTTTGTTAAAAGTAAGTGAGATTTAATATGATCTTAATATCACAAAATAAAACTAATTATATTGCCAGCCCCAGTAAACAACTTTTTTTTTATGATGAAGTACTTTAATCAAAATAAATATTGCAATTAAAGGAAATTAAATTTTAGTTTGCCTGTTGGTTACGTCTTTTTTGTCAAATATTTGCCAAGTGTGACCGTAGCTTAAGTTGTTGATTGCGCTGGATGTCACTTCCAAAGTGCTTAGGATAACTACATAAAGGGTGTTTTTCATAGAGTGACTTTAGCTTTAATCATAATAATTATGAATAAAAATTCCCCGGGAGGTTTCTTCTTTCTCCCATTTTTCCTATGTAAATTCAATTGTAAAAATGGGAAAAGGGGAAAAAAGTCCCGGGAAATTTTTATTAATAATTGGGCTGAATATCAATGAAACGGGCTTTATTGAAAAGAAAATTTTAGGAAATTAATGTTTAAATATCTTTTTTGGTTAAATAAAGTTGAGGTTTCATTAATAAGTGTTATTTGGGGCCAAATGCTCCTTATAGGATCTTCGGGAACATAAATATATATATATATATATATATATATATATATATATATAATGTTTAAATATGATTTCTGCCATGCGGCCGCCACAGTTGGCGCGTAGAAGGCGAAATCTGGAACACCAATTTTAAAGGATGGTTTTAACGGCCGATGTTGATTGTGAACCACACCTAATCGTCAAGATTTTGTCTGCATTTCATTTGGCATTTCTCAATTTCAGACTAACTCAATTTGAACCATGGAAATAAACTTAATCGAGCAATGCGTCGTCAATGGTCAGAATGGTGGCCAGAAATGGCAACAGTGGATGATTAATTTTCGAAGAAAATCATCGTCAGTGATGAGGCACATTTTTACCTCAGAAGATTCGTCAATAAGCAGAAATGCCGCAATTGGCCGAATGATAATCCAAGAGTTATTGTCGAAAAACCTACAAAGAGTTACTGCTTGGCGCGGTTTATGGGCTGGCGGCATCATCGGGTCTTTTTTTTCCAAAATGAGGCCGGTCAGGCAGCTACTGTGAATAGTGTTCGCTATTGTGAGATGATAACGAACTTTTTAAGGCCCGAATTAGAAGATTCGGATGTGGACGATATGTGGTTTCAACAAGATGGCCACACAGCTAACGAAACAAAGGCTCTTTTGCCCGACAAATTCAATGGCCGTGTTATCTCACAAAGTGGCGATGTCAATTGGCCGCCAATATCATGTTATTTGACACCGTTGGCCGATATTTTGTTCCATACATAATTAAACTGAAATATGCTCTAAACAATTGGGGGATTCACAAGGTGTGCTATCCAGTCATATCGTCATAATGTCCTAAATAATATTTTACAATTGTTTAAAATAAATGTTGTTGTATTTTAAACAAAATAAAAATGTTAATGCTGTGTTTATTGATTCGTCATAACTGTACAGTAGAAATCTTAATTATAAGCGGGAGCCCACAGCAGTCATATATATTTCTTGTAATTATTTTAGGACATATTACTTTACTACTTTATGACTACCTTGTGAATCCCTCAAATGTTAAAAATATGCCCTAAAAATCAAAAATTGCTTATTTGAAGACCAAATATTCAACAACAAAATTTAAAAAAAAACCTAAAAATATTATCGCTGTTAAATGTTAACACACAAAGAGTCTAATTTGGAAAGAAGTTTTTATGGGAAATATGTGAAATTATAGACCGATTCCCACCATTTACACAGAATTGGAACTTGTACTTTTCGCACAAGGTTAACATGGGCAGACAACCAGCCAGACGTGTTTTATTCAAAATCAACATCGGCCCTTAAAATTTAATATAATTAAAAAAAATTTATAAATAAATAATTTTGCAAAGCTGGCAACACTAGTGATTTGTGCATTTGATTTGTCTTGTTACTTGCTAATGAGGCTGTGCGCGTACAAATCACAAGTTATTGAAAATTTTTCATTTCTAGGAAATTTTCAATTTCTTGTGTGCGAACATTTTAAAAATTTTTCATTTTAGTGTACAACGAAACATCGAGTTGTATCTATTGCGGAGTTGTTTAGCTTACACAAATAAATTATCAAAAGTGCAATTGCAATATCAGCTTCAGAATTCATGTTTTCTTTTTGACGTTTTTCGTCGTGTGTGGAGAAATGGAACGCTAACAAATCACATGCAAAAATCACTAGTGTGTGGCCAGCTTAAGTTAACAATTTTAAAAGTATTATTTGTTGTGGAGAACTCAAACACACCTGGGAACAAAGAACCGGATAATTTTTTAATTTTATAATTGTTGGTAAACAAGAAATCGCAAAATAATTAATACAGGGTGGCGCAGAATGATTGGTTTATACCTTTTTTATTTATGCGATTATTTTAATTTTTTTTTTAAATGCAGTATATTATTGGGGAATTTTTTGCAATTAGCTTTTCGCAAAATTGTGCGGTCATTATTATTGTTCGATTGTATTGATATTCATTAATAATTCCCCAAGCTTTATTCAAAGAATAATGATTAAAATATGTAGTTATAACGAATTGAAACCATATCGCTCATTCTGCGGCACCCTGTCGTTTCATAATGGAAAAAGTGCTTAAGGGCAGAGCTGTAAATGAATCATTAATTTTTGAATTAATTTGCGAGTCATTCATGCACTGAATTAGCAAATTTTTAATTAATTATTTTTGCACAAAAAATTAATTGAATGAAATTTTAGTCAATTCAAATGAATTAGGCAGCAATGAATTTCAATTCGTTTTCCAATTCTAATGCATTTGAAGAATGAATTGCAATTCGTTTTCAATTCAAATGAATTTGTTAAAGTGAATTGCAATTCATTTTACAGATTAATTTGAATTGATTTTTAATTAATTCAAAATAAATTAGAAAAAAGAATTAGCAATTTATTTCCAATTCATTTGAATTGAATTGATTGCAATTTGAATTGATTTTGTATTGGAATGGAATTGTCAGCTAGCGCCAGAATAGGAATTAAATTATTAGTTGTAGGCGAAAATTCTTTAAAAATTGAAAAACTTTGTTTATTTGCTAAATGAAACTTACATTTTTATTTTTATCAAAAATTGTGAAAATATTATTAAAATTGTGTTTATCAATAATTTTTTGTTTAAATAATCTCATATTTGTATACCAACCAAGTCCCCGTCATATCTGGGGTTTTCCGAAATCCCATTTCAACGTACACACGGACAGCCGGACATCGTTTAATTAACTTCGCTACTCAGAAGGACCAACACTTTAGGGTCTGACGTTAATATTGTAGAAATTACAAACGAAGTGAAGGTGAAGGGTATAATAACAGGTTACTGGCTTCTTTGACTGCTTTACATTTTCATTTTGGCACTTACCTCACATAATTTTAAATAACACAAATCCAATGTTTTTTCAAAACTTCAGTGGCATTTCCCGATGGTAGTTGTTCTACACCGGATAATTTACATGGCCTCTGTGTAGATCTTTTAGAATGTCCTCCACTCTTAGAAGTCCTTAAAAATGAACAAAGATCTTCCTCGCAAACACGTTTTCTGCAACAGAGTCAATGCGGCAAAAGGGGCAGTACAGTTTTAGTTTGCTGTCGCCACAATAGTGGAAGCCGAATTTTTATACCAACAACACCACAATCAATTGATAATTCCCATTTATTGCCCGATACCCGACAATGTGGTCGTTCCTTTGACAATCGTATTTTAGGTGGCTCGGCAACAAAAATTGATGAATATCCCTGGACTGCCTTAATAGAATATACCAAACGTAAGTAACTACCTATTCAAATAAATTTAAAGGAATAATAATGAGTCATTTGTATTAAAACTTAGCCGGAAACAGGAAGAACCACCATTGTGGAGGATCTTTAATCAACAATCGTTATGTGGTAACAGCGGCCCATTGTGTTACAGGTCGTGGTATACCCTCGAACTGGCGAGCTACTGGTGTACGCTTGGGTGAATGGGATCGTTCCACAAATCCCGATTGTGCTGTTGACGTAACTGGGAAAAAAGATTGTGCTAATCCTCATTTGGATTTGGGCGTGGAGCAAATCACAGTCCATCCTGACTACAATACTCAAGCCTCAAATAATTTAAATGATATTGCGCTGATACGTTTGGATCGTTCTGTCACTTTTACCGATTTTATTAGTCCCGTCTGTTTACCCGTTCAGCCGCATATGCGTTCTAAAACCTTCGAAAATGTAAAAATGGATGTCACAGGCTGGGGTACTACAGAGGAAGGTGTAACAAGTTCTTTAAAATTAAGGGCTGCTGTGGATGGTTGGACTTTTGATAGTTGCCGTCAGAAGTATGCAGCCAAAAAAATCTCTTTGCAAAATACACAAATGTGTGCAGGTGGCCAAGAGGGAGTTGACTCTTGTAGTGGCGACTCGGGCGGACCATTGGTTGTAAGGGAAAGACTGGATAATCGTGATGTCTATGTGTTGTCTGGTATAGTATCGTTTGGTCCGAAACCTTGTGGCTTATCTGGTTGGCCTGGAGTTTATACTAGAGTTGGTGCTTATGTTGATTGGATTACAAGTACTATAAGAGCTTAATATAGCAACTGTTTATTTTTTTATATAACCGTGCTTTTTTTTTAATTTTATATATGTATATGTATTGCCATTATTACTTAAGTTGTATCTTTATTAAAATATTTGACGTATTTTGTAAAAGCGTTATTATAATTATTTAGCTGGAAGAGAACTGTATTTGACGGAAAGAAGTTTAATTTTTTCGTATTTAGTAAAATTTTCTTAAATAAAGAAACATTTTGCTTAAACCAAGCCACACATATCGCACCTGTTCATCAAAAGTAACACAACTCAAAATTTACAAGTTTTCATTAGAGGCAAAAAACTAATTCCGCCAATACAATGGAATTATTGTTATAAATGTATACCGTTGTAAAGGAAACTCAATAATATTTCAATAAAGTTACAAAATTTATTTCTCTTCTCCCTTTTTCCGAAATTATTACGGATTTTTGATTAAATACAGTTTTCATGAAATTTTTTGATCTACACAGAAAAAATTATTGCCGAATTATTTTCAAACAAACGATTGTTTGAAATTTTTTTTAATTTCTACAAATTTTTTTACTGATTCAATTAATATTTTTGTTTGATTTTTATTTAACCAACAAAAATGTTGACAACTTTTCAATAATATAATATACGCGCTATTGGTTTCAATTTTTCATAATTTTGTATGAAATATTTAACGCTCTTTAATGTTGTCGTTTTTTGCATTTTTTATTTGATCGTTAGCAACACTTCTTTATGAGAAATATAAGAACAACAACACAAAACACATACAGTTTATTTTTGGACGCTTTAAAAAGTACAACAAGAAGAAAGATGATAAAATAGCACGACGAGGTTATTAGTAAAAAAACAAAAAAAAAATAGCAGGTAAAAAAAAGGTTTCATTCTTTTTTAAACAACAGAAACAACAACCACATTATAAGAAACAAAATTAATTTTTGGTTGGTTTCAAAGTTGGAAAAAAAAAGAATGAAAAACAAAATCCCGTATTCAATTTTTGAAAACTGTTTACTTAAATACCTACATCAAATACAAAAATAAAGTGATGACGAAAAACATATCGAGTCGGTCTGCTGCCGTTGTTTGTTACATTTCTTCTTCTTTAGCCAAGGAAAGGATACAGCAACAGTGAGTGATGAAGAAAAACATTGTGTGTATAAACAAGACTTCGTTCAAAAATAATTCCAACAAAACATGTGTCTCAAAGCCAGCCGCCGCTCTGCTTCTGCCTTCATCTTCTCCTTCAGTGATAGCTTGGGTGCGCGTCATTGCTTGTGCAAAAAATTTTTGTTTGATTCAGCAAAATTATTTGTTTGAAATTTATATGAATTTCAGTAAACTTTTTGTTTGATTCTGTAAATTATTTGTTTGAAAAAATCAGTGCTTTTTTAGTAAACAAAATGCAAATAAATTGTTTGAATATGCGAATTTGTTTGTAGGACCGATGTCAGACAAAAAATGTTTTGATTCTACAAATTTTTTGTTTGAATTCGAAAAATAATTTTTTCTGTGTACATGTCAATATTATTTCAAGTTATGCTTCTTTAACTGAAATTTATATACATATAAAATTAAAATATGAATACAAAATACAAAACAAAGCGATCACATTCTAGGATTTACATAAATTAAACAAAATGCACGAAGTTCAGCACTTGCGTTACAAAAATAAGGCCTAATTAATATTGAGTATTTAATATTTCAACAATCTATATTAGGTTTTTGTAGTATGATTCATAAAATTTTTTAGGAATTATATTCTTTTTTACCATTTCATTTATGTAGGTCCTTCTTCTTAATTTCCAACAAAGGCAATTTGTCCAAATAAGCAGTGCATAGCCTGAAATATTTTTAATAATATCAATTAAACATTTTTAATTAAAGTTATAAACATTTATATAAATATTCATACAAACGTATACTAATATAATTGAAACGTTAACTCTGAATTGAGATAATCGGGCTTGCTTTGGACTGCCATATGAAGAATTTTAAAATTAAAATTTTCTAAATAAACCAGAGCATAACCGATTAATTAATATTTAAAGAAACTTACTGTAGGTTATTCCAATCGGTGACAGACTTTTGATTTTTCTTTTTTGCACATACTTTACTAAAGTTGTCATCTTTGTATGAAGTTTTATAAAAGAATGAATCGATGTTTTCCTTGTGTACTCGCAAAATTTTAACGTCGTGCTATTTAACTTTTTCGCCATTGGAATTTACGTTAAAATTTTGACCCCATTCTTCTTGGAGGCATTTCAGATCATAGAACATTTCATGCGATAATTCAGTAACTGTATACGGGTAAACCAGTCTTTTAAGCGGTTGCTATTAAGATTGTGCATTCCTCGGGGATATAAATTGGTTTACTTCTTAGATGTCTTTTAACTTGCTTTTCCATAACGCTGTGAACATTATCTCCTTCGTTTTGCGAGTGTCCAGGATCAAATATTTATGCGTAATACTGCGTATATTAAACTTTTGAACGGCATAATAATACATTGATAGTATGTACTTATTTTTTTTGTTGTCCGCAACAGTTATCGGATTTTTAACATGAAAACAATCACAACTCGAATAAATACACTTTCGCTGAATTATTTGAGTACCGTAACCCTTGAACACTTCAACGCAGCGATGCCAACTTAGTGCTTTTGACACTATTTATGGTGCTTTTTGATGACTTAAAACGCCAAAATTTTATCTGTAGTGCCAAACCTAGAAAAAGCACTAACTTGGTGCTTTTTCAATTTTTCGTTAGTGCATTTAGTGCTTTTTTAATTTTAATTTTTTTTCTACCGTTTTTTAAAAATACGATTATAGGAATAGAGGATTAAGATGAGCTTTGCTATTTGGATTACAATTTTGAGAAAGCCTGTAAAGATTTTAAGATTTCAAATGATAAAAAGAGATAAAGAAAAGTGGCATTCGTTTTGCCAAAAACTTTATTTACGATGTTAGAGCTAGGCTTCCTAGCAATTTGGAAATTTTACAAAAGGTTTCACTTTGTAGCGATGGCAACATATTTGCGATAAACATTTTTTAAAGATATTGACACTGTGTCAAAAATAGAAAATGACTTGGAAAATATTAGGAATTGTGAATGGAAAAATAAACAACGATTTTGAGTCATGTAGAAAATTTAAAAAACATGCAGTTGGAAACCGTACAAAAGAACTCAAAGACTTTAAAAACATATAAAAAGTTGAAACTTAGTATAACCAAAGTGTTAAATAAATTAAAAAAAAGTTGACAGAAAATGCTTTTATAACAAGCGTTATGTAACCTGCCATTTTTAATGCGTTTTAGTTTTCAAACGCACAACACTCGTCTCCAAATAACCGCGAGTTGTGCACTTCTGCCTCTAGTCCTACTGCAAAAAGGTTTGACTAAGTATCAGAATGCAAACATGCATGATTTTCTATATAACACCTTATGTGTGTTTTTTATTCTGAAGCGTACATAGGTTAAAATAATTGGATAATATCATACGCCAATTGCTTTATTAAACTTTGGACGGTTTTAATTCAGATTTATTTAAACGATATAAATATAAAGTCATTGCTCGGTCATTGCAAATTTTCGGTAATTGCAACAGGCAAGATTTTTATCGAGTTACAAAAATCGAGCTCGCACTGTACAGTACTTTTCGCTTATAGTCCATTCCTCTTAAAGGCCAAAAACGGATATAAGCCAAAACTGTCATATTCACATGCAGATTTTTTCGAATTTCATACAAATTATTTGTCCTAAGGTCCATTTCGCATGTAGTCCATTTTCGTTTAAAAGCCACATTTTCTTAGCATACGAATATAATTCTTTATGCAAAAATGTTCGCTTATAGTCCACTCTGTTTTTAATATTTTTTTAATCAACTTGTAACATGTTTTTATTTACATTTCTGGTAACTATTATAAATACCAAATTTCGCAATTTATATTTCATAACATGGTGTCTTCATCTGACCGTTTTTGTTTTTATTGTATTATTTTTTGTTTTAACTATTTATTTAAATTAAATCAAAATTTGGTTATGTTTTAAATAAACTTTTGTTTTGTTTAAAAAAGAGCAGTTTTATTGAAGAAAATAATTTTTATAAAGTCCAAAATGTGAATTATACACTTATAAGCCATTAAATGGCTTATAAAAAAATCGGTTATAGTCCAAATTCGCTTATAGTCCACAAAAGTTGTGCAACTATAGTAGTGGACTATAAGCGAAAAGTACTGTATTACTTTAAAACGATCTTATGGCCAATTCAAACATAGCTGATGGATCATCATGATTTGGATGATATTATTTTTATTGAAGATAATAATAACACAAATAAAAATGTTTTAATACAAATGTAAATATATGTATTTATTATTTAATCTTAAAAAATAGTCCCCATAAACGCCATCGCCTTTTTTTTAAATTTTGAAGGTATATAATATTCGTCATAGCCGAAAGCAACATGTTTTGTGTTTAATTAAATTGAAAAAATGGCTTAGTGCTTTTTTACGCTTTTTTTTGCTCGAAATAGTGCTTTTTAGTGCTTTTTTTAAATTTTAAAGTGCTTTTTGCTCTCAAAAAGTTGGCATCACTGCTTCAACGCAACTAAAATTACAACTCTTTAATTGAAGCAAAACAAACAATATGAGTACGCAAAGAAAGACATAACGGCATTTCTCTCATGAAATATTACAAATAGAATACCAAAAATTTTACAGTGGTTAGATATCATGAATCAAAAAAACAAGATTACGCACTCAGCCGTACAAAAAAAAATTTCTACTGCGCATCTACGTCATCATAGACTAAATATGAGTGTTTGTTGTAAAAAATGTAAGACACACACAAATGAACACACACAAAGTCTATTGTTTCGTCACACACAAAAATAACGGACCTGCGCAATGCGCAATCTTGTTTATTTGATTCATGGTTAGATATGGTAATCATACACTGTTTCCTTCAAAAAAGTGGAAAATAGAATTTTTTGAGTTGTGTTACTTTTGATGAACAGGTGCGATATATTTAGAATAAGTAATTTTTGGGTTGGATTATGCAACATTTTCTTGGTTCAAGCCATATTTAGTAAATAATTATTTTCGTGTATTAACAACTTTCAAAAAAATATTTAAATTTTTTTTTTGTTCATATGTGTTTCTTATCGGATAAAATATACCTTCTCACCAAATTTCATTTAAAATCGAAAGGTGTCCGGTCCCACTCTTGGTCGATTTGACGTGGAATAACCCATATACAGTTTTTATTATGTGTTTTTACCTTCTCCTGTAAAGTTGCAATTATGTGAGTCAGGGCCTCTTTACATGAGACCAACGATATCGGCAATTAAGGTCGTCCATTTGCTATAAAAGATTCTAAGAAGAGCCTACCAAAAAAGTCAATACTTTTTAAGATATTCTTGTTCGTAAATAAGAAGAAAATAATTTACAAATGACGATATAGAAGCAGTCATACATATTTCTTGTCATGTAGATGGAAATGAGTAAGAACCAGGATGCCCCCTTTTTTTGGAGATGTGATCTGGGTCCTCAAGCCACCCTTATACATCTGTTTGATAAGAAGACTCAGGGAATACAAATTAAGGTGCGTTTTATGACATTGCTTGTCAAAACGTTTTTAGAAATAGCGGTTGAACATAAATATTCCCCCAAATCAATTTGGCTCATGCGTTTTGAGATCGCATTTTCCTCTTGGCTTAGAACTTTTATGGTCATTTTCTCATTACACGATTAACTTTTTTCCCAACGAAAAACTGCACATTAAAGAAATTTGGTTTTCTCAATGTCTCATTTGCTTCTATTCTGTCGCAAAGCTAACCAGCACTCATCTGCCGATTATTTATTTTCCTTTTATTTGCCGTACAAATAAAATCAATCAGCTGACTCCCAACTTTTACAAGTATTTTGAGAGGTGTTGCCAGCTTAAAACCATGTTTTTTGTCGGTATATTGAGAAACCCAAAATTGTTAACAGACAGTTAATCGGTCTAATAAATTTATGTTGACATTTAGTAACAGGCAGTTTGACGGTACATTGAGAAAATGGTCATTAGAGTGTTAATAGTGTAGCTAACACTTTAAGCACATCAAAGTAAATCACTTAAAATTTAGTACGATAAAAGTTCCATATGGTACAGAACTGGACTTAGAAAACAAAGGATTCTTTGGGGTTCAGCCTTTACGAACTCCATTTACACCGAGCGACTGTAAAATTTATGTATAAACAATGGCTACAAGTTTACCATGAAAATGTGTCCTCAATTGTATAAAAAAGTACCAAATCTCTACTGTTCTCCATAATCACTGGACACTGTTTAATTTGCTTAGGGGATACGCCCTTAGTCCTGTTAGGATGCTTAATACTATTGTTACTGCCGCGGAATGGCAAGGTAATTGCATAAAACATCTTTTGTGTCGCTATTTTGTCCTCTGGGATTGTTCAAATCGATTTCAAAAACACCTGTTCGCTGTTGGGGAATACCATAAAATTGGCTAATCTCACAAGAAAGAAGAACCAGAGGAAATTAAAAAAACCCTGGACTGATTGTTGAGGCATCTACTTTAACCTAAAGTGAGCGATAAAGTAAGTTAAGGTTCATCTTACCTGGTAGGTAAAAGTTAAGTTGTAATAATGGAACACTTTTTATACGACCGACAAAATTCTATCTTTAGCTATCGGTAAGTTGTGAAAACGGGCCTAACACTTTTTATAAGGCTGGTTAAAGTCAACTTTTAGCTATCGGCAAGTTGTGAAAACGGGCCTAAATCATAAACAGGCACAACTCAAAAATATTGAGGAGAGGCAGAAAACTGGGTTAAAAAAACGTGTTTGATATTTTTTAAATCAAATTGAGTTTCACAAATGTTAAAGACGAAAAGTTTAAAAGGAAATTTTCATGGTCGCTGTAGTGTAGATTTTAATTGTGAACTTATTTATGAAAAGAAAAATGATTTTGATAAAGCTTGAGTTGTGCCTGTTTATGCTTTAGTGGGCGATATGTAGAAAAAAAAAGAACAAGTTCGATTTTCTTGAAAATACAAACCTGTTACTTATCAATTTTAGCAACGGAATTTAAAATTCCTTTTAAATATATTCAAGTAATTGTTTCTTTCAGATTTTACGAGTAATATTTTGTCTTTTATAATTTTTATTCAGAAAATATTTATGAGCATTTATAATGACCCTCCTAAATTTACAATAAGTTTTATTTAAAACAATTATAATTTTATTAGTACTCGTATGCATTTTCTGTTGTAATTTGTATATTGTAAAGATTACTAATAATTTATTAATTTATTTGTAATTGTGTATGTATAATTATAATATTAATAAATTTGTTTATTTAGCGCAAAAACAAAATTTGTTTGTTTTTTTTTTTTTTTTTTTGATTAGGAGAATATTTTTTGAAGCGTTTTTTTTTCAAAATATAGTGATTTATTTTTAAACACGCATAACTAGCCTCATCAATTACACTGTACAACAATTTCGAACTTTTTGCAAAATAACGGGGTTCTGACAATGGATTCTGGTAGATGAGACCAAAAAAATATAAACGTGTGTCGGCGTTTTAAAGGGATCACAATGTCGAACTTTTATTTTAGCGTGGATAAAAATTTCTCCATTTTGGGATGTTCCTGCAGCATATCGGTATATGAAACTATGTGTTCTTTTCGTCTTAGGTATAACGTAAAAATTACCGTTATGAAGGGGAGTAAAACATTCAAAACTTTCTATGCCGATGTACGTATAGCTCTTTGATTCCTTTTAAGTAACTGCCAGCAACAATTTCCAATTTACTGCCGATTAAATACAGAAATGTGTACTGGTAACATTGGAATTTTACTTTTAAATTAATCCCAATAAAAAATGGAGCTTCCAACGAAGCAGGTTTGTAAGGGAGAAACATAAACGTATCGCTTACCATTGCGCTGACGGAAGACATGAATTTTATATGGCGAGTTCCCACTTTGAAGCAATACATTTTTTACACATAAAGCGCATTATTCAGCGCATATAAAAAATGTTGGATGTAACGATCAGCTCTACACACTGAATGTTTTGATACAGTTATTTTTTAGTATTCTCCCTTACAAACCTGCTTCGTTGTAAGGGAGTGCCGTAGCACTTGAAATATTATTTTTTTTTTATAAAAGTTGTTGAGAGTTGTTTTACTTACTTTACTGCTTTTCTGTATGTCTTATTGCGTAGCGCATAATTGTGCGCTTATTTTTTTAAAATGTACCATTAGTGCTTCGCAAAATGATAATATTTTTTATTGGGCATGTTACAACAATAGTGAACAAGATCCTTTAAAAAAATATCAAATATATTGTTCGATTAGCAGTATATTTTTTGGTTTGTTTTGGACACTATTCTAATGTCACGTACGAGGTGCAAAAACATCATTTGTCTATGTCGTTTGTATTTGAACACTAGCAGGTGTTTCAAAATAATAGTTCAAAGCAAGATATTTATTTATTCAAAGAAAATATTGATCGGATTTTTTTTTTAAATAAGAACTAATAAAAATTCTATAAACTTTAAAAGGTTGTCACGTACGATATTGTACTATAAATGCAAATAAATGTATCATCTTATAATGTTGGTATTAAGTTAAAATTTGGTCCAAACTTATTTGATTGCAATCTAAAATCATCTAACCATATTATTATTGAAAGCAGCCCATATTAAACCATAGCAACGATACAAATACTACTACCGAAAATAGCTTAAAATGACAAAACTTCCTTATAAATGTTGTTGACATAAAAATTGGCGACAATTATTTTTATGATAGGTACAATGCCATGATAAAATGTTGTACTATTAGGGTCACAATTAACCATGTGTCCCATATAAACCCCCTTTCTTACAGCAGTAATGGCTAATAAATAAGTGAAAGTGCTACTAAACTTAAATTTATGTGCAGTTAAAACTCAACAGCTGTAAACCAATGTCCCATGTATTACATGTAGCTTAAAAATAGCATGTGGCAGCACTACGATACATGTTGTCAAATTCATATGGTCTGCATTGATAGTTTAAACGCTGTTTACTGATTTATAGATTTATTGGTTTAAACACATTTTCAATCAAAAAGAGAGTTTAACTTGTTTCAATTTATTAGCCCTAAGAGGCTAACAGATCTCATATGAATGAAGATATCTGAATAACATTCGGAACAAATAACTTTTAGTCCCAAGTATGGTACACTCTCAAAAATTTGTTTTTAAAATAAAATGAACGTGCTTGACCGACTATACATTCATACTTGTTTGTTTTAAGTTTTTGTACACAACTATTTAAAACAAATATATTTCATACCTTGTATACTATAAGAGAAAAATCTGTCACGTACGGTATGTCACGAACGATATTAAATTTAGGTTTTAATAAAACGATCCAAAAATCATTATTCCAATTACGGATTATGAAGGAAACATATTTGGTTTAATATAAAAAATAAAAAAAAATGAGAAAATACATTCAACAATTTTTTTTAATTTCACCCCAAACTAACTTCAGGTTTATGTCAAGTACGATATTCACCTATTTTGCACGATATTTTGGGCAATAAGGTTCCGAATGTGATAATTTTTTTCCCTCTAAATGAAACATGATGATAGAAAAGGCTTCCAGTTACTAAAATTTTTGCAAAATCTGTTCCTCTCTGAAGGCGTACAGTTGTCACGTACGACGACATTGAAATGCCTAATATGCTGCACGAACGAACAAAAGGAGCAAACTTTAACCCCTCTAAAGTAAAATACCGATGTAATATTTCAAAATGCCGACACACGTATATTTTTTTCTCGTCTACCAGAATCCATTATCAGAACACCGTTATTTCTCTCTGTGTTGTGCAGTGTTATCGTGTCATCACCAAGCTATTTATATTAATAAAAAGAGATTTTGTTATTAATTTAAGGTACTTTGTTATGAAACAGCGAGAGAGATTAAGAGAGTTACAGCTACACCTAAATAAGAGTGGAAAGCGGAAAGTTTTCTTCCGTTTGGCTTTTACGCTGATGTGCTATACCTAAACAAGAGCGTCAACGTTTTTAAACGAACAGTAGTGTTAAAATTTGTATTTTATTAACACCCACAGAATAGAAAAAAAACCGCTAGATTGACCCAAAAATAGGTAAATTGGCATTATTTAATAACTATAGCGGCTTTTTAATTTGCAAACATTGCCGCCGCGCTATTTCGGTATGCTACATACATACAAACTGTATGGGCACTCGAATTTTTGACTGCTAGAAGATGCTTTCCGCGCTTTCCGCTCTTGTTAGGGTATTGCTGTTATGCATATCGAAAGAGTAAAATTCCTATGTCATAGATCTAAAGAGAAGAGAGACACTTAAAAATAAAAAATAAAAAAATTAAATAATACATGAGTAATATTTTTAATAGCCTACGGTTAAGAAAAAACTTTAAAATTTTTAGAAAAATATATTTTTTAGTGATCGTTGTTTTTGTTTTTTTTTTTTTTTTGTAAAGAAAGCTCCACTTAACACTTAATTACACACAAATCTACATACACACACTTTCATATACCCACACTAAAGCAAAAATAGAGTAAAAAGGGTTTAAGGTTAAACAGTTGCAAAAAGTCAAAATGATCACTTAATGTGACGACACAAATGAGAGCGCATCCATTTTAAAGCTTTATCACCAATAGCTTCAACTTTTGGTTTACCCGGCAGGCTGCGGCACCCACAAGCTTCTATAGTATCTAATTGTGGCAGACTGGTTTTACGAAGCTCCAATGGCTTAGCTTCAGTTGGTGTTTGATCTTTGTGTTCTTGTTCCTGCTCTTCTAGCTGGGGTGTTTCTGGAATTTGTTGTGGCTGCTGAGATGCATTCAGTGTTTGCGGCATTTGGGTTTGGGATGTGTTGTTAACAGCATTTGTTGTTTGACCATTAACAGGTCACATATCACCTGTGCTAGCCCATCGCATATCGTCTGCCTCATGTGTTAAATAGCGCGTGCCCACTTGTGCTTCTAAATTACGCAAATCCCTATAGGTTTGCTTGTCCTGGAGCCAATAATGTTGCAGACTCTTATCGACCGTATAACGTTTTCGTTGTTTCACTTGTAGTAAATTGTTGATCAAGTCAATGGCTAAATAAAAAAATAAATACAAAGAAATAATTAAGGGAAAAGCAAAAAGGCAATAAAATAACTCACCATTCGAAGATATTTCTTTCCAAGGATTGGGGGGATACATAAAGGCGGCATTTTGAATTTGATCATTTATATCTTCTTCCTCATTAAAGGGAAATGTACCACTCAGACTTACATAGATAATCACTCCCACACTCCACATATCTAGAGAGCGGTTATAGCCCTTATTACGCAAAACCTCGGGAGCTAAAGGAAAACTTCATTTAAATTAAGCTCTTTAGTACTATTTACAGAAAGTACCAACTAACCTAAATAGGCTGGTGTTCCCACGACCGATCTTCTAAACGATTTCTCTCCAATAATGCGTGCATAGCCAAAATCACATAATTTTACTTGAGGATATTCGGCGTCCGATGATAATAATACATTTTCAGGTTTTAGATCACAATGCACGATATTTTGACTGTGTAGGTGTTTGAGAGCAATAAGAATTTGTGTAATGAGAAATTTCGTAACTCTTTCGCTAAGCCGCCCTCTTTCGTGTGAAAGAATCATTTCCAACATGTCTCCCTTAAGTTTTTCCATGACCACAAATATTCTTTCAGGTGTTTCGAACATACGTTCGAGGTTAACGACGCCACAATGGGAAATGTTCTAAAAAGAAAAGATGAAAAAAACTAGTAGTTTAATTTTGGGAGAATGAATTTAATAAATAAACTTTAAAATTTGTGTAGAACCAGAAAGCAAGCTGTAAAGTCGGAGTCGCATTGTTTGTATCGGAGTCGGAATAGAAGTCGGAGTTCCTATAAAACTCGGGATTCCGACTCCTCAATTTCTCGGTATAACACGTGCTTAAAAAAATTCACAGAATTTTTAAAATATTTCTTTAAAATTAACAAGATTTTGTTTGTCGTGTTTTATTCCCAATTTTCATTCTTAATAAAAAAACACTGAAATCTATTGTTGATGGGATAAGATATTCCTATGCGCATTTCACTGGTTGCTTAGGCCAGATCATCCGGAAGTTTCATCCAAAGATTTTAGAAAAACTAAAGATATACAAATGAACTCACTGTTTATTGTTGTTGTTTTTGTTAAAGCTTTGATATTGTTAAAAGTAAAACTGTTGCTTACAATTCTTATTCGCTTAACAGTTTGACTAAGCCTTTTGAAAATGGGCCGAATCGTAGGACCATGAGGGAATATAGGGGGGAATTTTTTCCTCTCAGAAACTATCAAACCGATTTTAATAAAATTTAAATCGTAGATAGAAACATATTTATATGGACATGCAGTTTTTCAAAAATAGGACCACAAATGGAGGACGGGGGCAATTTCTGCCTCTCACAAACTTTCAAACCGATTTTAATGGAGTTTATAAACATAGATAAATCCATATTTATATGGACACATAAGCATGTAGTATTTTTAAATACTGTGGTGTAGGGTATCATATGGTCGGGCTTCACCGACTATACTTTTATTCTTTGATAAAAACACTTAAATTTATTGTGGGGGGATAAGCTAGTTTCTATGCACATTTCGCTGGTTGCTTAGGCCAGATCATCAGGAAACCTTTTTCCAAAGACGGTGGAAAAACTAAGAATATTATGCAAATAAAATTGTAAGTGAATGAGAACTAGTTATAAGCCATCAAAAAATGGACAAAAGTTGTAAAAATACTGTCTATACTTTAATTCAAATATTGTTTTTATTGAATATGAAGAAATATTTAATTATTTCATTATTAAAAATGTTTTATTGGGTGCTACATATTTTGCAAAGTGTAATTTTGATTGAATTTTTTCATTAAATAAAATAAAAAATTTGTTATCCTAAAATTTTATTTTTAACAAACTGTGTTGTTAAACATTTTCTTGAGATATTTTTTCTGTGTGTTCTAAGGTAGGACTCAATTAAATTACATTTTTCTTTTATTGAAGGAGTGTGAATAATGAAAATGAAGATAAATTCACTAAATATTTTGTAATATTTCTATTTGTATTCTTTTTGTATATTTTTCTTTCGCAAGACAAGCACTGACACGTTCTTCACAATAGAGACTTTTCGTTTATAATGCACTGACAAATAATGCACAATAGAAATTCAAGATTCCAAATCCACTTACCTGCAATATGGCAACTTCATTCTTTAATTGAGCTTCTTGTTTCGTAGGAAATCTTAATTTGTCTATAACTTTAATGGCTACTTCCCTCTTGGTTTTCTTGTGGAGACCGCCATAAACTACTCCAAATTGGCCAGAGCCTAAGACTTCATCGGGGAATATTTGATATAATTGACCCATATCCTGGATATTATCTTCGGATTCACAACATTCTAAGCCATGCAAAAGATTATAAAAATTAATTCACAATACATACTTCTTTTCGTCATATCAGCCCAAAACAGCCCTAAATTACAAATAAATTAAAAATAGACTTTTTGATTAATTGAGATGCATCGTATTAAAAAACATGTTGCTGAAATATCTAACACGCCTACAATAATAAATAACTTTGTTGTGAACAAAATTTGCCTTATTCGCTTTTGTTTTCAGATAACACAAACTCTCAACATTTTTTTAAACGTAACTTAGGGCTTTTTTGAAATCCAATGACGATATATCGATTAAACTCACGTGTATTGGTGACATGCATGTACGACTGTTTAATTGAAGTTTCCCAGCTTTTAGCTATATCCGTACCAATACCGCTATCAGGTCGCGGCAGACGTACGGCCTGCTCTTCCCCAACGCCAGCCAAAGGATCTTGACCCGCATAATAGGTTACATTGGCGGTTCTGATTTCAAAGCAATAATTATTATCTCCTCTAACATTATTGTTCGTCTCTATTGCCTGAATATCGGACAAGGGTATTTCCTTGTGATATTTACTGCCCTGCTCGGATATAAACAATGTTATGGTCTTCGAATCCAGACGCCAGAAATAGCGTTTAACTGTACTGTCCAAACTTGTGAAATGCACCAGCCAACCTTCTTTAATGGCCTGGCCAGCACGTTTCTTGGTGTGTTTGACTGATTGCACGATACGCATTAGGGGTATATTGGCACTGGGTGATGATGAAGAACTTGATTGTTCTGATTGTCCATCTACAGATTGTCCCTCAGCCACACATCTAGAGTCCCTTTTGTGCGAGGAATGTTCTTTATTGGTAGCCACTAGGCCATTTACCAATTCGGGTGGCGAGTTATGAGCATTTGTGGTGGTCTTCACTCCCATTACATTACCCATTCGTCCCTGTTTAACGGCCACAACATTATTGCCACCATACGCTGATCGACTACTGCCATAGTCATTTGCGGCATTATCATCAAAATCACTATCATCAAATTCTTCTTTAAAGAAATTATCACGATCCTTGGGGGCTGTATGTGTAGGCGTGTACGAGGATTCATTGTAATCACCGTGACTCAGTTGTCTTTCGCCGGTACAGTCTTGCGGTACCTTATCCATACATTTTTTGTGTGTATTATATTGGCAATCACGGCATTGTAGACCCTGTTTGAAGAGGCCCTTTAGTAGCTTTTTACAATGTTGACAGACAGTCGGTATTCCGTAGGTGTGCACCATAAAAGTGTGGGGAATGCGTATGTGCTGATAGGCTGATGTTGTGGCACAAATACCTGTATTGGAAAGTAATTGACCATTTCGACTGCCGGCAGAGGAAGAACGTTGATGACTTCTATGGTAACTTGGCACATTCTGGAATGTTAGAAGTTAGAGGAGGGGAATAAAGATATTTTCCATGAGACACATTTACTAAAGACAAATTGTTATTAGTGTTATGTGAGTGTTAGTTGCTTCTATTTATCAGAGGAAAGATTATAAAAAACAAAATTGAATTTATTGCTTTATCATCCATGCGTTTAAGGGACTAGAGTGGAACTAGTTCAAATGAAGTTGTCAATATGAATTAGAGTGGCGAATGAATTGCACAAAAGTTATAAGGGTGGCTCAAAAATTTTGTTTTCATTTAAAAAAAAGTGCAACATATTTAAGCATTTTAGGCGGAGATATTCGGAACTGATAAGTGGCTTATTTTGGAGATATCACAGTGAACTGTTTCTTCTCGATTAAGGTCTCAAAGGCGATTCCAATGTTTTAAGAGGCAATTGTGAGATTTATATAGCGCATGCAGTAAATACAGACGTTGTCAAGTTTAAACGCATAACACTTAACAAAGACACAGAATAGCTGGCACAAACATTAAGGCTGGGTTTTTGAAATCTCATTTAAACTAGGTTTAGGTTATATAAAAACAGATTTGTACCGCCATTAAGCCTAGTTTACAGTGTCACACAAGTCTTACGTATTCCATAATACTTTGTGAAATAGAAATCTAATGAGTTTTGTTGCGGCACGACGGTCAAAAAATGCAATTTGACATTACAGGTTCTATTCACACTATCACACATGAACATGCTTTTGCTAAAGTGCAACCCTGATCAAATGACAAGTATTATTGTTTTCAAAAATTTTAAAAAAACGATGAAGTCGTATGGGATGTCAAATTGTTTTTCGTAGTACTTGTCATTCTTATAACAAATTGCATTCACACTATCACACTTTCTCATATTAATTGAGTTTTTGGCATGTATTAACACAAAGTATAAAAGTGTTAACCAGCCTTTACCTGGCCTTTACACATGCAAGAACAAGTTCGAAAAACTCAATACACTCACACTTTTTTACTAACCCAATCACATTTTTCGTACTTGCAGACAACTTGCCGCTCAACTTGCAAGGAATTTCTGAAGACTGTGATATTTTGACACTTGCAGCAAGTTAATGTCAAAAACGTAAACAGTGTTACCAAATTTACTTGATTGCGGAAATAATAATTATAGATTTAACTTTTTTAAAGTACAGTTAAACCTCGATTAACCGGACCTCTATTAATCGGTTACATCTATTAACCGGTATCCGGTCATTTGATTTTTTCACTCTACTATCCGTGCTTTACCTCTATTATCCGTGTTTAAGATTTATACCTCTATTAACCGTGCTTTGCATCTATTATCCGTGCAGCATTCTTATGTTTTTTATTATGCACATGTATCTAAATCCGGTGTTTCCCCCTTTTAAGTTCATGTTCATGTTATAATTTCAGACATGTAGTTAGATCAACCAAAGCATTATCAGTAAAAATCCCAATTATAATGTTTTTGATGATATTTGATTTTGCATTCTCTATGACGATTTGTATGTTTTGTATAAAAATATGTGGTATATTTAAATCTGCAGTTACATAAATCGAACGTTTAAAAAAAAAAATATAAAAAATGTATTTCTGTATATTTTAATATAACCTCTATTAACCGTGTATTTCGATTATCCGTGCTGATGCCGGTCCCACGAGAGCCGGATAATCGAGGTTTAACTGAATATTTAAACATATTTCTCGATTTTTTTTGCATATTTACATAAAGAAGACAATTAATTTATTTTTTAAACATCAATATTATTTTAAAAAGTAATAATTATTATGAATGCCAAATGTTTATTTAGAAATGAAGCTCTGTTTCCCACTTGGTAACTCTGGTTTATAAGGAACTTTCACTTGACTGTGTAAACATTCATGCAACTTGTATGACATTCGACTATTTCGTCGCCATTTTCGATGTTAATACGTATAGCATACTTGCAAGTAATTACTTGCATGTGTAAAGGCAGGGTTACCAAATTTTGACGAAACAGCTTAGTTTTGCTTAAAATTTTGGTCTTCAAGGAATTTGTAGAAAATATCACATTTCGCTGGAAAAAAAAATCCGAGTTTTAGACTACGTTAAACTAAGTTTAAACTTAATCCACATCTCAAAAACCCGGCCTAAAAATAAAATTATTTTTGTTTTATCAAATTGGATTCACATGCTGGATTCACATTAAAGTTATATTAACTGATCCGAACCCAGTCATAAAATATAATACATAAATTGGGGAATTCACAAGGTGTTCTATCAAGACAGATCGTCATGATGTCCTAAATTGTTTAAAACAAGTATTGTTGTGTTTCAAACAAAATAAAAACTGTACGGCTGTGCTCATTGATTCGTCATAACTGTACAATAGAAATCTAAATTATAAGCGGTAGCCCACATCAGTCACATATATTTCTTATAAATATTTTTATTCATATGCCTTTACAACTTTATACTACCTTGTGAATACCCCAAATTTATTTCAAAACTGGTGCGAAACTCTCCGCAAAGTTTACCTCTATCCATTTCTGTAACGAACTAAATCAAAAAGTGTTTCGTTCCTAAAGGAACGGTAATATACCCAAGTCAACGGCCCCAGAATTGGAGTTAGTGGGAGTTCACTTACACAAACTGAAAATTTTCTTTTTTGACTTGGGTCGCTTCAGCTCTAAGCCCTCCAAAATGTAAACACTAAAATTAATTGTTGATGGCATAAGCCTAAGCAACCAGTGAAATGCGCATAGGGAATAGCTTATCCCATCAACAATAAATTTCAGTGCTTTTTTATCAAAAATAAAAATTGGGAATTAAGCACGAATAACAAAATCATTTAAACTAAATTTTGTATTCCAAAAAATTACTTTGATAATAACTTTAACGCGTTGCTCGATTGTGTATATTTTCATGGTTCGAATTAAGTTAATCTGAAATTGTGAAATGTCAAATGAAATGCAGAAAAAAACTTGACTTTTAGGTGTGGTTCACATTCAACATCGGCCCTTAAAATATGAATCACAATAAAAATTTTAATCATCTTCATCTAAATTTTTTGTTTTATTTTGTTTTAGAAAACAAAGTTTGAGAAATTAAATTTGGTGTGGATTGTTTTTCTGCCAAAGTGACCAGCGAATACGATTTTTATCACTAATTTAGCACTGGGTATCACGTGGTGATAGGTGCATTTTTGGTTAAAAAAATAGTAATGCCCTGCAAATAATGCGACCAGTGCATACACGCATGTAAAATGTAGCCCACAAGGGACTAGGATTAGTGCAAAGGTAACCCCAATGTATAGGGAAAACATGGTCTATTTAACATTACGATGTCCTAGGGCAGGACCATATAACCCAGCTTTGCATTACAAAGGAGTAGTCTTAAAACTTAGCCATGGTATACTCCAGAGGATTAGCTTGGAAATCGTTTAAAAACGAAAACATGTCGTTAAAAACGTAGACATGTCGGTTCACTACAAATCTTTTTTTAAAAATGACATGGTCCATGCTTGCATTAAATTTGACCAGTTAAGGGAGTATTCCATCCATCTTTAATGGATTCAATATGATTTGCAGGGTAGGAACTTTGCAACTAAAAACGGAATTTTTGTGCGGCGTTTCCTTGCCGTCCTGTTGCCCTAATCTTCGAAAGCATTAAAAATGATTTAAAAGCTAAAATATTTGTGTCATCTGATTTAAGTTAGCAGACGTTAAAAGAAGTTTTCTGGAAAATTAACCTTCGTTATCGATGCAAAGGAAAAAAATCATGCTATCGCAGTAGATCGCTTTATCGCAACTTGATCTAGATTCTACGATCTTAGACACGACAAATTGACTACTTAAAAACGCTTAAATGGATAGCATAAACTGGGCATAGTTTCTTTTAAACAAAAGGCTCTAATTTAATTACAGTGCACTCGCGATAATAAAAACATTTAACATTTAATAAAAATGTATCTACACAGCATTAAAATCTTAACCAATTTTGACTCAACTGCATAATAACTTGGGGATTTCCTTAGATATCTGCTTTAAAATTGTCTTCAGTTGTTAATTTAAATGTTGTACATGCACATGTTTTAGTTAGTGCTCACATTAACATGCAATTCTATATACATACATCTTTAAATAGAAATTTAACCTGAAAAGTTCTTAAATATGAATTTAAAAAAACATAAGTTTTGAACTTTCAAAAGAAAAATCAGAAATTTTAGAACATTAGATGTAATCTTGCAAAAGTGAACTGACTTTGTTTTAATTAGTTCATATTATCGCGAGTGCACTGTATTTCAATTGTTAGTAATAAACAATAAAAGCTAAAATTGCGGCGAATTACATTTTTATGCCATTGCCAAATTTTGCAACGCCCGTTACAGAATTGCATTCGTAGCCAAAAATCGATTAATCAGCTTTCTAGATTTTTTAGTGACAGAGATTTATGTAGCTTTAGCGAATTACAGAATACGGCTGCCAGCCGAAAGATTCATTCCCAATTTTGCGCTTTTTTTTTTATTGGTGGTCAACAAGTTTTATCGTTTTTATTTTTGCAGTTTAAAAGAGATTTCTGAAACTAAAAGCTTTTGCTTAATGCACATAGTTTTAATGCATCAACTACTTAGAAGCTTTTTGTTTTTGCTTTTACTGCTGCTTCTAATATTTTTAAAATAGTTTTCAATAGCCAATGTTTGCTCTGAGTTTGTGCAAAGAAGCCAATTATTTATTTTGTATATCCGCTTTTAAATTGTGTGGGCTATTTTAGTTTCGGCACTTGTTAGCTTTTGGTTTTTGATTTTCTTTAGCTTCCGAATATAAAAAATGCTGCTTCTTTTGCTAAAATAGCGATAGCATTATAAGTGCTATTTTAAAATTGCCAACTTCATTAAAACTTAAAACATCTCTGGCTTGGACTTTGTCATAAATTGCTTTAAATTTTCTTGCCAATTTTATTTTCTGAAAATCCAATATTTTGTATAGATCTGGTTTAAGAATGAGTATTAAATAAAAAAATTAAAAAGGCCACATTTAAATCTTGTTTACATATAAAAATATTTTATTAAAATAAAAATTCAATTTTAAATTTTAACAAAAGACAAAAAATTTAAAATACAAAATGTACAAAAATAAAAGAACAAAGAAAAAAAAATTTTAAAACAATCAAGTACATTTTAAAAGAAATTAAACAAAAAATTCATTAATATAATATACAATAAATGCTCCATAAACAAACCAGATCTAAATAGCAAAATATTAAGGGCATTCACTTAAAATGTTAAGAATTTAAAGTAAATTATCCAACAATGTATTTGAAATAATACAAGATGTTCTTTAACAACTACAAAGATGAAAAACAAAGATAAGACCCAACACCATATTAATTGTTTTAAGTTTTAAGAAGAAAAAAAAAAATAATTTAAAATACTTTTCTAAGCCTAAATATTCTGAAATAGTGTGTCTTTTAAGTTATTCAAAATTAATTTTCAATTTATCACTCATAAGATCAGACATCCGTTTTACCAGAGAACTCCCCGAATCATTTTTGGCATGCTGTTCATCATTCGAGATTAGAGATTGTGTTGAACCGCCCGATGGACTTCTTGGTGGCGGCAGCAAGGAGGAACGCTTGGAGGAATTATTTAAATCATTCGAACGATTACAGTTATTGGGTATTTTCACCACACAACGTTTATGATAATTTTGAGAACAACCTGAAAAAGGAATAGGAATTTTTTACATTCATACATATTTAAAGAGCAACATTAAAAAAGTATTGCAAATATTTTTATCGCATTTTTTCGCTCTAATTCTTACTTACCATCACATTTAAGACCTTGACGCACTAAACCAAATAACATTTCACCACAGAAATCACAGAAGGTCGGCGCCTTGTATGAGTGAACATTTAGGTTGTGTGGTTTTAATGTTGGCATATCGGATGTTGGATATAAAATCGCTAAAATAAAAAACAAAGAAATTTAAATGAATAATTTTTTTTTTTAAATCACATAACTAAAATTATAAGAAACCACTAGTGTTGGAAATATGCGTTACGGGGGTGGTGTTGTTGAGGTTTGATTCAAACACAAGTAAAGAGCGGTATATTCGGCTATGCCGAATCTTATATATCCTTCACCATGGTGCAAGCAGAAAGTTATTTGAATAGTGTTCTTTATATACTTATAAACTAATCAATTTTGTGCAACGCCCACTTCCCAATCCCGCCCACATTTTGTAGGATGTTGTGTATTGAAAATCAAGATGCGAGTACCTAATTTAGGAACTTTGGCTGTTGCTGTTCTCCAGATATACAGAAATCTATAATGTCTTTTTAGGGGAGGTGCCACGCCCACTTCTCCAATCCCGCCCATATTTTTAAAGATGTTATGGACTAATAACCCAGCTATGTGTATCAAATTTGGACAATATTTCTCTTACGGTTTAGATTAGATATAAAAAAAACTATTTTGTGTCACGCCCACTTCTCTAATTTCCTGCCCACATTCTGCGAGATTTTGTTTACTGATAACTGAGAAGTTTGCACCAAATTTTTAAACTTTGTCTCTTTTCGTTTTCAAGATGTAAAGAAATTTATAGTGTGTTTGTATGGAAAGGGCCACGCCCACTACTCTAGTCCCGGTTTAGAGGTTGTGTATTGATTACCAAGATGCTTGTACCTGATTTGAAAACCTTACCTCCTGACGTTCTCCAGATAATATGGAAAAACGAATTAAAAAAAAACCGCAACAACAACGAGAAATTTATGGGTAAAACTAGTGACAGTCGGGGGTTTTTGCTTATATCTCAGTCATTTATGGACCGCTCAGGCTGAATTTAAAAAAAGCAAAAAAGCAAAATTTAAATGAGCATATCTGACATAAATATATACCAACCAAGTCGCCGTCATATCTGTGGTCTACGGAAAACCCATTTCAGCAGACTGTCAAACGGATTTGAACTTCCCTAAACCTTCCGTGAGGGCTATAAAGCGATTGCATACAACCTGCTTTAAATATTTTTGGATATTAATGGAAACGTTGCTGAAATACAAACAAGAAAGAAATAAGTACTGTCGGGCAAGTCTGACCATATAATATTTTTTAATTTTAATTTTTTAATTTTCCTAAGAGCCATGGGCAATCATGGACCAAAATTATTTTATAAGGTTGTTAATATTCATGTACCGAACATTATATAGACTTTTTCTTCTATATGCGATTTGTTTGCCTTAAAGTGAATTTCGCAATGGGGTTTATTTTAATGGGAACTTCGTTAAATTTTGACCTCAAGCATAAAGCTTTGTCATGACAAAGTAGCTATCGTTAAAGTTATTGTCGCCTATTTTTATGTCAATACCAAAAAAAACTATTTTATATATATTTGTATGTACGCTATGGTTCAATAAAATAAGTTTGAGCCAAATTTAACGTTTTCTAAGCATTTTTTGATACAAAATCGGCCTTTGACGTCTCATACCTTGAGTAAATGAATTCCGAATTTTCAAAATCGAAAAATATTAAGACTATTTTTGATGTGTATGTGTTTCAGGAAAGATTTTCCAAATTTAATATTCGAAGTTTCTTACAGAAGAAATTTTTCTATAAATTTATAGAAATTGGCCAATTTGTAGTTTGGATTTTTTTATTTCCAAAAAGGATAAATGGAGAATTACGAAAGTGTAAAAAATAATTTGATTAATTATACCCTGCGGGAAATTTGTGAAAATTGTTCTTAAAGCACTCAATTCCGCGATCAGTGAACACAAAATTATAATAAAAAGGAACGACTTATGATAGGTGAAAACAAGACATATCAATTAACTGGTGATAAAGTGTAAATACTCCAGAGAAAAGGCATTTGAAACTAAACTAGTCATGGGACTGGATTTTGTGCAGGCTGATGCTAGTTGGTTATATTCACTTAATATAAAATATATCTATCCTGAACATAGTTCACTCGGGACAATATCTGCGACAGGCATTATTTGAACGGAAATTCAATGTACCCATTTAGGTTTCTTCAGTCACCTGTGGCAAAGTGTTAAAAAGGTGCCAATTAACCCCCTTCTAGGCCTTGTTAAAGCGACAAGTCCCGACTACCTTAGAACTGTCACGTGACAAGTTTCGTGTTACTTCTAGGGTAAGTCGTTAATGGAATTAGATAATATATTTATAAAAAATAATTGCATATGAAAAAAACGCTTTGAAAATCGCAATGTTGCTACTATAAAAGCTTTTTTTTAACACTTGGGTAAAAATGGTTTTAATTGCAACCAGCGTTGCCGCTGTGATACTAAAGTATTAATACTTAATACCCTTTTTTTAAATTACCCTTTATTTTTTTTATAATTTTTTTACTATTTTGTGCCACTTTTTGACGCTTTTTGGAAATAGTACTCACATCTTGTTGCTTTAGCTAAACAAGTGTTTTCGAAAATAGTACTGCTTAAAAATAAACTTTGGAACAGATTCAAAGTAGAAACTTACAATACCGTGCTTCTTTTTATTTGTTTGAAGCGGAAATGGATATTTTTTATTTAGTAAATAACTTATAAAGTTTTCTTTTCTACAAAAAAATATGTGACTTTTATTTAAAAAATGCAATTTGGTGTTCGTTTTTCTCTTCAAAAGGGTAGCAAACATAAGACATTGAACTTTTCGCCCCATATAAATCGACAGTGTTGATAGTGCCCTGTAAAAAGGTATCTTCGGTTTATAAATGGAACAACAGAGCAACAAAGATACGCAAAAATTGTGAAATTCGGAAAAGTTTTTTTGTAACAGCGGTTTGATAGCAAAGCCTAATATTAATTAAAAATCTTTAAAGAATGTATTTGACATTGGTAAAAAAAAAGAAAATGTCGAAAAATAACATAAAAAGTTTTAAAAAGTTTTTTATTCCATATTTTTTGTTTGTTTATAAAAAATTCATTATTTTTTTTTTAAATGGGAAATACTGCTTATGAACAACTTGACCTTTTTTAATTGAAAAACACTTTTTTTGATTCCTTTTTCTGAAAAATCCTTTTTTGTGACCCCTTTCGAAAATTTCTAATGGTAACCCTAATTGCAACTTTTAGGGTAAAACTTTTTCCTTGTGCTTGTTGTAATACAAATATGCATTTTTTCGTTTTTGCAAAAAATAAATGAAGCGATCGTCATTATAAATGTTTACTAGGTTTGATATATTTATGAATCTTGATTCGGGACCTCGCACTGATAATCTTACCCACTACTAACTAGCGTACCGGGCCGTCCCAATCGACCTTGACTCAAACTAATATAATTTAAAATACAATGCAATAACTTTTTTTTACGAACTCTTTACTCACACCACCCACGCTTTAATTATTTTTTTCTTTTCTCTACTGATTTATTTTTTTTTTCACAAAACAATCAAATAAAAGAAAGTTTTTTTTTTTTTTTTGTAATTTTATGTTAAAAAAAACATTTTTAGATTTTCTCAAACTTACGACTTGCTGTGAGCACAATTTCCACCAAAGTTTCATCTACCACATCTCCGGCAGAGTTGATGATGTGCAGAACATTTGGACTGTTGTAGTCGTGACGAAAGAGCAGTATTCGCTCTGAGAGGTAGGTCAAACCACTGTCGGGTATCTGGAAAAAAGGAAAAAAGAACATAACAAATACAATTATGTTTGATGGTTAGAAAGCAAATAAAAGAAAGCTAAAATATTAAAAGTTTTAATTAGTTTAACAATTAAATTTAATATGCTCAAGAAGTTACAAGTGCATTCGAAGAGGAATCGAGCAAAAAAAAATTAAAGTAGTTACAATAAAAAAGGAATGAAAAGCAAAAATACGAAAAAAAAACTTTTGGTTTTTACTACTTGACGATGGCTCAATAAAAATATGTGTTAAAGTTTTATAAATGTGTCTTTTTATTTTTCTCCTTCCCCCAGCACCTTGAAAAAAATTTATTTTTTTGTTGGTTGTGTAGGTGCCACAAATGGATTTCCTTTTCCTCGAACTCATTATGGTTTATGAAAGTCATTTAATTCTAATCCAATAAATTTAATGGCGTTCTTTTTTTTTGTTCCTTTGTGGGGGAAATAGCGGAACGTAAAGGGTGATTTTTCAACAGTTGCAAAAGTGAATGAAATTTTTATTTGGGACTAAAAACAAATGCCTGACATTTACTTTTTAAAGATTATTTCATGTAAATGTTGATTGCTGCTATGCCGTAGGTGGTCCATCCGTGAGCTGGCATACTTTTTCCAGTATTTCGGCCGATATCTCATCAATGACAGCTGTAGTGTTGTCTTCTAGGACTAGAATTGTAGGTCCTCTATCCCTAAAAAAAAAATGGTCTAGTGGGTTTAAATCGGATGATATTGGCAGCTAATGTACTGCTAAAATACGTGAGAATATTTGCTCACTAAACTCGCTTCGCAATAGTTTCATGGTATTGCGTGCAGTGTAGCATGTGACACCGTTTTGTTGAAACCGCAAGTCAACCAAGTCCAATTATTTTTTTTGAGCAAAAAAGTCGTAAATCATCGCACGGTATCCCGATCCATTTACTGTAACGTTGCGACGAATTTACATATGGCGATCTTCTTGCCAATACAGAAGCATTATTCTCCTCGGAACGCACTCTTCGCATACGGGTTGGTGGATTAATGTCCAGTACAGATAAACTGGTGTGATATTTGGTCACAAAAGCTTAAATAACGGTTCGGTCGATTATGACGACCATAAAATGGACGAAATTGACGAAACACATTTCTTTCACAGCACGAATTTCGATAATCAAATTTAATAATTTGCGAGCGTTGTTCGTTTATTAGTCAATTCATGGCGAAATAGCAAACCTTACTGAGAATTTTTGGCTTTATTTTGATTTTCTTGCGAAAACTATTAAGCAATTTGTTTTTAATTTTGTTTTCTCTTACAACTGCTTACAACTGCAGTTAATATTGGGAGAATTAAAACAATTGTAGTGGGGTATGTAGGAAAAGATTAACTCACTTGAGTGTTTGTAATTCTCATTCGCTATGCAGTTTTATTTGAATTATATATTTTTCTTGTCTAAAGTCTTTGCGAAAGGTTTCCTAATGATCTGGCCTAAGCAACCAGTGAAATGCGCATAGGAACTTGCTTATCCTCCAACAATAAAGTTCTGTGTATTTATCAAGAATGCAAATTAGGAATTTAGCACAACAAACAAAATCTTATTAAAAAAACACCCTTTATAACGATATATCATTTTATATTTGTTTTGTTTGAAACTGAAAAGAGGAGTAAAATATTCTAAATAGAAATTTTAATTGCAAATGTAAGTTCGTTTAATTTATTTGTTTTTGTTTTTGCTAATTTAGTGGCACATAACACATGTTATGAAATGCTGGCTAGGGGCACATAAAAGAGCCACTGCATGTTATTTAATTTTTTGGAATTTGTTTGTGGAAAAAGAGAATTGTAGTTGTAAGTGGGTAAAAAGAAAAAACAAAATTAAAAAACAAACTGCTTTATTCTACTGTCTTCGTAAGAAAACAACAAAAAAAACCGACTTGCCAATTCAGTTTTTTTGCACGGGCACATGCAAGTATGTAAATTATCAAAGTTATTTTCGGGAATACAAAATTTATTATTAATACGACTTCCGTATGACGTGCTAAATTCCCAGTTTTTCATATTTGATAAATACACTGAAATTTATTGTTGAGGGAAAGCTAGCTTCTATGCGCATTTCACTGGTTGCTTAGGCCAGCTCATCAGGAAACCTTTTTCAAAGATTTTAGAAAGGCCAAAAATATTATACAAATTAAACCCTAAAGCGAATAAGAATTATAAACACTCAAAGTCTTTCTTGTAACAATATCAAAGCCAAAACAAAACACCAACAATAAACAGTGAGTTTATCTTTTCTTACATTCCCCTACAATTGGTTGGGTTCTTTCCGACTCGAATTGTAATTTTACTTTCTGTTATCCAGTCTCGAACGTTAACGTTTCCATAGAATTTTTGCATAGAATTTTCTTTCAAATATTACTGTAGATTAAAATTATAATCAATTTCTTAGTATTAAAAACAGGGCCTAAAAAACTTACGAATGTTTACATTTAATGAATCAGAAGTAAAAGCAGCATTTGTTTTTGCCAATTAAAAATGAATTTGTGATAGAAATGGCAGTTTTTCTACTTTGACTGCAGTTTTTTAAACGCTATTCAAAATAATTTTCAGTACTTTCTTTATTTGGATTAAAGCGTTTGTAATGCATACAGGTGGAAAGGGTATACATTAGGGCGGGTCGATTTTTTTTTTAAATCGTATAGCAAAAACGTAATCTACATACAATTCTAAGAAAATTCTCCGAAGAAACCATGGGTCTAAAACAAAATCCTAATCCGCGCCTCTCGACTTGAAAATTTGGCTGCCCGCCTTGGAAAAAAAAATTTTTTTTGAAAAAATAGGTTTTTCCAAAAAGAAATCGAATTTTTTTAATAAAATGGTTTAGTAAGGTTATTCTTTTGCACTTTATATTTTTTTACAATCAAAATTTTTTTTACATTGAAAAAATTTTCAAACAAGTAAAAAAATTTTCAAGTCGAGAGGGGCGGACTAGGATTTTGTTTTAGACCCATGGTTTCTTCGGAGAATTTTCGTAGAATTTTATGTAGATTACGTTTTTGCTATACGATTTTTAATTTTTTTTTCATTAATACAAATCGACCCGCCCTAGTATACATACATATGTATATTAGCGTGGCCGTTAGTTGTATGGAGAACTTTTTTTTTTGATTTCTTATATTCTCCCCCCCCAAATCGGTTCAGTTTTATGTAAAAAAAATACAAAAAAATTTCGTAGCGAGAAGTTGTGTTTTAGGGGGGGCGTCCGCCCCTCAAAGTTTGCCATCAAGCCATTTATTCAAATGTAATTTGTTTGCATATTACTATCTCTTAAAAACAACATTTTACAAGAATATGATATATGGCAATATTTTAGCTCTTCTAGTCAACAACATTAGCTTCGAAGAAAGTTTTTTGCTAAAATTAATATTTTAAAAAATAATTAAGAAAATAACAACAAAATACCAAACTTTTTATATACGTTTTAAATATATAAAAGCCGGATTTAATGTCAAGTGACAAAATTTTGAAATCGATGTCTTCCGATTAGGATGAAATTTGCACCAAGGTTAGTCCTATTAGATAGTAGTTTAGACACAAATTTTGAACAAGATCGGTCAAAAAATTAAATTTAAGACGGCTCAAACCGATCTTGTTGAAAATTTGTGACTAAACTACCATCCAATAGGACTAACCTTGGTGCAAATTTCATCCTAATCGGAAGACATCAATTTAAAATTTTGTCACTTGGCATTAAATCCGGTTTTTATATATTTAAAACGTATATAAAAAGTTTGGTATTTTGTTGTTATTTTCTTAATTATTTTCTAAAATATTAATTTTAGCAAAAAACTTTCTTCGAAGCTAATGTTGTTGACTAGAAGAGCTAAAATATTGCCATATATCATATTCTTGTAAAATGTTGTTTTTAAGAGATAGTAATATGCAAACAAATTACATTTGAATAAATGGCTTGATGGCAAAGTTTGAGGGGCGGACGCCCCCCCTAAAACACAATTTCTCGCTACGAAATTTTTTTGTATTTTTTTTTACATAAAACTGAACCGATTTGGGGGGCGAGAATCTAAGAAATAAAAAAAAAGTAAATAACGGCCACCCTAATGTATATATATTAGGGTGGGTCAAAAAGAAAACTGTTTTCTCTTATCGACTTCTTATAGCGAAAATATTTTGTATTTTTTGTCTGCATTAGACCGCTGCAAAAAATTATTCATTTATTTTTAGTGTAAGAGCCCGTGCTTTTTTTACCTTAAATTTTGTTAAATTTGGAATATGTACAACAACAACAGCATTGTATTGCAGAAAAGCATATTACTGTATTTTAGCGAGTTTTAAGTTCGTAAAAAAAGTGTCAGAAAAAATTCAAGAGAAGGTTTAATAGAGACGAAACTTAAATCAAGACGAGAGGCGCTCAGATTTGACAGTAAACGAGATTTTGTGACCAAAAAATGTTTTTTTTGTTTTATGTTGTGTAAGAACCAAAGCTTTATTTTATTTTAAGTTTAATTCAAAATGTTTAATTTAAAAGATTTTATTTATTGTGCTTAATTTCCCAATTTTTATTCTTGATAAAAACACTGAAATTTATTGTTGAAGGGATAAGCTATTCCTATGCGCATTTCACTAATTTACTTTTGTAATAATTCAAAATGTTTTCAGTTTCCAACAAAGTGGTGAACAAATGAATCTGACACCTAATCTTTATGTAAAATTGTCCGCTGAATCCGAATGCGAAGTCAGAATGGTAGAACAGTTTTCGAGAGATTCCAAAATAACCGTTATTGGCGGTTTTTAAAAAGATGATGGCACTTTATAAAAAGTATCTTCAAAACTATTCAAAGGATTTTTTATTCCTTTATTTGTATTTAAAGATAATAAATTACTTAAACAGCCACAGGCCGGTCGTAAAAATTGGTAAATAATAAACTAAGTTACATTAAACCAAAGTTATATAAGAAAAAAACCACAACTGCCTCTAATTTTTACCAATAAATCTCAAAACTCTACCCATTAACATTAATTTTTAGAGTCTTCTTATGATCTATGAACCATAGTTTTTCACTTTCACCTTGAATAATGCTAGTAGTGAATATTTACAAAATCGGTTCACAAAAACACGAATATATTGGCCGATTACTTGCTTTTCATTAAGTTTGTTTGCTCTATTAAAAATTGAAAGATATTTAATTTTTATAATTAAGGGGGCATTTACACGGTGTCTTTCCAAACATTTTCTAAAGTTGGTGTGACGGTAGGGTTATTTTTTGTTAGTAAGCCAGTTGCCGGTTCAATTTTCGCCAGAAACAACAGGCTAGAATTCTATGCTACTATTGCCCGGTAAATTCAGTAAGATAATAATTTTAAATTTTCGTTTTAATATGCAACTTATAATAATTAATAGTTTTTAAACTGTTAATAAACATTTTTGTAATAGATATTCTAATTTTTCTAATTTCCGACACACCTTAACCAACAGACCTTCTTTCATTATCTGCTCTCTATTCCTCTCTATTCCTCTCTTCATTTTAATCTTTTTGATTAACCTGCAACATTTGCAAATTTGCTAAACCCACGTGGTTTATGTCAAATGGCCCTGCAAACAATTTCGATCGAAAAATAATCTTAATAGTGTCCCCATTCAGCAAAAATCTATCGCTTTTTTGCTATTCAATTCTTATTGTCGTTCGGGAAGAAGTGTCCAACTATGGTAATATTTACACTAAGAATCTACTTAGTGTCTATATTTTATGACGAATTAGAGCGTGGAATATCAATTGAGTTTAGTAGTATCGCTTTTGGCTCTAAAAAGAACACTTTTGAGTTAAATTTTTTCTTATTGTTCTTTAAAATAAAAAGTGGGCCATTTTACGGTTTATCCTTGTTTGTTTTTGTTAGGCAAGTCTGAGTAAAATAAAAAACCAACTTTGCTGAAAGTTTTACAAACAAAAAATAATTAAATATCTACAGTACATTTAATCAAAATAATTGTTAATGTTTTAAAGATACAAATCTAATAAGAACAAATTTTTTTAAAGGAATTCACAGAATGTCGCAAATTTGTTAAAACACTAACTTCATTAAAATTTCATCATATTAAATTTAGCATAATTTATTAATGCTTTACAAAACTTGTATTATAAATTTTTTTTTCACTGATAACGTTGATTTTCACTAGAACAATTAAATAAAAACACTAATTTTCAACAAAAATTACTAAAGTCATTGAATAAACAAACAGTTCAAAAAAATCACTAAAATCCTTTAGAAAAACATTTTTTATTGGGTCTATAAAAATAATGCCTGCATTCATAAACAAATTTTAAATTTAATAAATGTTTATGACAGAAAAACTTTCTAATTATTGTTAAAGCTAAGGCACGAGCTCTATGTGTACATTTGTCCTTCAAGTTGTGCTGAAAAAGGTCAACAGGAAAAAGAAAGACAAAATGAAAAAACAAAAAATGTACTTTGGACTCCAAGAAGAATTCTTGACATAAGTACAGAAGTAAGGAAAAACATGTAAAATCAATTAAAATAAATAATCATTCAAAAAAGAAAATTTCGATCTACCAAAGTTTAACATACAATTTAGTATAATTTTTATTGACCTTATCTATAATTATGTTGTTTTTTCTTAGAATTATCTAAGTCAGGCTTTCAAGGTCACAGTAAATGAAAAATAAAAGACTATTTATTCATAATTTTACTCCTCCGACGTTTCGTTGAGATTTTTTCAACTTCTTCAGGGATTTAAATTTTATTGAATATATAATCTTTACATTATAATTTTAAATAAATTTGTTTTTAAACAATACAAAAAGTACCACATAAAACACAAAATAAATAAAATAAATAATAAAATAAAATATATCACAGATGAATTTTCTTTTGGTATCACAGTTTAAAATTGACAATTTGGTTTAAGGATTGACGTTTGACTATTGATGGCTGCGAGTGTAAGACGGCAAATCCATCTGAGGAGATCGAGTGGTTGCGATCGAAACATGTCATGGTAACCTGCCGGCCAGGGTTCGAGCCCCGGCCACTGTCAAGAATGAACGATTATCAATATCAATAACAATTTTAATTTATTTTCATGTTGTAAATTTCCATTCTTCAAAAAAATAATTTAATGAAAATTAAATTTGATGAACTTGAGCCGAATTAAAATATTACAAATTTGGATTAAAAAATTTCCTTAATAAACGTTAGTTATCGTTTATGAATACGGGGGTTAATGTATAAGAAATTATTAAAAAATTACCCAATCAACTCGAAGACTGAGTTTGGGCTGTTTTGTGCATTCATTTGAAAAACTTTCGTGTACTAGAGAGCTTTTCGGTAACTTTTGATTCCAGCGGGGTCCTAACTTTGAGTACAATATAACTTTTGTATTTTTAAATATTTATTTTATTATTTTACACTCACGCACCACCCAATTATAATAAAAATTGTCGTAACTTAGGCAAATTACTTTTGTACTTGGTATTCACTTTTAACTGCAAATCGTTGCGAAGAAGTCAATATTATATGGGCATTGTCCATTTTTGCTTGAGTTGTAATTGTACAACTGTTACAATTACCTAAACAACTTTTTTAAGTGACGAAAAAGTATACTTTTAGAACCCATAATTCGATTCTAACGTATTTTGTTGTTGCTAAATACCGAAAAATCTACTGTTTCACTCCCAAATGTGACGAATTAGTTAAAATTTCGTAGATATTCGAAAAACACTCGACCAATTGCTTGGAGGCGGGATGTTCAAAAACATGAAAGTAGTTAGTACAAGGTAAGGGGACTGCTAGTTTAAAATACCCGGTAGGTACTATTTGCCGTATGAAAGCCGGGCATGTAAAATAGCGTATGTACTTTCGTATGTGTTTGTATGTATGTATGAATGTTTAAATTATTTGGTTAGCTTAACACTTTGTTGTTTATTTGTTTACATTCATTTTTACTCCACGCATACAAATGCTAACATTCTCTCGCCTTCTTTGCCGGAATGCCTGAGTGTATGTTTGTGTGTCATCAATTCTCGTGGGATGTTGTTGAAATATGTGTTTAGCCGTCAAGTAACCAACCATCTAACCAACATTAGCCAGCCAGTCAACCAACTGTCGTCCAATAATGTTAAATGCTGATAACAGCAGCAATGAGAACTCTTCATGTACGGCAAAAAAAAAAAAGAAACGTGTGACATAAATTTACGTTTGACATGAAATTATATTTTCATATTTGTTTGTTTTTTGCCACAATTTTAAAAAATATTGAAAAAACCACTGTTAAAGGACTCAATTACAAAGGGGACAAATATTTACAACTTCATACGGATGGGTATGGATGACAAACAATGAGTGATACGAAACTAATTTAGAAAATACGTTTTTTAAGGATCTTGTGTAGAAATAAGGTAAATTATACGATTGCACTGTATTCATTTTAAATGTTTGTTCTTTCTTTTTACTTTTCCTTAATGTAATAAATGTAATGTAATGAATCTTAAATTTAAATTTTTCGTATTGGTTAAAAGCCTTTGACGATTACGTAGCTATCGGGTCTTCACACAAATAGAGTGGAGGGAGATATTTAAGAAGACAGGATAGTTGCCGAATTTTGTGTGTTGTTGAGGGTATAATTTAAGCTTCTGACAGAGCCTACTACATGCTATTGTGTTGTTTTTACTTGATGTCAAGAGCGTTGTGGAATGTACCAGGTACCATCTACATTAGACCGGACTTAATTTTTTTTTTTGCAAAAAAAGTGTACCGCCCCCTCAAATTGTTCCTTTTTACGCCAGTAGTGAAATTCCAAAATCTTAGACTGATTGCCCTAGATTAAGGCGTGGTACATGTCCACTAAAGTGGCTAAAACTGATATATATGGACGTTTCAGCCACTTTAGTGGGCATGTGCCACGCCTTAACTTAGGGAAATCAGTCTAAGATTTTGGAATTTTACTACTGGCGTAAAAAGGAACAATTTGAGGGGGCGGTACACTTTTTTTGCAAAAAATAAAAATTTCCCATACAAAAAAAGTTCGGTCTAATCTACATATATTCTTTATTATATCTAGTTGTCTATGTACTCCATAGGAATATATGTAATTATTATTATCCTCAATCAGATTACTTAAAGATTGCGACTGGCCAATCTGGTACTTAGAGAATCTTTAGTTCTAAGACCTTAGAAATATTATCTTTTCTCGTTTCTTTTTTCACTCAAAAAATAGTAGTTCATATAATTTACAGTCGCAAAAACTTGAATTATAATTGAAAAGTGTGGAAAGAATTTTCCGAAATGTGGCTTTTAAATACTTCCGGGAATTTCAAAAATATTTTTCCCATGACTACCGGAAATCTTTTCCCGAAAAGAAATTTAACATGAATTTTAACAGAATAACCAAGACTTTATGTTTTCTTTCTCTTTCCGAATACGAATCAACTTGATTTTCTAATCAAATTCTTTTCTTGTTCTTTATTTAAAGTGCGTTCAGGGTCAAAGAAAGGTTTAAGGAAAAATAGAAGTACATACAACCCCTAATTTTGAGTTTTCCTTATATCTTTGGCATTTATAGTCGGATCTTAAGGTATGATATAATAAAATTTTTGTTTCGAGAAGGCCAATGTTGCAAACCAAATATTATTACAACAGTTCGTTACAGTTTAAGTCGTACTATGTCTCTTAGCACATAGGTTCGAGCATATAAAGATATAAAGATCAAACTGAAGGCGCTCCATAACAACGCTCTCAAAGTTGGTTTGAGAATAAATTGGAGGAAAACCAAACAAATGAGAATTAACCTCTCTAACTCTCGATAATAATACCATGGATGATGTACAATCTATCCGTTACCTTGACTGCACAATCACAACGAAGACGTTTCTGCGCGAATGGGTAACATCCGACATATCAACACAACTGAATACCAAAGTATTTAACACAAGTGTGAAACCTATACTCCTATTAGGATGTGAAACATGGGGCCTTTCCAATAGCGACGTACGACGACCGCAAGTTTTCACTAGCCGTTGCTTACGAGGGATTATTCGATGGTTTTGGCCCAACACATTAACTAACGCTGAGCTGCTTCGAAGCACGAACCAACAGCCAATCCAGTACGACATCCTGAAAAGGAAATTTGGATGCATTGGCCATACACTGAGATCCAATAACGAGGTAGCAAAGGCAGGGCTGCAGTACAACCCCCAAGGTTCCGGGAGTCGTGGGCTTCCCAAAATTGCAGGGTTTTTATGCAACGAGACATTAAGAACAGCCCACAACAAAGTCCGTTAGAAGTCATTGATTAACACCGTTTGCTCCCTAGCTAGAGAATAGTGGAATATAATTTTCCGACAAAGTGCTTTAAATATATACGCCACTTGTTAAATTATGGACCAATCACCTCAAGACAAAAAAATTGATATACAGTATTTTTCGTTTAGCTGCATTTCAGTTAACTGCATTTTTTGCCTATCTGCACATAATATAAAGAAAGCATTGTGTATGATTGTTACATTTTGTTAGAAAAAAAATCGTGTACGTGCATTTTGCTTAAGTGCATATTGTGGATAACAGCATTCGATTTTTGGTCAAATATGTTTATTTTTAATACAATATATTATTTTTAAATGCCTCATTAAAGGGGTACAAGCATCTTGGTTATCAATGCAAAACATGCGCCAAGTGTGGGCGTGATTGAACATTGGATTTCCGAATATCTGGAGAACGCCAAGAGCCAAAATTTTCAAATTAGGTACAATCATGTTGGTTAAAATCTGAAAAAGTGGGCGTGGCACTTCCCATACAAAAACATTATAGATATTTGTGTAAATAGAGAACGGTAAGAGCTAAAGCTTTTAAACTAGATACAATGATCTAGAACATCCGTCAAAATGTAGGCGGAAGTGGAGAAACGGACCGTTATTTATGTAACTTTATGTTCTTATCGCACCATAGGGAAGGTTAATGTAAGATACGGCATAGCCGAATACAACGCTCTTACTTATTTTTTGTTTGATTCAGCAAAATTATTTGCTTAACAATTTTTTTAAATATCAAACACACATTTAACCAAATGTTTGAAAAAACTAATTTTTTTTAATAAACGAAATGCAAAATAAATTGTTTGAATATGCAAATTTGTTTATTGGACCGATTTCACACAAACAATTATTTGATTCTTTAAATTTTTTTATTTGAATTGAAAACATTGTTTTATCTGTATGGGCCAATTTATATTTAAGGAACAGCCAATTTGTAGAGGAATTGCAGCTACCAAAAAGAACTCAACATCAAAATAATGTTTCTTATATCCGGTAATTATCGCAGGAAAAGCTCAAGCGACATCATTTTCAATTTTCGTTTTTTTTTTAACAAATGACTTTATTGGCAACACTTGCTTTATCTCCTAAAATGTCATGGTCGCATAAGGTACCGTTACGATTTTATAGTAAAAACAATTTTATCTTAAGCGACAACCTTCATACAAAATTTTTATGAAATAAAAAACAAATTTTTCTGTAAAATTTTGTTTTAGTTGCTTAAGCTTTTTTTGCGGTAATGATTTGATATGAAGACATTTTTGTACAAACCCAAGTTTTAGAAATTTGCTTCTAAGTCTACATAGACTTGGAAAATATCCAAAAAAATCTTTGAAAAATAATTTGTGAAAATTAAAATTACGATTTTTTCCAAAAAATTTTTCCAAAATAATAAATTGTCTCGATTGAAATTTGTGTTGTTTATTAAATTTTTTTTAAACAACATTTGGATTTTTTTTTGCGTGTAGGGTAAAATCAAATTTTTTTTGGCAATACTGCTTTAACCCATAGTGCTCAGAGCAAAGGACTAAAGTAAACACTTGGTTGAAAGATAAATGAAAATTCCCCAAGAGGAAAGAAGCAATAAAAAGAAAAAAAATTGCGAAAATGAAAACCGGGCTGTAATAGTTGATTAACTAATTTACTTTTTGTTCATTTTGGAAAAAAATCGTATGTACCAAAGTAAAGTACGTCAATATACATACACACATACATAAGTGCATGGTCTCTGTTACACAAAGAGCCATACAAATATTTGCTAAAACTTTAATGAGTTAAACGTTGTAGTCATCACAAAAACTGTAATTGTAGTAGCATTACCATTGACATTGTCATCATCAGGTTGGAAGTCATGTACATACATGTGTAAAAAAAAACTTCTTCTTCTTCTTTCATTCTCTCTTTATTGACTAACCTTTGTATTGATGAATTCACATGCCAAATCCTTGAGTGTTTTCAGTGTTAAAACATTGGCAACTACTGAGACTGCATCACGTATACTGCCAAATTGAAAGAGAAATGTCACCTCTGGCCCCTCCATAATAACGTTGGGCACTGTGGTGCTCGAGCCGATGACGCCAGAGCCAACAGCACGTTGTTTCTGTTGATGTTGGTGGTGATGCTGATGATGTTGCTGAGCTGTTTGGTTCTGTTGTTGGTGCTGTTGATGAAAGTGAGCCGCCAGTGCAAAAACTTTTTATATCTATGGGATCAGAAATAAAGACAAGATGTCTTTCTTCTTTGTTCTAAATTTTTTTTTCTTCAAATGAATAGATAAATTTCCTTTTTTCTTTGCTCCCGAAATTCACTAAGTTTTTCTGTTTCTCTTCTTTTTAGCAATCCGGATTTCTTTTGTTTTTATTGTATGTATTTAATAGTCTCTTTTGTTCTTCCTTTAAGGTGGCATAAGTTTTTTTTAAGCGTTTAATATGTTTGGCTGGTCTTTGTTTTCGTTTAGCTCCTGGTGTTTTTTTTTTTTGAGGAATGGGCTGGCGGGTGTTTAAAAAATTCCTTGCTTTAGTTTCCTTCGATTTTAATAAGTTCCTTTCACTGTTTTAATAATATTGGACGTCAATGCTGATTATTTGCTTGCGCTGTAAAGAATATTAAATGATAAATGGTTAACAATTTATTTACAGGAAGACGAATGAATATTAGAATTCTACTCAAACACTCTTAAGTATAAATATTTAATTTGATTAAGTTCTTAGGACGAAGAAAAACCATGTTAAGTAAATAATAGTTAAGTTAACGAGAAAGTGAATTAATTTATGATGAAAATGTTATTAAATAAACTCTGAAAGAGGGTTAAGGAAAATAAATAGTGTAAAACTTATGAAAAGTCTTAAAAGAAAAGGGAAGTTTGGTATGCTTTTTTAATATAAATTTTTTTTGTTTTAAATTCGATTTTCGATAGCAGTCGAATTAACGCACATTTGATAAAAGTGTACTATTGTGATTTAGTTTATTCACATTAGTAGTACATTTCAATCAGCTGGCACTTTAAATAAAAAATGTTAGCTCAAGCGATTCTAGTTTTCGAGAAAAACGAGTAAACAGCCCAAAAATCGATGTTTGGTAAGAAATACGAGTGATCGCGTAGCGAATTTGTAAGAGAAAAACGTTTCGCTTACCATCTCGCTTACCGAAGGCACGAATTTCCTATGGCTTCATTTAACGCATATAAAAACTGGTGAGTGTAACGATCAGCTGTACACTATAAATATTTTATTGTTACAGTCAATATTTTTATACCACCATCACTAGTGGTAAATAAGGGTCAGTGTTGCCAATTTAGCCGTTAAGTGGCTAGATTTAGCCATTTTTCAACTTGTTTAGCCATACATTTTTTTTTGCCTGTTTTCTTTTAAAAGAATAATTTTTATTTTATCATAAAAATTTATAAAAGTTAAATAAACATTTCAACAATTAAACGGTCTTTAATTTAAATCACAACTTTTACAAATGTTGAAAATTACTATAAATAATGATGATGATTTCAAAATAAAGAAACTGTGTTCCAATATTATATTTATAAAATGGATCAGCACAAACATCGCTGTTTCTTTCTGGTTGCAAGTATTTCAACAAAGAGATGTAGGCGGTTATTTCGCCAAGTAAACATCGTTAAAAGTAATTTGAGAAAAAGGTTATATTTAGCAACCGCTAATTCGATTTTATCAATGAAATATTTATACCAACACAACAATAGTGGTGAGGGTACTATGCGTTTGTAACACCTTAAAATATTGGTCCTAGCACACCTTTTCGTATACCGATTGACTCAGAACCACTTTCTTAGTCGAATTAACGATGTTGTCCGGCTGGCTGGCTGTCCATGTAAACCTTGTGCGTAAAGTACAGATATCAAATCTGCAGATAATTTAATAAAATTTGGTACACAGGTTCTAATGTGGTGTACGGTATCATATAGTTGGGGTTGATCGACTTTACTTTCTTACTTGTTTTTTTATTGTAGATCTGGACTCAAAAGGTTGGGTAAATAATGTAGTGATTATGATTTACCTTCAAATTAGCAAAAACCAATAGGCTCTAGTGATTCCTATGAGATGAACAATAACGACATCGAATTTATCGATGATTAAATTTTTTAATTTACGTTTATTCTTGTTTAAGAAATTGATATTAACTTACAATTTCATTGTAAACAGCTTTAAATGAATTATTACTGTTTTGTAAATGAATTTTTACGTGTTTTTATTTATAAAAAAATTTTAGCCATTTTTTAGCAATTTTTTTTGCCATTTTCCCCGTAAATTTAGCCATTTTTGGTCATTAAGTTTTGGCAACTCTGATGACGGTATACTAAGTTTGTAATTCCGTGTAAAACTTGTTTATTATACATCTAAGACCCCATAAAGTATACATATTCTGGCTCCTTGAGTAATTCTTGTTACAAAAACTAAAAGAAATTGGAATGATGCACGGAATAATATAAGATTTTGCAAAAACTCGTTTTATTCGACTGCTAAATTTCGTGAAGAACGGTCCATTATTTACCCTAGACCCCACATAAACCCTAATTGCAGAAAACAGTTTAGTACGCCTAAAACTACAAGTAATAATGCTATCATAACAAAATTTGGCACCTCACAGTTTTATAGGACTAGAAAAGACACTGTGAAATTTTATGGAGATCGGTTCATAACACTGGTTCACAAATTTTTTACTTTTTGCCATAACCTCAAAAATTAGATGTTTTCTAAAATAAATCGGGGCTGCTGAACACGAATATTGCATTCATTTATTTTTCTCAAGAAGCGTTTTCGAGATATACGCAAACAATTTCTTTAATAACACAAATCTTACACTGTCACAAAGATATGTATTTCAGCAGATATCTATACTGTATTAATCGTACAAAAATGCACTGAGTTACATGCCTTAAGATTGGAAAAAATTGATTTTTTCTACGTTTTTTCAAAATTCATCATTTTCAGTTCTTCCGTTAAGGAAAAAAAAATTTTTTTTCTCTAATTTTTAAACCCATATCTTAAAGTCAATTTTGTTCCAAAGATATTTGTAACCATATATTTTGTTAACCATAACATAGGACAAAGAATAAGAAAGGTGCAATATAATGAGCAAAAACATCAAAATTTTAATTTTCAAAAAAAAAAAAAAACATTTTGTGTTTCTTGGTTGTGTTGATTGGATTAGGAAAAAGTGTTAAGGGACAATTTAATTTGTTTATATAATTCTATTTTTGGTCAAAAATTTTATATTTATCCTCGTCGATTCATCCTTTTATGTTGCGATGACGTTTTATGAATTTGCATCCAGCAGTATTTACCCATCATGGTCTGATCCGAATGGCGCTGATAATACTTTTTCATTACTCTGTCAAATCTTTCATCTTGTTCGTCACAATTAAACAAGTCTAAAAATTGTTAAAAAAACGCAGTTTTAATTACATGTGTGCTCCTGTAATTACTGGACACCCATTTAGATTTCAAATAATACTGATTTTTTATTTGTTATTTCTTATGTGACTATCGTTCTGATGTTTCCTAAAAACCCAATGACTACTTCCTGAAAAGAATTCCATATATCTCGGAGCGATTTCGGTAGTAAAATAACGCATATCTCTGTGTCAAAAAATCCTCTTTCTTTCAAACATGAAGCGAGTAATTTCGAGCTCTTTTTTTTTACAAGTATAAGTCATGATGTAAATCATAAAGTGCGCTTTGAATCATAGTTTAATATTCATATCACCTTTAGAATTAAAACTCAGATTTAAATCTACTTCTTCATTATCTGATGTCACTTTTAATGTTGGAGGTTTTGAACAATTCAGTTGAATCGTTCGCGAGATTTTTCAAAATACCTAAAACAACTGCAGAAAAACACGATTTTCGCGTATATCTCGCAAACGATTCTTGAGAAAAATAAATGAATGTCTTATTCGTGCTCCAATTTAGTTTAGAAAATATCTAATTTTTGAGGTTCATATTTTTTTGTGGCATAGGCACCATATAAAGCCCACTCTGGTAAATTAAATAAATACGCCTAAAACCGTAGCATATATTGCGGTAAAAAATGTCATGCAATTTTGTGATATACGGTCCATAATTTATCTTAGATGCCATATTTAGCAGCCTTATGAAATTTACTGTAAACGATAAATCAATACAACGGGTATTCAAATTTATCTAAATTTAATTTTTTTTATTACCCGAAATTACTCTACAGAATTTTGGGATGATTTTTCCATAATTAACCATGGCTGCAATATAAATTTCCCTCATGAAAATCATTTAAGTTCAGCTTAAATGATACCAAAAAAGGTCTAAACAGCAACCGATTTTAATGCCGCCTTCCGTTTAATAAAAAAAAGATTTAATATAGATCCCACTCCTGTCAACGGAGGGTATCAAAGATCTTGCAACGCCGAATATAGCACTTTACTATATCTCTGTGTTTTTTATTGTGTAGAACGTACGCTTACTTTTAAAAATGTGCAATTAGTTTTTGGGAAAAATAAAATTTTTTTTTTATTGTGCCTTTAAAATCTTTCCAATCTTCATCCACACTTATTTAAATACTAAACGGAAATCTATACCATGACCTCTTTAACCTTAACTAGAATTGTTTGCCTTATTCCTCATTCATTTCTGATCTACTTTAATAAGCAAATGCCTAACGGACAGATGAAAAACAACAACATACATTCCAATCTCTGTTAACATTTCTGCCTTAAGACATTTCAAACTGTTAGACTAGAGCTTAATTAAACAAAAAAACTAAAAGTCTCTTGCATAATATTATGAAACAGGAAAAAACAAGTTAACATTTTTAAATAATGTGTAATCGACACATGTTGTATTGTATAACTCAACAAAAAGTTCGTGTCTCTGACACAATCTGAAATAAATATTTGTGCAGATGACAGCTGTTATCGGATGAAAATACCCTGCTGGATGGATGGATGGATTGATTACAACCAATAACACTAACAAAAAAAATTAAATTTTCTTTTAGAACCGGCTGTTAAAAGTCAGAAAAGTTATATTGTGGTCTTTCTTTTCTCCTTAAATGCTGTCTCTTAAACTTCACAGATGTTTTTTGATCCGTAAAACGTTTAAAATTTATTTAATTTTCGATTTTGATTCGAAATTGTGAACAAGATTAAAATAAATCCAGAATAAAAATAAAACAGACTGCTATATTCGGCTATGTCGAATATTAAAGACCCTTCACCATAGTGCTAAAGGAACATAAAGTTATATAATACCGTTCCAAAGATGAACAGATAGAAAAACACTCGGGATAAAGTAAGTTTTTTGTGATTACTTCAAGTACGATTCGTACTCAAATATTCAACTACGAATAACACTAAAATGTACATTATTTTCATTTTTAAAAAGTAAAATGGAGAGCAAGAGTTCTCATTTAGTTTATACTTTCCGTTTAATATGTACATCGGGAATGATGCTGGTGTGAAATTTTATAAGGTGTGAAACGGGTAACTAATGGTGTTTTCTTTTCTAAAAAATAATAATGCATTATAATTGTGTGATATATTAATCAGGTTACACGTACCCTTACAAAGGGATACATTTTTATAAATTTCAATGGAACAAAATAATAGCTAAGTTTTACACTCAACTCTAATGTGTATTTTGCGTGTTAAATATTGAATGCAAATTTTGTACTAAAAGCGATATTCACCACGCTTGCAGCAATTTTCCACATTAAATTTTCTTTGAATTCCATAAGCGTTAACAGCACTGATTTTCAATAATTAATGTCAGCTGATTTTCAATAATTAATTTTGCGCAAAAAAAAAATAATTATTAAATAAAAGTAAAACAAACGAAAAACAAAAAGTTTTTATATCCATCACAAAATAACCAAAAATCACAATATAACACAAATTGTACGCAAAAACAAGAAACAAATTATTAAAAAAAACACTTGCTTGCATAAAAAACTACTTTACGCAGATGCAAAAAAGGGTATTATCTCATACTTAATTATAACTGCGGGTAAGAAATGGAACAAATTTGCCATTTATTGTTGCAACATATTTAGAAAAGAAAACGAAAACTTCTCACATTTTTGCATACATTTTTAGAATAGAACAAAAACCCGCGCGAATGGTAGCATACATGGAACATTTTAGTCAGAAAAGAAAACACCATAAATCAATCACATTTAAACTCTCCCTCTAATTTCACTTTTGGTTTATTTAAAGTACGAATTTTGGATTATTTAAAGTACGACTTCGAGATTAAATCAACTTTTTAATTATTGAATCAAGCGCATTTTGAGATTGATTCAGTCTCAGTTTTACTTAATTTTATTTTCATATTATTTCAAGTACGAATTCGGGATTGAATATGTAGAAGTTAAGTATTTTGCGATTGAAGTCCGCACTTAAATCAAACTTGCTTGCACTTTATTTGGAAACTTTTGGGCTTGCCGTACTTTAGACATACAGAAACCTTTAATGTCTTTGTGCAGAAGTATCCACGCCCACTTCTGCACTCCCGCCCATTTTTTTTAGAGAGTACTTATTGAGTATTGATAACCGAGCAATGTGCATCAAATTTGGAAAATTTGTCTCTTACCGTTCTTTAGATATAAATAAATAAATTTTGTGCCATGCCCACTTTTTCACTCCCACCCACATTTTGTCGTATGTTGTCTTTAGATAATCAAAATGCTTGTTTCCAATTTTGAACTCTGGCGTTTGCAAAATTTAGAGGAGAATTGGTGACATAAAAGTATAATAACCAGGTCCCTATCATTTCTGAGGTCCTCGGAAAAACCATTTCAACAGACAGATTGACATTGTTATATCAACTTCGATATTCATAATGACCTAGAATAGATGTACTTTATAAGGTCTTACATCAATCTTGAAACAATTACAAACGGACCGACTCACTTATGTCTACCCTTTCCACCTTTGGTGAAGGGTATAACAACAGTAGCAATTCGCAATAACAACAACATACTTATACTAAATAAAATGACAATAAGGAACGAGAAAAAAATCAAAATAACAATCACAAAAAACCCAAAACAGTGTTGAATTAGTCATAAGCAGATACAGATACACAAACTGATATAATTAAGTATACACATATGTATGTATGTGTGTGCTAATATATTTAAATAGTATATACATATGTATGTATGTAGGTACCTATTTATATCTGAAATAAATCAATTGAATTTTATACTATTAAAAAAATAGCAGCTGCATGAACGACAAAAATTATTTTTATTTGGCTTAAACTTTAATAAAAAAATTCTGAAAAGAATTAAAAATTATTTTCCTTTTTTATCCATTAATGGAATCCAGTTAATTTGTGAAATTGTTGAGAACAAAAAAAATATCTTTAGAAATATTTTTTTAATGATTGGAAAACGTATTTAATGAGGTAAAAGAATGGCAGCAATAACCAAATACATAGTAACAACAGCAACAACAACTTAAACAGCAGCAACAGCAGCAGCAACAATTTCATTTAACACCTTATTAAGTTTATTTACTGTCTGTAAAGTGGGGGAGAAAGAAATTAAAATAACTTACAGTGGTGCTGCCACTTGAAAAGGTTTTTAAACGATTTGTGGGATTCTTAAATCTAAGAAATTTTTGGTTAAGCCTGGTACTCTCTCTTGTGCGGAATATCTTTGAAATAATGTTGATAGAGTTGTTGTACTCTGTTGATTTTGTGAAAAATCTGGCAACATTTTTTTACAACTGCGAAATAATGTAAGCTGCACTTATTTCACGTGGAATTTTAAGCAAGAGCAAAACAGTATGAATTGATTCCATATTTACTTTCTTTTTTATTAAAAAAAATAATTTTTAGTTAAATTCATGAGAAGTTTGTTTACACACGCAAAACAATGTCGAATACTTTGCAGAGATAAAAACGTGAAATTGTCAAAATTTTCTTGTGAAATAATAAATGTTGCTCAACATATTGCACAAATTTTTAAAAATAAAAATATTTAACCATAAAGAAAAGTAAGATATTTTTTAATAAGTAAAAAATACATTTCAGCAATTTTAAAAGTTATGCAAAAATCCCAACAAACATTCATCAATCATTTACATTTATATTTTGAAATCAAACCTTTTTCTCCAACGGTAAAAACATGAAAAACGAATTGAAAATCATTTCAAAATCATAGAATTCTCAACAAAAAGGGGAAATTATTTTCAAATTGAGAAATTTATTTATTTTCAACTTGCTTTCAAATATAGATTTTAATAGAATGTGAAACTTAACTGAAAAATATATGTATTTTTTTAATTTATATTCATTATTTATTTACAGGGGTGTACTGGAAATCGAAAACGTAAAACGCAAGAATTTGTAAGTTGTTTTTAATGCACTTTTAATTAAACTTTTATAATTTTTATTATAATATTCCATTTAATAGAGAAATGTTTGTCATAAAATTCTTTTATTACCGAAATCTTATGAAAAAATGACAAAAACGATGGGTTTTACTTTAAAAACTTAATATACATATTAAACTGAAAATATAAACTAAATGAGAACTCTTGCTTTCCATTGTGTTTTCGCCTTGTTCTGTTGTTTCTACACACAACGAGCAAATCGTTTTTTTAAACTACTTGCGTGGTGTTGTTGTAATGTCTACAACAAACTTTGATAAGTTAACTGAGATTAAAACGCTCACTTTGTAATTTTACTCTCAGAGTGGCACATCAGTTCAATCTTGTTTTTCACTTGGTTTAAGAATTTTATACTCATTTCAAGAAATTCCGGGATTGATTTTCGAAAGTTATCCAATTTAGGATTGTTTTAAGTATGTTTTAGTGTTATTCGTACTTGAATTTTTAAGTAAGACTCGTACTTAAAGTTCATCCCGTGTGCTTTTATTGCTGTGTAAGTTAAATATGAGTAATGAAAGACACACACACAATTAGATTTTGTACATTCAGTGGAATACAAGACGCATTTTCTATATAACACATATTTATCAGGATATAACTAGCCACTGGTCAATTGGGCAACAAACCCAGTGGCTGGGCCTCGCTTACAATTACTTGTGCCGAAATTGCGACGACGAGGAGGAAGAATACTCAAAAATCTACACACGATACCAATGTTAGGTATTTTTTTAAAGATTAGTAAAAAATATTCTATATAATTATTCATTTATCAATAATTTTTTAGTATAAGCAAATATAAATACAATTTTATAAATCGTTTGCCTTCGAAACGCCAAACTGACTGTTATCGTATATAGATGTTTGCTACATTGTCTATGCTATTTCGAGATACCTTTGAGTAGCGTAGTCAATTACATTTCGTACAAATTTAATACTATGGCGAATGTTATATTAAATTCCGCAAATTTAAGTTTAGCACATTCAATTGTTATTATTTAAAACATTTTTTTTCGCCTTTGAAATTCACTTAATCTCAAACTACTCGAAATGGGAGTTTTAGACTTGGGACCAGGATAAACTCAAGTATCATTGATGAAATATAACTGCATCATCCATGTGACAGTTTTAATTCGAATTTATTTTTTTTTCTTTTATTAAATTTACACAGTAATTCCTTAAGCTAAGTTAACTGGAGCGCCAAACTATTTTTTTTTTAATTTCCTAAGCTAAACCCCGCGAAGCTCTGCGCTTATATGCACCAGAGTCTCTGGCGGGAATCGAAGCCGCAGCCCCGGCGCTGATAGACTAGCGCACTACCAGCTAGCAAGGAAAGAAAGATTCAAGTTTAAATCCCAACTAGGACAATTAATTTATTTTTGTATGTAAAATCATTTGTTAACACTTAATTATTTAATACAGGTGTGAAGACTAAAAACAAAAGACGATCAGGTCAAGGAAAAGGCACCCCATACCGATTTATATGATTCTTACTTTTACTACTGGGCTTAAAGCATCTATATAAAAATTATTTACCGCAGAATTTACATAGCTCAATTTTGCACTTTGATACCATAATAACGCATCACGACTTAAAAAGTTCTACCTGTAAGAGCCCTTTTTGTAAAAAGGTTGAAAGCTTTAGCTCATAAAGTTTTTAAAATAAAAGCAAATTAGTGTTAACTTTGTAAATTTCGAAAAATTTTATAGCCTATTGATCTTTCCAGACTATCGGTAATACACTGTCAAATGATTGTGGCAACGCTGGTTATAAGCTTCTCAAATTCACTTCATTATTGGAGTGCCACAGGGCTGCCGGGTATTTAAAAAAAACATTTAGAAACAAAATCTTAAAAAGTTAATATTTATTTGTGTTATTTTTCTGACCAAATTTAAAAATAATAATAAGAAATCTCCGAAAATCCCCAAAGTAAAAATGTTTAGTAAAAAAATTATTTTATTTTGTTTAAAATATAATTTTCTATAAATTTTCGAAATCAATGAACAGGCTAGGCTGTAAGATTTTTTTTAAATTCTTCTTATTTTAAATACCCACTCCAGAGAAGAATAAGATAAGTTTATTAAGTACCTTTTACACACTCAACAAAATTGGTAATCTTAATAGGACCCTTTACACCGTATTCGTTAAAATACGCGTAAATAATAAAATAAGGGAAAATATATTGAAAATGTGTTAAATCCCCAACAAATCCTAGAATTTTTTTTTTTAAATCCCCAGTCCCCAAATGACTTTGTTCGTCCGTTTTTGCTCGCATGAAATCTCCAACTTTGGGGATAAATCCCCAAGTCTGGCAGCCCTAGAGTGCCGCTCTAATTCTCTCTTACTGTTGTCATATTATATTATATTCGTACAAATTTGGTCCAATCCTGACCTGAAATTTAAAATTTCCCCTTAAATTTCATTTAGAATTAACACCATTTTTTTTTCTATAAATATATTTGTCTTGGACTAAAAAAAAAAACTCTGGCATTTAAAAAGAGACTTAAATGCGACTTAAGCCCCAGTTAGCTGACAGTAACAGTAATGTTACCATACGCACGTTACGGCTAAGTTACGTCTTACTGCTTACTATAATCGCTCTAATTACTTTACATGCAACAAAATAAGGCAGCTGATTTGCAACGTTACTGTTGCTTCCAACTAACTGAGGCTTTAGAGTTGAGTCTAACTGAGAGTTACAAACGCGGAGACATAGAGAGTGGCATATAGCATAACGCAGAGAATAAATAACGTTAAGCAAGTCACATAAACAACTTTCTAAAACTTTACGTTTTTTTTCATTCTTTCTTAACGTTTTTTGTTTGTTTATGTCTAACTTAAAGTATGTGTTTGTAAATGTGTAATGCAAAAAAACAAAAAGAAAAAACTAATGAAGTATGAAAAAATGTTTGGAGCCATACAAGCAGACTGACAGAGAGACTGACTCGCAGCCAGCCTGCCCTCCACATTCATAAGACTAAACAAATGAATGAATGTAAAGTTGTAGCCAGTGTTACCGTTCAAAATTTTCAAAAAAGGGCACAAAAAGGGGATTTTCAAAAAAAAAGTGTCACAAAAAGGGGAATTCTGAGAAAAAAAGGGGCAACTTTAAAAACAGGAAAATTTAAAAAAAACGTATGTATTTATTAAATTATTTTCATCGAAAACTAAACATAACAAAAAATAAACTTCATATTTATAAAAAAATACATTATAGGTATATAATACAAATTGTTTGGGAAAAACACACATATTTATATATATACATATATCGTGAAAATATGTCTTGTTTGCAAGTAAACGATAATGAACTGTTGCATAAAATTATTATTTCAATTATTTATACAAAAACAGTTACTAATTACTTGTAAATAAAACGAGCTTAAAATAGTGTAATAACAATACTTACAAAAACAAAAAATAGTTCATAATATGATTTGATACAAATAACTTTACATTTAAATAGATAGAGATATGTATATATGTAAGTATATGTACATAAATATTTGGCACTTGGATTATTTTACTTTTTTACCAAAAAAATTAAGTTACAAAAAAACCTCGAGGAAAAAGCATATAAAAGTATTGATAGGAAGATAGTTAATATCAGGTACAGATCCATTTTATTATAAATTGCAGTGTTATGTTGTTTCTTCAACTACATATTAAATATCTATTTTTTTAAAAACGTAAATCTATATTTATTAATCAATTCATCACTTGGAATCCAATCTTCCAAGTCATTTTGATACAAATTTAAATCGGATAACATAGACTGACAGGTATCTACTTTCAGTCTATTTCTCACTTTATTTTTTAAATATACTAACTTAGAAAAAATCCGCTCAGCGGATGCACTACTATGTGGTAAAGTAAAAACATACGAAGCAAATTTATACAAGTTTGGATATAAATTGTCACCCAAACTGTTTTTTAAATTGCCAATTTCGTACCAAAATGTTTCAGGCTTAGATATTTTAAAAATTGCTTCATAGCTTTTATCGTTTGATCTGGTTTCTAAAAGTTTGAACTCTTTTACAAAATCATCTGGGTTAGTAATTATATCAATAAAAACGGTAACAATTTCAAAGTAATTTATGTCTTCAGCTGACTTAATAAATACTGGATCTAAAACCTTTAATGAACTCAGCCTCTTATCGCTAATATTAATTCTTGATAAAATTTCTTTGCACAGCTTTTGGTAAAAAAGTAAAATGTTGTTTTTTATTTCTACAATATCACTACTTAAGATGTTGTTAGTACATATTTCTAGCTCGGCTTCGTGGCCGATATATGTATATATTAAGAGTTTCTTTTATATGCAGAACATCAACAAAATCAATTTGTTCTATATTTGTTTGCATAACATACTCTTTTTTTAAAAAATGTTTAAAAATTTCTAATACAATATCTTTCGTGGATGAAACTAAATATATAATTTGTGATGATTCGTTTTGAAAATTAAGGTTTAATTTATTCATAATATTTAATACATATACTAGAAATTTGAGGTAAATTTTATTGTTAATACATAGCTCTTCCTGAATTATTTTATTTTTCCAAATTAGATGCTATTTTCTCTTCAAATTGAGGTCGGATTCATTGATTGACAGTATAAAAAAATTTGGTTTCAAAAGGGGCAAAAGGGGCACAAAAAACTACAAAATGATACAAAAGGGGATTTAAAACAAAGGGGTCAAAAAAGTGGCACGGCAGTCAAAAAGGGGCAAAAATGCGACTTTAGTCGCATAACGGTAACACTGGTTGTAGCAATAATTATTGTATTTTCTTTGTTGTAATTTATTACTTAGAAGTTTGCTGGAAAATGATTATACTTTCCCGTCAAAACATTTTGTCAGAATTCATACCGACAATCCGCATAAGTTGCCGATTTTTCATGCAATGTGTGACCAAAAACTTACCGGGTATTGTACAGGGTGGGCCATAAGTCTCCGTACATTGTAGTTTTCGTATATTATATTTCTTAATTTTTTCATTTGTTATTTTTAGTATTAGAAACAACGTTTGGGAGATTCAGTAGCCATGTATGCGATTAAAGAATTAGCAAAAATTGTTGAGTTTTTATTCGCTAGTCAAAATTCAATAAGTCAAGCCCAAAGAATATTTAAAAAAAAAAGTTCAACACCAGAAATTCAGCCTCAGGAAATCTATTGCGCAATTAAGTCGCTCGTTTTCAGTCATTGGGATCTATAAATGACTAATCTCTGCGAAAAAGACCCCTTGAAGCGCGAAGCTAAGATAATATCAAAGGTGTTCGGGAGAGCGTAAGGGAAAACCCTGGACTATTGATTCGTAAAAGTGCCACTCAGTTTTAAATGTCCAGAACTTCATAGCGGGGAATGAAAAAAATGTATTACTGTTTCCTTCAAGATACAAATGGCACATGAAATTTTTCCGCAAGACTTTGTAATCCACTTTAGATTTTGTGAAAAATTTATCGAATTATTAATTGATGTTCAGTGACTTATGGCCGACCCTGTAAAGAGGGAGTTTAACAAAAAAAGAGAATTCGTTTGCTGGGAAAATTCAGAAAATTTTACAGATAATATAAACTAAATAAGACTCTGCAGAGGATGAGAATATTACTGACATTTCTTCTAAAAGTCTGATGAAGCTATCAGAGACTTGTCATAGTTTTCTGGTTGCACCAGGGCGAATTAATTTTTCAGGTGGATATGAAAGCACAGCTGTGCTACTTTTTTTTCTTATTTAGAGAGAGAGAGAGATAAGCCAAAAGTTGCTTGTGTTTTTGACATATCGAGCATCAAATAAAATACAATGTTGTGTTTTTGGTGTTGTACATAATAATTGTAGTATCGCCATCACCGTCTACATAAATTCGCCTTAGATTATACTTTGAAAAAAATATTTCTGCTGTCAATTTTTATTTATTATTTGAGTTTTTATTTTTTAAATTTTGTTTTTTTTCGACAAAGTTTTAGAATTTGTCTGACATAAAAAGACATCTCGGCAATAACTGTAAACTGGGTCCACTTACACACAGGCACACGCACTTTCACAGCTATAAGCGTGTCGAAAGAATTTTCACGATTTTCAATTCTTTATTTGAAAATGGACGGATGGCTGCTTTTAAAATGCTCATGACGAAAACGTCACAGTCGATTTTTTCAATATTATATCTTTCAAATAAAGGTCGTTTGACATGGTGGAGCATGGCATATCCAACAGAAAAAAAGTCTTTGAAAGTTTTTTATTAAAAAACGAAGAAAAAAAACACAAACACCATGACTACTCTCAGAATTTATTGAGTCAAATACGTCAGTAAGAATTATGAAATATTTTTCCCTGTTTTCCACAAGCGTATTAACAATTCTAAGAAAAGGAAAACGACATTAACAAACGTCATAAATTCTTTTTCAAACGACTGCAGCAGCAACCCAGCAAGATTCCTCCTTTTTTTATGAGAGAAAAATGTCGTCCTCATTATTTTCTAGATTATAGGAAGGTAAGCAGAAAAGTTCTTTTAATAATAAATTTTGATATAATTCGAATGTGTATTCTAATGGTATTTTCTTTTCTTTACAACAAATATCGCCTACATACAAGGTGCATGTATAAAATGAAAAAGTGGAATGCCCTGTTTTTAACACCTGACAAAAATTGTTCTTCATCATTATAGCTAATTTTTTTAATGCTTTTTTTTCATTATTTTCTGACATTTTGTTTTTTAATCGATTTAGCGACTACAAATAAATTTTTGGGCTTGTTTTCAATATTGCAATTTTTCGCGATTTTTAGGCATGTTCGCGATAGACGCTTTAATGAATTTTTTTTATAAATATTAGACTTTGCAATCATGCCGCTGTTAGCAATATTTTGCAAATTTCCGCTAATTTAGCAATTTTTACTGAATTTTTGACATTCCTCATAGTTATAAAACACCACAAAAGTGAGTATAATAAAAGCTAGACATACTTAGTTTTACAAGGAATTTCTTGGCACTTTTTAAAAATTTTACATTTGGGGGAAAGATCCGAGATGGCATAAGTGGCGCTCAGAAAAGGAAAGGAAAAAATGAAGCATCTGTCAAGCAGGGTTGCCGTTGCAAATTCGAAAAAGTGTCATAAAAAGGGTATTTAAGAAAATAAAGGGTCAAAAAAGGGTTATTTTAAAGTAAAAAAGGGTCAAGTTTATTAGTATGTATTAAATAAACACATTATACTTAAATAAAAGTAATTATACATCTTTCAATTATAAATCAATCTTAAAACTAAGAAACAATTCACTGGTATATTCCTTTGATAATACGCAAGAATTTGGAAGTTGTTTTTTATGCACTTTAAATTTCATTTTTGTTATAAAATTCTGTTTAATAGAGAAATAATTGTATAATATTTGTCATAAAATTATTGTACTACAGAAATCTTATTAATAAACAAACGACGTTTAAAATTCTAGCGTTTTACATTTTCGATTTTCAGAACACCCCTGAATGTTTATAATTTTTTAGAAATACTTATTCTTTATTTTGTAATTTGCTCTTCACTCGGAGTCTATTCTTCCAGCTCCGATTCGAGCAAATTGAGAGAGGAACGCATGGACTCACAAGTTTCTATATTTTAAGTTTGTTTGTAAATAGTGTCCGTGGACACTATGACGCTGGGCGTAATTACATGCTTCCAATGTACATATGTATATGTATTTTCACAAAACTGGTGACAACTTTCGTAAGGAATGTGGAAAGTTGTAATTAATTTCAAAAAGGTTCAAAACGTGTCATTAATTTTGCTAAAATGATACAAAGGGATAATTTAATAAAAGGGTCACAAAAAGTGTCAGTGGCATAAAATAGAGTCAAAAGTGATACTTTAGTGTCACAACGACAACGCTGCTGTCAAGCCATGAACAACGATGTGCGATATGATAAGATCGAACTTTAAATGGCAGTGCTACATATACAAAACCAAAAGTGCTGTATTTTGGGTCGTGTCAAAAAAAAAATGTGTTCCTGTTTTAGACATATCTTTAATTCTAGGGGGTGACTGGCACACCTTTTTTTTTGTTTGGAGGTTGACCCGGTCTAATGTATATATAAGGCGTAACCATACAGACGAGTTTTCGTGATTTTAACGTACATATTTGGAAACGATCCCAAAAACAAGTTATGTTAAAGGTTAAAATTCATATAAGAGTTATTTGTGCCGAATATTATCTAGATATTAACATCCATGAGATTTTTTGTCTTAAAGGAATTTTAGGGTCCGTCGCTACATTGTTTATTAATGTTAACATACATATAAAAGAATAATTTAACCATTTTTTCGAATGAGTTGAATTTTAATTTATAAAGCTATACGACTATTTTAAGTCTTATTTCCTTAATATTTTACATACAACATTTGGTTAATATTGGAACTATAGATACATATGTACTTATTCTTACGAATGACTTAATTCGAACTTAATGAAAATGAAATAAATCCAACATTAATTTTATAGTAAGTTAAAGCTATTAAATAGATGGAAGCTTCGGGCAAATTTGTTGCTCGAATAGAAGAATGAATCTTTATTTTTTATAATGGTAAACTTGCGCCCACTCGATGTGCACAGCTTTTTAGTTTGTGCCCGCGATGATCAATCTATTTATTAGCGTATTAAAATAATTGTAGTGCGAAAGTGACGTATGGCAAGAATGGTAGAAGTCAGAAGTACGCTATTCGCACGTAATCCCGTTATATGACGTAGTCTGTGAACGGCAAGGATTGCCAAGCTTAAAAGTCCCTTAGATTTTCGAATTTCTTATAAGATATGTATGCACTTCATAAGAGCTGGTAACCCAGCAATTAAGCAACTATCTTGAGTTTGCCAGCTTGAAATTATTAGCCAATAGGAATGATGTCAGGCTATCATTTGTGAACATGCGCAGAAGACTTAAATGTGGTTTTTGGGATGGCGTAATCTTTATTTCTTTCATTCTTGATCTATAGTAAATCGAATTAAGCATTATCTTCATATTTATACCCACGCCACAATAGTGGAGAGGGTATATGCATTTGTGCTGATGTGTGTTACAACTTAAAATATGGGTCCTAGACCCACCTTAAAGTATACCGAGTCGATCTAACGTTTTCCTTCCTTTTTTCGAGAAACGATGGAATATTTTGTTGCACATCTTTTCGATGCGAGAAATTCTCACTGTAGTTACAGAACATGAGTACAGATACATTTTAAAATTAGGAAAACAGTTGATTCTTGTTTACAAGTTGCCACTCGAATACAGGGCTCCCAACTTTCACATCTATTTTGAGAGGCATTGCCAAATGAAAATATTGTTTTTTTCTATTTTTTGAGAAAACCAAAAAATCGTTAACGGACAGTTTATTAGTCTAGTAAATTGGTGTCGAGATTAAGTAACAGGCAGTTTGTAGATGCTTTGACAAAATGGCCATGCGAATTTCAAATCCAACTTGTAGGCTGAGAAGACAAAATATAAACTTCTTAAGTAACGAAACAAATTAAAGAAAATTCCCCATTTCCAGCTCAACACAAATTCTACAGTTTTAATAAGATCAGTTAATTAGTCCAGAATATCTTTTAAATCGGTTACCAATTTTCTTTTAATACTTTCTGGACCTGTTTTATCACTAAAACCGAACAAATCGAGAGGTGGGCATCTAACAATGCGGTTTCCTGCAGATCTCGCGGCATATTATACAAATTTGAAAATATTTAAAAATAATAGTATTTTTACTCCCTTTTAATTAAAAAGTCCTTTTCAGTCCGCCCTCCGAAATGTAGCTGCTTGCTAAAGGCCCAAATACACTGATCAAAGTACTCATCAAGCATTGTGGTAGTATTAGTGAAAATGTGTTTGTATGTGTGACACAAAAAACGCTTGATGAAAAATCAAAAAAAAATAGATATGACGGCGAATATTACGTCCAACACACGTACACGTTGAATTCGCCGGCTGGACAAGCATTTGAAAAGTGTATTTGGCCCTTAAGAAGCAAAGCATCCTAACAGACAATTGGCTTAAAGAGTTTTAAAAAGTATGAACCAAAAAATAACAAAAACAAACCAACAACAAAGAAAACATCATCTTAAAATTATTTCCTCACAGCAAAATGCAGACCAAGAAAAAATAGAAAACGCGAAGAACAAATAAAAAATTAAACAGAAGGAAAAATAGAAAACTTGTTGTTAGTTTTGCGGTTAAAAAAATATGTATAAATTTTTAATCATCATCCAAAGATGATGATCTTCCTACAGTTGTGGTCGGTCTTCTTTCAGTTGCATTTCTAGTTTTTGTTCTCAACTCACCTTAAAATTAATTTTTTTTATAGTTTTTGAAATGTTATAAATTTATAATGTAATTTTAAAGAAAATCACTTAAATAAAATAATTCCTTGAATTTTTATTCGTTATAAAATTGAATTTTATGAAAAGCTACACAAATCATTTTAAAACTTTATTTGCATATTTTTTTTTGTTACTTTTTCTTTACGTTTTTCTCTTTTTCTTTGAAAAATTTTATTTTATTAAAAAATTCACTTTTGTATCGTGTTAAAACTTTTTTTTTTAATGTATTTTTGAAACCTTTCTTTCACAAAATCTAAAGTTTAACTAAAATGACGTATACTTGGTAAAATTTTAAAGCCGCATATCTCAACAGCTACAAACTGCTACAACAATAATAACAAAACTGTAATACTACTACTTTAACAACAACCACAGTTACACGCACACAAATAAGTTTTGATGTTAAGCTGTTGACCCAGTAAACAATTCTGTAGAAAAATAAATCCATTACAGTAACTCGGGGTAGAGGGAACGAATTCGTGCAAGGGCTATTCCCTCAAACTAGAGAGCCGCCCTCAATCGAGATTGAAATAAAGAATATTTAAAATGGAAAAAAAGTATTTACTTCAGTTCAGGCCTATTTCGCCAAGTTCAGCTATAATAAACTACATACCAGTTAAAGTTTTTTTCTGCGTTTCATTTAACATTTCTCAATGTTAGACTAACTCAATTTGAACCATGGAAATATACACAATCGAGCAACGCGTTAAAGTTATTTAGGATTATTATGAAAATGGGCGTTCAAATCAAAATGCATATCGAAGAAAATCATCATTTTCACCTCAGTGGATTTGTCAATAAGCAGAATTGCCGCATTTGGGCGAATGATAATCCAAGCGTGATTGTCGAAAAACCAATGCACCCACAAATAGTGACTGTTTGGTGCGGCTTATGGGCAACCGGCATCCGGTATATTTTCCAAAATGAGGCAGACTGTGAATGGTGTTCACTATCGTGAGATCATAACGAACTTTTTATGGCCCAAATTGAAAGATATGGATGTGAACGATATGTGGTTTCAACAGGACGGTGCCATTTGCGAACCAGCTAACAAAACAATGGCTCTTTTGCGCGACAAATTCAATAGCGGTGTTATCTCATGGGTGGCGATGTCAATTAGCCGCCGAGATCATGTGATTTGACACCGTTGGACTTCTTTCTGTGGAGTTATTTGAAAGAAAAGATCGATAAGCCAGCAACAATACAAAGAAATTACAATAATTTCCTAAATAATTTGTTCAATTTGCCCTTAAAATTTAACCACCATTTTTAACTGTCAAAAACATATAGTTAACTTGAAGTTAAAGTAATAGTTAGTTTTAACCAGTGTTCAAAAATTAACCCTAAATATCGCTCCTTATTGTTAGATTCGGTAGATTTGTGGAAAACACAAACGCTAATAGTGTTTGTGTAGTAAAACATTAAAATAATAACGTTTCCCTGTTTGTCATCTTTCGAAGTTCGAACACAAAAATAATACTGTTCTTATCCAACACAAACAAAAGATGAGATTATTTCATTCTGTTCGGTTTTTTTTAACCACAAACTTTATTGTATTCGGATTAGTTCATTAAAGTTCATTTGTTTCTGTTCTGCTTAGCGCCCTTTTAGATGGTAAAAAAACCAAAATTTTTTACAAGTACAAAATACACACACAAAAAAAAAAACCAAAAGCCAGCAAAATAATTTTACACAAGCAAAACACAAGCTTTCTGTTCTGTTTCTTAACAAAGAACAGAATACTTAATAATGTTCGGCACTTTTTTGAAAATAATTACCGAATTGTATACGTCTACACAAACACTAAAAAATAGATATCGTTCATAGGTGTGTGGGTCGAACGCTAAAATGTTCTGTTTATTTTCGAACACTAGATTTAACTGAACTTGGTGAAATTGGCGGTAGTGTATTTATGTATATCAAATAGGCTACTGCCAAAAATTGACGAAAAGCCTCTCGAATGCGATTAGAAAACAAAATCAAAAAATATCTGTATCCGTACGGAATGTGCGATCAGATTTGCACATTGATTAAGCAAATGTCAGTTTCACAAATCTTAAAAAAAAAATTTTCCTTTAGTTAAATAATTTACATGTATTCGCACAGTTCCGGCATATTATTGTTAGACCTTAACAAAGTACGTTCCCTTTTTTTATACCTTCCAGTGATTTTCGCACAGCAATATCACTAATATTTTTGAGAACAACAATGAATTCAAGTGGGGAAGTGTTGTTCTCAGTCCCATCGAATGTTTTTTCGAACATTTTAATCGCTTCAGCTGCATTAATTGTAAATTTCTGGATATTTATTTTACAAGGTCGTTCTTATCCGAATCCACAACAACCGGATCAGTGTGATCGAAAACTCATCCTTCTTCATAGACTTTCGTTTTCTTTTACATGCTGGCGCAACCTTCAGAAGTTTTTTTTACCATTTTCAATGCGTGATATGGCTAATTTGGTCACGCGTATTGATCCGCCAATGAGTTTAATCCGAATCCTTTGTCGAGATTCTGTATAATTTCGCATTTCGTTTTAAGCCTAGTACTCTGTTCAAAATAATTCAAAAATAATTCAAATTAAAAGCTCGTTCGATTTCAATTCCACTTCAATTCAATTTGTAGAACATGCCCGAAAATATTAAGATCATAATTTTTTGCTTGTGCTTAAAATTCCGCGTGAAATAAGTGCAGCTAGACTTTCCAGATAAAAATTGGCAAAAAGCTTCGCATTCAAAAGAAAAAGCTTGATTTTTCTTGACAATAAAAAAATTGGGTTAAATGAACAAACAAATTTATATTGTTGTTCAGTTTGTTTTTATTACAATTCTGATGTAATACGTAGCGTAGCTGATTTAACGTAGTCCGTCTTTCCGTCCGTTGTTTCGTCTGTCCGTGTGTGTGTTGAAATGGGTTTTCTGAGATATCAGCAACAAATAAGTAATGCCTCTTATTTCTACACATAAATCTGTAAGTAAAAATAATGTTGTTAGTAAAAAACTAAATAAAAATAATTAAAAAAATCGTTCTATAAATGAACTAGTTATAGACAAATAACTACATTATTCTACCAGAAAGCCTGGTTTTCGTACAGTAACGCCCATTCAAAATGAGAAAGGAGAACTTTATTTTGCTCAGATGTTTCGTATAATATATCAAAATCCTAAATTGATTGAAACATAAAATTAATTGATTATGAAAGAAATAAAAAACAACTAAGACTCTGACGATCTCTTTGCTTTATATTCTTCAACTATTCTTTAAATAGCACGATTTATAACGGGGTTTTCCTGAAAATTTAATGGAAACTTTTTAAAATTCCAATTTAGCTTGGCAAATTACAATTGTTCTTGATTCTTGACACACATTAAAAAAGCTTGACAATCAAGCGAAATCCAAACCGCCTGGAAACCCGAAGTGCAGCTTACATTATTTCGTAGTTCGTCAGGTGATTATTGTTTTAGCCTACAAGCCATATTTGAAAAAGTTAGTTAGGAATGCATCAATGATCTCTTTCATATTCAAAAATCCATTTTTTGATATCTCGTGTAGAATCTGAGTTATTCGAGGACAAAACGACAAAATGTTATTTTAGAAAAACTTTTAAAACTTTGGTTTCATTGCATGTTAATTCATGAAAATTTATGGTTATGTTATAAATACACGATGCAATCAATTGGATAATGGAAAATCATGAAAAAATACCAATTGAAACTTTTTAGGCGAATTTAATAAAAAAAAATTCTATTAAAAGGCATAAGGACCAAGAAACAAACCTAGACTTTTTTATCTTTAAGATTTTTTAATTTCGTTGAAAAATTGGCAGATTAATGAAATAGAAGAAGTACTAAAGGGAACGAATTCCTTTTTAAAGAATTTATTAAAAAATTAATGTTTGCAGGAATGATGTTTGTGTCGTTTACTTGCAAACGAAAAATGTGTGCTTGTGTGATATATTAATCAAAGTTATTTTTGGGAATACAATATTTTTTATTAATAAGATATCCCTATGACGTGCTAAATTCCCAATTTTTATATATGACAAATACACTGATATACATATACCCAGTAAAAAAATTTGGATTTTTGAATCCTTAAGGGCATAATCGAGTGCTTCAAAAAGAGAGCTCTTATACAGCAGTAAATGTTAAAGAATGAAATATACAAAAAGAAGGTTTTAAAGCGAAAAAAATAATATAAAAATATTTTATGGTTTACGAAAATGATTGAAAAAAGGCATTTAAACAAGTAAAAGCAAGACATTAACGAATATATTAATATATTAAGCCCTTAATAAAGCACAGGTACATATACCTAAGAAATAAACGTGCTTACACACTCAATTCCATGGAAATACTTCGACCTGAAACATATACATGTTTTACTTCTTTTTGGCGGTTATGGCTCGGTATATGAAACTCAAACTAAAAATCGATATTATCAATTTAATTAGTTATCAGCTCTGAAGACACCGCAATAATTTTGGCTAAGTTGAAAATGCAATTAAAAATGCTTTTGTATTCTCTTCTGGGGTCCCAATGAAAATACGTAACGGACCCCAGTAAAAAAAACATTGCTTTTTATAAATATTCTTCGCTACATTATATTTTTCCCCCCAATTCTTACTTTCCACAATTTGTTTCCTGGGTGATTGACATCACCATTAACAACACAAACAACAACGAAGTCATCATAGTTGTAGCAAAATATTTATAAACGAAAAAGGCAACAACAACATTAACAAAAATACTTGCACATACCAAAACAACAACAAGAATAACAAAAACAGCAAGAGAAAAAAATCTTAACTTGAAAACTCGTTTTACCATTAAAATACGAATGAATATTCGTAACAAACAAATCCCCCCATTCACGGCATGAATTGTGTTGTGTTTGAGACAATGTTGGTGTATCTGTGTGTGTGTGGCAAAAATAAAATAAAACAAAATTAAAACGTAACGTAGCACAACAAAACAAACTGAACAAAAAACCACTTAACATGTAGAAAGAAGCAAGAGAAGCAATAGTAGTAGAAACAAGAAGCAGCAGTAGCAATGGTAACGAAGTCGTAATGTATGTATGTAATTCCAGTCGCCCCAACAACAACAAGAGTAACAGCCAAGAAAGAATTTTTTTCTGTTTTTTCGTTAAATAACATTTCGAAAATCGTTCTTGTTGTTGTTTTCATGTGCTTTTCAGTTGTTTTATTTGTATAAGAATAATAAGGCGTATAAGTATTTTATTTTATTCGTGGGATGGTGGATGTTAAAGTATCTACTGCATGCTTTTATACTTGTATTAAGTAACTTGATTGTAGGTATTTATTTCTCTACAGTTTTGCTTTGTTTTGTTATTTCATGCACGAAACAGAACAGCAACAACGGAACAATAAAAAAAGATTTAAGGTTTAACACGGCCATAATTGTGACGTTTGTTTTGAGTCAGTTAAAAAGTTCAAGTAAATTTTCTCTTTGTTGTTAAGGAATGTAATTGTGCAAGAGAGAGTGTTTTAACTTTATTAGAGACAGAGAAAACGGCGTTGAAAAGAGTAATTCAATGTAACAGCTTTAGTTAGAATTGCCAACTTATTTTTTGTTAAAAAAAAATCCGTTACTAAAATTGAACGTGAGTTTTTAGGGTTTGTTTAATTTTTAGCTTATTTGTTTGTGTTTTTATTTTATTTTATTAATTACTTTATTTTTGTTTTTCATACCTTCACAATGATGGTACCTATCAATATAAATTAAATTAGTCAAACCATTTGTTACAAAACTCTAATTAAAAGTACTATGTATTTTTAATTTTTTAATGAAACTAAAACGGAAAATGAATCATTTGGACAGTTTTTCATAATATAAATTCAGGCGACCCTCCTACAAAACGTCATTGTACTTACACGATTTCGATATGCGCGGTATCCCAACTTCGACTGTACTTTAAATAAAACGTTTTTTTTTCAAAACGCGTTTGGTGTAACTTTTTATAAGCGGCAATGTAATGAAAGAAAATGTAAATAGGAAAGCACTTTTAAGCTGTAACCAAATCAGTTTAATATTTTTTTTTAAGATCAGGGGGCAAATTATGGCAGTCTTGTTCGAATACTTTTTCAATTCGAAAGCAATTAAGTTCTAATTCTTTCTCTGCACACTGAACGGATCGTATTTTTTTTAGTGTTGTAAAGTATTTACTTGAATTTTCACAACACTGTTAAAATAAGCCTTATTCCGGTTGTCGTTACCGTAATCGATCAAGTCGTATTTGTTAGAGATTAAAGTAAGACACAACCAGTGTCTTCTAACAAATAACGACTTGATCGATTACGACAACGACAACCGGAATAAGGCTGATAATTACGATTCGTTCAGCATTGACTGAAATAAAATTACTTTCAAATCGAAAAAGAATTCAATCACGACTGCCATAATTTTCTCCCAGATGTCTGTTAGAGTCAAAATTGTTATAGATTAGTAAACATCATCGAAAATTCGTTACCTCTTTTTGCGACTTCTTTAAATAATGGTATTTGAAATGTACTAAAGAATCAACATTCAAATAAAGAACAACATAACTGATACATCGGCATGGGGATTAAAATACAGTCCTTTATGTTTAAGCGAGCCATTTTAACGATCATAAAGTTCAATATCGCGTCTTCTTAAAAAATAGTTGTTTTAATTTTTAGATTTTTGCCAGATTTTTTCATTTTGATTCGAAAATATATTCTTAATTTCAATGAAATAAGCTTCACTGGAAAGAAAATTTTATGAAATTATTGTTGATTGTATGAGCTTGTGGATTCTGCTCACTCCAAATCGATGCAATACTTCCTCAACCTCGTAACTTAAAAAATACGGTTTTGACTTTTTCATATCAAACGACTGCTATTTTTGTGTACTAATACTGCAGCAACTTATTATTTCAATAAAATACATAAGTATGTAGATGTAATCAATTCTTTAATAATTCCATTTTAACTTTAACCCAAACACCGAAGTTTACAAAGATGAAACAATTTGCACGCGTTGCTCTGGTGAAAGTCGATTCATAATGAAATTTCAGAGAAAAGGCATCATTGGTTCTCATCTGGTTCTCAGTATAATTTTTGCGTTCGAAAGATGATAAACAGGGAAACGTTATTTTTTTTTAATGATTTGCTACGCAATCACTATTAACGTTTGTGTTTTCCACAAATCTACCGAACCGAACACTACGGAGCGATATTTAGTGTTTATTTTCGAAAACTGATTATTCTTGTGTTCGAAAGATGACAAACAGAAAATGTTAATGATTCTATCGGATCTACCGAACCGAACACTAAGAAGCGTTATTTAGTAGTTATTTTCGAAAACTGATTATTTTTGTGTTCGCCAGATGACAAGCAGCGAAACGTTATTTTTTTTTATTGATTTACTACGCACTCCCTATTAGCGTTTGTGTTTTCCACAAATCTACCTACTAAGGAGCGATATTAAGCGTTTATTTTCAAACACTGATTTGAACCTACTATTGTATTTTTCTATAAAACGTTAGACTTTATTTTGTTATTTAATAAATTGTTAGCTTGACAAAAATAACATTCATAAATTCATCTGTTTTTTTATTTTAAGTTATTGTTTACTCCTACATTAAATGCATTGATAATAATTAATAATTAATAATTGAATCAAGGCGAATTCATACAAGGTGGTCTTATTTTGAAAACGTTTACAACACTGTAAAATATTTTAAACAATTTTAACAAATATTTCATTTTCTTTTTAATTTTAAATTGTTTGTTTTGAAATGTAATACATAATTTAAAATAATTTTAAATTTCATAACTTTGAGCAAACATTATAAAATATAGTAAATATTCCCCAGAACCCCAAGAATGGTATATCATTTTGACACAAGGTTAGTAATCAGCTGTTGCTTACGTAGCAAGATAAGGTCACCTGGTGTAAATCCGCCTTGAATTGAATGAACAATTTTGTATATGACAATCAACACAAAGCAAATAAATTTATTTACACAAGGCTTAAAATAATTATGAATACAATTTTTACGAAATTTGCTTAAAACAGGTTTGAGATGCGGGTTAAACATTTTTATAATACGGCTGTTATAATTTTATATTAAACGCCTTTGTTTTTCAAACGTTGCTACTATTTTCGCTAAGTGCATTACTAAACACTTTTCTCTCCCTTTCTTCAACTCATTCTTACATTCTTTCTTTTTATTTTTTAAGTTCTTTACATAAATTTACACGTTTATGAATAAATTTAATTCATTTTTATTAGTGCAAAAATAGTTTTTTTTCTTGCTGTTGTAACTGTTATCTATTTGTTAATGTAAATAACATTATAAATAGACACACGTATTTGCATAGATTTATTTTGCCTTATTTGTTGTTTTTAGTTGACTAATGATATAAATGAAAATAATATTCGTAGTAATAAAACTAACAATAGGATCAAATACTTATTTTCAAATTGTTGGCGAAAAATACACAAAGAAGTGCAAAAGGAGATTAAAAGAGAGCGAGGTGAAGTCTCTACCTTAGCTGTGGAGATTGTTAACGACACATGTGTCATTATGCAGAGCAAGATATTAGGGATGTATCTGCTTTACATTAAATTAAATTTCTTTTAACTTAAAATTCTTAAACATTTTTTTTTTTGGTTAATTTATTGAACTGTTTATTTATGGTTTTAAATCCAAATTTTGATATTTTAATCAGGCTAAAGTTCATTGAATTTAATTTTCATTGAACAATTTTTTTTGAAGAAATGAATTTTACAACATGAAATTAATTAAAATTTATTGATAATTTTTCATTCTTGGCTGAGCTGGGAATCGAACCCAGGCTTTCACGGACAAGTTGCCTTAACGTTTCGATTGTAACCTAACAATCTCTTGAGATGGGTTTGCTGTTTAACACTCACCGTTATTGATGATTGCTGGCAGTCATTTTAACTTTGGAAGATCGAAATTTGTTTTTGAATGATTTTCTATTTCCATTTAACATAAAATTATGTTAATGTAGTCGCGATATTTCCCGGAAAATTTTATCGTTTTTAACTCTCGCTTTCCCTGTAGAAATAAGACGATAACAAATTATCAATTTAAAGTAAATAAAGTAGAATCTCTCATGGCCGAAGGGACTATTAAAATGTGTCCGTACAGGGAAAATATGCTCTCTAAAGAATTAAATGCTTATGAACGCTATTGGAGATAAAGGTTTTTGTTATTATTTAGAAGAATGGAGATTACTGCCTTTATTTTGATACCCCTCACATTAAAATTAACAAATTTTAAATTTTTCCCACGCGTCTTGATCAGATTAAAATGCGTGCCAGAAAATGCATTACATTTTACTGGTGTCTAATAATTGTAAATTTTTCTGTACATACAATATACCTCATTGCTTTCCTAAGGACAGCTAAGGTAAAATGTAACAAGAAAATACAATATAATAGTCTGGTAGTGTATAAAGTCATTTCTGAAAAATTGAAGGAATAGGACTATTACAAAAAAGCTTTATAAAATACATAACTGAAATTTAGCTCATAGAATAAATTCGAAAAATAAAAATGTTGAACAAAATAATAATATTTACAAAACTGTTAACAAAATTATTTTGAAAGTTTGATCTTTAAAGTAGAGGTCTGCACAGTTCTATTTGAACACACATTTCAATCATTGAGCATTTTTCAAACTCTATACTGTAGTGTCGCTGTCACAAGCAAATAATGACGACAAGTGTATAGAAGCAAAAAAAAAAAAAAAATACTTCACTACAGTGAAAGTGCGGGTATAGAAAATACTCTCAAAAATTAACAAGGGGATTAAAAATACACACATTCTTTATTTTTATAATGTATATGTGACCTCCTCCGAGAAAAGGGACCGAGTGTGTGAAAATAAAGTTTTGAGAAAAACGCATTTCATCTTATTCTACACCCTTGTAGCTACCAGAATCCACTCTTAGGTCCAAACCCGTTTTTTTTGACACACTACGTCCCTTTTCTCGGATAAGGTCACATATACCAAACATTTTGTCTGTTTATTTCTTTGATAATATTGCAACAGAAATTCTTTGCAAAAAACAATTCTTTGTATAAGTATGTCACATACGACCAGTTTGGCCAATTTCACATTTTTTATTCTAGATGAAGCAATTTTTAAACTCATTTGGCATGAAGAAAACTGATTTAGCATCTAGAATTTTTTTAAATTTTATAGCATTTTTTAGTTTTTATGGTATTTTTATAATAATTTCATTAATGTTTAATACAAAAATTAAAAAAAGTGAAATATTCTAACATTGAAAAACTTTAAAAAAAACTGCAACAATGTAAATGGTCATTAATGGGGATAAAAATAAACTAAAAAACAATTAAAAAAGGAAAATAAATTTCAAAATAATCAAAACCTATTCAAAAAGGTTTCACAAAGATTGGCTAAAGCACTTAAAGCTAAAAGAATGGGTGAAAGAAACAGATGAAAAAACCTTTTGAAATCACTGGAAATGCTACATCGTTTCCAAATTTAGTGGTCTGTGTGTGCTACGGGCACAACTAAAAACCATCCTTTAAAAGAATTTGTAACAACGTTTAGCATAGACGGTATTAAGTTTCTGTGCTGTTCAGTTGCACCTATCGATCATCTGACAAGCCTTTGTAAAAGGCAATTTGATACCTCGTCGCGAAAGCTGAAGAACAAGATGCTGCATATCATAAAAAATGTGCTTGGCCCTTTACTTTAATGAGGATTTCTTTACTTTTTTTATATAAATTTTGTAGTATTTATTCTAGGATTTTCTTGGCATTTTTTTTTTAACAAAATCTAGCCTTTTTTCCTGAATAAGTTTTGGTAGCTCTGCACGCAAATCCCTGCAAATAATAGGACTAGTCCAAACACGCGTGTAAAATGTAGCCCACAAGGGACTAGGAGTAGTCCAAAAGTAGCCCAAACGAATGGGAAAAACATGATCTATTTAACATTACGATGTCATAGGCCCTGCCCGTATAACCCAGCTTTGGATTACAAAGGAGTAGTTTTAAAACTACTCCATTGTATACACAAGAGGATTAGTTTTAACTTCGTTGAAAAACGGAAGCATGTCTTTAAAAAAGTGAAGACATGGCCCATGCTTGCATTACATCGGACCAGTCCATGGAGTAGCCCATTTAATCAAAATGGATCAAGTGGTCCAATAATATTTGCAGGGACAGGACATAACAAATTTTCGCAGGCTTCACAAAACTATTTTTTTGCTCGTTTTAGTCCAAGAATTGTTTCGTTGGTTCTGTTATTGTTTGTTTTTTGCTAATAAAATCTAAATAATAAATAAATTTTGCATTTATATGTATTGAAATTACTAAATTTATAACAAAACCTTATTCACCGGTTAACCGATCAATAACAAATGAACCGATTTAACCAAAACCTCGGTTAATTAATCGAGCGGTTAACCGATAGAAGCAAAAGCCCGATTAAATGAATACCCTAAACGCAACTGCAGCGAAACTGCAACTTCTAGTTATTTTCGAGTTTCATTTGTGTTTATGCAATAGACTCCCTTGAGGGACCACATATGACGCGACCATTTTGAAATGCTTTAGAAATCAGTTGCATTGAAACCGGCGTGCAGGAAACTCGTGTTTGCGTTCCAATTCTTCTCAAAGGACATCGAAATGATTGTAATCATTTCATTACATTTTGGTACAATTTAGGTTGCAGGGTGTGTGGAAAACGATGGAAACTGGTTTCAAACCAATGATTTCTAAAGGGTTTCGTTGCAGTTCCGCTTTACCGTCTTTTCTGGGCCTAAAGGTTTTTTGTGTGATCTTTCAACTACAGCGTGGTGAATAAAAGTTAATAACATTTTGTTGTTGCGGTTTCGTAAATGTTAGTACGTTAAATACATTAATAAGTTTAACAAGGTCTACAAGGGTACTTTTCTACCAAGAGTGAAAGCTGGTAAATTAAATTGTACGACGAACAGCAACGTATCGCATTTTTCATTGTGGTTGTACACAAGCTTCTTGTACACACAATTCCAATTTGTTTGATTTCTAAATACATTTATCCAGGCCTTTTCTTTTTTAATTTTATATAAAAAGTCTTTTAATTATTTACATTATCAAGATAAGTTAATTTTTTTTTTTGTTAACTCTGAAGACTTTTTAATTTTTTTTGTAGGATTGTTTTCATTAACACCAACTCTAGCTTCCTTTTGCAGTGCACACTTTTATTCGTATTATATAGAACTCGATGGCGATGGGAATACAAAATTTAATTTTAAATGATTTTGTTGTTCGTGCTTAATTTCCCAATTTTTATTTTTGATAAAAAACACTGAAATTTTTGCGCATTTCACTGGTTGCTTAGGCCAGATCATCAGGAAACTTCATCCATAAAGATTTTAGAAAAACTTAAGATATCAAACCAAATAAAACTGTTAAGCGTATAAGAATTACCGCAACAGTTCTATTTGTAACACTATCAAAGTAACACAACAACAGAATTAACTGACACAATTAAAAGTGTTAAACATTTAGGCCCTAATTTTGTAAAACACAACGCACGCCAAAGTATTATATTGAAAGCAAAAACAAATTTATAAATATTTTGTAATTTGGTGTTGCTTTGTACAGAAATTTATTTACCGTTTTAAAATTTTCAACGCCACAAGCAATTTGGCGTATGAAATCTTAAAAACCAATGTGAATTTCTGTTAAAAGCAACAACAAAATTACAAAATATTTATGAATTTGTTTTTGCTTTCAATGTAATTCTTTGTCGTTGCGTTGTGTTTTACAAAATTAGGGCCTTAAAAAAAATTAAAACAGGACTCTAATGACATAATGGATGATTTTATATGTTAAGGGAAATCAAGGAAAAAGACTGAGAAATTAAATATTCTGCATTATGGGTTGCTTTCGAGTTCTCCAACATCCGAGATAATTGAAAGAGTTTTATTAAAACTAAAGAAAAGAATCGCGTAAATTCTAAGCCTTTAATCCAATTAATTTTTCTAAATCATTATTTTATAATATCTCTTTAAGCTATTGAAGTACATAAATCATAATACAGTCAAATCCCGATAATTCGTACCCCGATATATCGTAATTCCCGATAATTCGGAATAAACTGTCGGTCCCTTGAAAAAATCGCGTTAATTCGTAAAATTTCCATACATTTTCGTCCCCTCGCTAATTCGTATTTTTTTTCAAATAAAATCTTTGCCTCTTATAAATCGTAATTGTTTGCTATTGCTACCACTTATATTTCGTAATAAAAACAACAGAAACATGGAAAGAATGATTTTTTGTTTACCGCTATTTTTTTTTGCGTGGGTTTTTTTCCTTGTGTGTTTCTTTATTTTCTTAAGATCAGTTTGTTACATGAACAATTTTTATATATTTTTTTTTAACCATTTTTTATGTTTTTTTTTATCGTTTAAGTAAATAAATTGAAAAACTCCGTTATTTCGAATTTATTTTATTTTAGCCCCGTTAAATCGAAACCCCGCTAAATCGAAAACCCCTATAATTCGTAAAAAATGGCCGGTCCCTTGCGATTACGAATTATCGGGATTCTACTGTATGATCTTACAGTTTATTTTTTTAATAAATACATAATACATGTGTATTGATTAAAAAATATGTATTACATAGTTATTAATTATTTTTTTGTTTGCTCGTTTCTCGGTTAAGTTCAAGAATTTTTATGTTAATGTTTTTTTTTTTTTACTAATAAACTCCAAATAATAAATAATTTGTATATATTAAAATTACTTAATTTATAAAAAAACCGTATTAACCAGTTAACCGATCAAAAACAAAATTAACCGATTAAACCAAAACCTCGAGCGATTCCCTAATATATACCCTTTCCACCAAATTCCTTTTATTTCCAGGATAATTCATGATGCCGGCTAATTTAATCAGAAATAATCGAGGCCCCACTGTAGCTGTTACTTTTCGTGGGAATTTCCAATAAATTTATGAGGTTTTTCTGTCGCTGTTATTTTTATTTTTTTGCTGTTGACTTAATTCAACAGATGTTGTTAAACCATTTACACACATATGAGTTTATTGAAATGTATTCAATGTATAATAAAATTATATATTCAAATATAGAAATAGATAAAGACAAATCGTATATAATAATATTAAGATTAAGTTTTTCTTTTCTTTGGTTTTCAATAAATTGAATTTTGAATATTTTGACGACAGAAAACTATTTCTGATTTTGTTTGTTTTTGATTTGCTTTTGCTGATTTAGCAAAATAAAATAAACAACAAAAAAAAAAAATTCTTTTTTGGTCCTTTATCAATATATTTAATTTTATATACACAAATAAAAATTATCATAAATGAAGCTTAATTTGAATTAAAGTAATATTCTGAGGATTAAATGGGAATATTGACTTTCTTTTAAATAATTCAGCAGCTTATACGTTTAATACTCTACACCGAAGGTAAAACGGTGTATATAACTTTGTCATTCCGTTTAGGGTTGCCATACGTACTGTTTTTAACAGTACATGTACTGATTTTTTGCAATTGTACTGTTTTATGCATAATGTCCAAAACAGTACACTAATGTACTGTTTTTTACACTTGGTACTGTTTTTGTACTGTTTTTTTTTTGTTCAGTCCACAAAAAACCAAGATATTAAGAAAAACCCTGTTAAAGTCATATTTTAAAAATATACTAATATTTAACAGTACATTGCCTAAAAAAATGTTGTGTTCCAAACAAAAAAGTTCTAAAATAATAAGACTTTTTTACGCTGTGGTCATTGTTTTCTCATAAATACGCAGTAGAAATCTTAATTATAATGGGTGACTTATTATTTTTAAGACATATCGCACTTGTTCAACAATAGTGTATTAACTCAAAATTAAAAAATTCAGTAGAAGCAAACCAATTTTTAATTTTACATAAAACGCATATGTGCGAAAGAATTCTTAAACCAACCGTTTCATTACCAAAAAGTAAACCAAATACCATGATATTTTTACAGCGGCTAGATATGAATACATATAAAACCAAGGTATATTTATAGCAGGTAGCCGCGAGATTACAACAATTGTACAATAAAACAAACAACAGGGCTTTTTATTGTTGTTATGCGATACAAACTGTCAAAAAGCAAAGGTGCTGATAAGAGACAAAAAAGACAAAAGATAAAGACAAAAATCTTGTTTACTTGTTTGCTATACAACATTTGACAGTTCGTATCGCAAAACAAGCAAATAAAAAATAAACAGCTGGCTTTCCGAGACTACCTGCTATAAATATACCTTGTATAAAACGTTTCGTTTTTTTTCTAAAAAAAGAAAAGAGAAAAATTTTGAGTTAATACACTATTGTTGAACAAGTGCGATATGATTTTATGGCTACCTCTTCCAATAGTATTTTCCTTTAAACACCTGAGAAAGACAAAAACAAAATCGAAATTTTGTTAAAAATATTATATTTTTTAAATACTAAATAAATACTTATTCCAACACAATTATTTTTAATTCCTAGAATTTTTTTTAATGTTCGGGCAAGTTCTGGAAATCGAAATTACGTGAAATTTAAAACGTACAAAGTTAAAAAATTCTCCGGGCTCAAAATTTATAAAAATACCTAATTCCTTTCAGGTGTTTGAAATTGGAAAATTAAGTTAGGACACATACATTTTCTCAAATTCTATATGATTTGTGCAACTATGTGTGTGGTGAAAATTGCTTTAAATACCAATATGCTTAAAGAAAGTCCTACTTACACAGTCAGCGAGTTAATCGTTTTAAGCTAAGTTAGGCTTTTCTCCTTTCTTATATGGCTTAAAGGAATGTTATGATTTTCCTGTCTTCAAATTAAAAAAAAATATTTTGGCCAAATGCTTCGTTTTAGAGTTTTTTTTAAACGTAAATGGAGTAATTTCGTATACGTATAAAATGCCATAAAACGGAAATCATTCCTTTGGCGTTACACATTTTAAGTGTTTTTCGTTAAATAATTGTTGCATATTCAATCAAAAGTTTTAAATAATTTAAATAAATAGTTGTGTTTTCGCCAAAAAAAATGTACTGTTTTTTTCTTGATTGTACTTTTTTTTTGTGTTCAATGTACTGTTTTTCCGAATTTAAAATCTGGCTACCCTAATTCCGTTTGTGATATCTACAATATTGATCTAACACCCAATAAAGAATATATATTTTGGGCCCTTGTAAGGAGCGAAGTTGATTTAACGATGTCCGTCTGTCCTTCTGTACATGTGTCCGTTGAAATGGGGTTTCGGAAAGCCCTAGATATGATGGGGACTTGGTAGTTAAACATTTATATCACATGTAGTCCGACATTATTTGCTATTGAAATTCATCCTGTTCGGTCCACTTATGGCTTAGATATAACAAAAAAAAAAAGACTGCCTGTAATTTGGCCCAAAAATTCCCAAAGTTGTTTTTTTAATTTTATTTAATTTATTTATACATAAAGTTTCCATGTTAGGCACAAACATCTTGATTATCAAATCACAATATCTGACAAAATTTGGGAGAGATTGGGCACGTAGGCGTGGCACTTCCAATACAAAGAAATTAAAGATATCTGTATATCTGCAGAACGGAAAGAGCCAATGTTTTCAAATAAGATACAAACATTTTAGCTATCAATTAAAAACATCCGACAAAATATTCTGTTAATATCGCACCATGGTGAAGGGATTCAGCATAGCCGAATATAGCACAATTGTTTTTTTTTATAAAAAGCACGCAGTATAGTTTGAGAATCGGTCCTTAATTTTACAAAGCCCCTATACAAACTTTTTTCTAAAATAGAGTCTTTGTGCCAATAATACGTTTTATTATGTTCGTTTTTAAATAACTTTAATTTCGCCCCAAAATATTTAACTACAAACTAAATTAGACTTGGTTCACATTTGACCGTAGCTCCCTTACAAAAATAATTCCCGAAAATGGCTTTAAATGCCACAATTTTTCTTTAAATGTTTAAATATTATTATGAAATTCGGGGACAGCCTCTAAAATTACTTTAAGACGAACAAATTTCAGTAAGATGGCCAAAGATTATATTCAGAACAATAAGTCTCTTTTAAGAAAAATAAACCAATTTTTTTTCTTTTCTGGTGGGTCCATGGTTTCCAAATAGGGTACAATTTCGAAAATTCGTCTATTCAGGCTGTGGTGTATGGTCGGTCCTTGCCGACTTTAATTTTTGTCTTGCTTTTTATATGCAACTACACAAAGAGAAAAAACATGTTTAAATATGGTCACCTCCAACAAAACTATTTTTAAAGAAAATTTTAAATATATTATGATTCATTTAACAATATTATTGTCACCGACAACCATATTTTGGTGGAATTAGTCCTCCATCAAGAAGACACAAGCATATTATGGTTGCATCCGAACTTGTTATGGTCAAAAATAATAATAATATGTCTAACAGTTATAATAGCATGGTTGGTTTTTAACCATAGCATGTTGTTCTTGGAAAAGAGGAAAATACTATTGTTAATGTTAAAACAAATAATTGTCATATTTAACCATAACATGTTTAAAGGCAACCATAATATGTTTGTGGCTTCTTGATGGAGGACTGATTCAACCATAATATGGTTGTAGGTGACAATAATATGGTTATATTAACCATAAAATGTTTAAAATTTTCTTTAAAAATAGTTTTGTTGGAGGTGACCATATTTAAACATGTTTTTTCTCTTTGTGTACTTTTAAATTGTTAAATTTTTTGTTTTCTCCATGGACATTTTTGCGTATTTTGGGGCATATTTTTAAAAAAATGTAGGGCATATTTTTGCTGAATATTTAATGCGCACAAAACACTTTTTAAAGCATATTTTCGGTTTCCCATGTTAGTAATTTTACTTAAAACATGGGTTTATAAATGTTAAAATTCTTATGATGAATCGCAGGGTACATTCACTTTTGAAAACAATGTAAGTGCCAGTTCACACACGTCACGTTTGACTCGTCAAGTCTTGTTTTTTAGGGGAGAAGGGAAAAGAGAACGCCATATATATTTTTCCCACTCTCCTAAAAACTCAAGACTTGATGACTCAAACTTGATGTGTCTGAACCGGCACTAACACTTTCTGTATTACGCAACCAATAAATTTAAAAACTTTCTTAAATTCTTAAAAATATAAAAAACCAGAACATAAAATTTCTTTAAATTGATAATCATCTTGAATTTTTCTGCAAACGACAAATACACATATGAAACCCTAAATGCCACAAAAAAATTGAAACATTTTTTATCCCAAAAGTTTGTTATTAAAATTGCAAATGATTCTTATTTGTTTAAGGAGATAGAAAGAAACAAACACTTATTCTTACCCTGCAAATAATAGGACCAGTCCAAACACGTGTGTAAAGAGTAGCCCACAAGGGATTAGGACTAGTCCAAAAGTAACCCAAACGTATGGAAAAAACATGGTCTATTTAACATTACGATGTCCTAGGGCAGGACCATATAACCCAGCTTTGGACTACAAAGGAGTAGTTTTAAAACTACACCATGGTATACTCAAGAGGATTAGTTTTGAAGTCGCTTAAACACGAAAGCACGTCGTTAAAAAATAAAGACATGTCGCCTCACTACAAACACTTTTTAACAATGACATGATCCATGCTTGTATTACATCGGACCAGTCCATGGAGTAGTCCATTTTATCAAAATGGATCAGGTGGTCCAATATTATTTGCAGGGTACACACAAACACACACACACGTACGCACATTAAAGCCGTAAAAGAAGAAAATATAAAGAATTTGATATTAAAGGACGCGTCAATAAAACCATTTTCTCTATTAAAACATGACCCTCTTTCCCAGCCATTTTGAGCTCTTAACTTTTTTTATGGTTAAAAAAAATTTTCTTTATAAAATATTATGAATGTTTATGCATTAAAGTAAAACATAGTATGAGTATTTGACTAAAAGAAAAGAAAGTAAAGTGAAAGTGAATGCGTGTGTGTTAAAGTGCTTTTGAAACAAACTTTTTTTCTGCAAGTGTCAATGTCATCAGTGTCTTGGATCTTTGATGATAGATTTATGTAAATGCGCATTAACTTGCAAAATGATTTTTTTAATAAAAAAAAAAAAAGTTTTCTACGTTTTGTTCTTGTGTTGTTGAGGTTGTGGCTTAAGAATATTTATGTATGTGATAAAATGTCGACATGATGTCTAAAAGGAGTCCATCATATTGGGTGGCGATGTTTGATTTAAACCCATCAATAAATATAAAAACAAAACAAAACCCCACGCAATTATACAAAATTGTATAGAATTGAATTTTTATTGATACTCTGGAGATTAGTGAAACAATGGATGTTTTGTTTGTTCGTTTGATTTGATCATTTGGTTTTGTTGAAAAAGGAAGAAATATCTAAACAAAGAAGATTTTTATAGTTGACTAAACTCAATGACCTTTTTAAATGGAACCTCAAGGCAGATGTCAAAACTTTTAAGGTGAAAGCATCAAGAAGGAAATATGTATATGGTGGTTATTTTTTTGGAGGTATGGATTTTTTTTAAAATCAAATACATTTTGGCTTTAAAAGCCAGGGCTGCCAGACTTGGGGATTTATCCCCAAAGTTGAGGATTTAATGCGAGCAAAAAGGACAAAGAAAGTAATTTGGGGATTTAAAAAAAATCAATATACATTTTTAATATAATTTTCCCTTCTGTTATTATTTACGGTTAATTTGTTTTTGTGTCGTACATAAAAAAGGAAAAAAGTGTAGCAAAACGTATTCCTTACTCTAATCAACAACTAATACAGTGTTAACTTCGTTATTATTCTTCAGCGTGTTTTAAAAAGGAATAATTGAAAAAATGGAATCTAAAACCTTTGACAACACAAACAATTTTTGATTTTCTAAAGACAATTTTTTCAAGAAAATATTTTTTTTTCCCAAAAATAAGTAAATCGTTACCTGAAACGCAAAAGGCTCTAACTAACGAATAACTAAAAATTAACCTTTTCATTGATTCTGATGTATTGTATCAACACAAATGTGCACAAAAAAAATATTGGAATCTTTTGGTTTTTTTAATCAAAGAACAAAAGGTCCTATCTACAAAAGATACTTTGGTAAACGCTAAAAGGTCTAACTGACAGTTTGCATAATAAGCAACATTGTCAATTGTCAAAACAACTGGAAGGTTTTACAGGAAAAATTAAAGAAAATTTAATTATAAACAGTTTCAGGCAATTTATTTATTTATAATTTTGAATAGTTTTTTCTTCTGCTGTGACATTTTCAAAATGTAAGATAGGGCTTTTTGCGTATTAGGTGACGAAATATGGAAGAAAATACAAAAAGTTTGGGAAAAAGAATGCTGGGCTATTGGTCAGAACTTATTATGCTTCGATGTATTAAATAAATGACGGATTTATGTATTTTTTTTAAGGATGGCTAAAACCGACTGAACAGCTCCAAATTCTTATAAATTGGCTCATATATCTTCATAAACAGCATATTGTTCTGCTTGTAATTCCTCACTGGAATCACATAAAATGGATTTAAAAACACATACCGAAACCAGTCGCTACAAACAAAATAAAATAATTTGTATATGTATTTATATTTATAAAATATTTTTTTGGGATCTCTTATTAAAATGTTTCTTACTATTTTTAAAAAAATTAGAAATTTTTAATTAACAAGATTTAAAATTTGGTCAGGAAAAAAACAAAAAAAAAATTTTAACTTTTAAAGGTTTTGGTTTTTAGTGTGGGTATTTTTAAGGATTTTTTTTAAATTTTTGGGGGTCCTGGCAGCACTGTTAAAAGCTCATAAATGTCATGGCATTTCATGTTTAAAAATAGTTTCTAGCACATGGCCTCCGCGACTGCGTGGTATCAACGCCATCCTGTCGGTCGAATTTGGTACACACAGAAAAAAAATCGATGTAAAATCGTCGAAAACAAGGTTGATTTTACCGTTTTCGGCAGTGATTTTGCTTCATTGTTACTTCATGTTAGTTTAACATGATTTTACAATTACTTGCGAACAACATTTTTTTCTTTTAAAATAACTTTAATTCATGTTAATTCAACATTGCAGAAAATAAGAGCAAAAAGTCATTTATATTGAAAAAACAATCCGAATCACGTTGAATGAAAGTTATTTCATGTAGAATCAAATTGGTTTGAGTGTGTTATAACAGTGTGAAGAAGCTTCGAATGAGCTGAAGTTGAGTTGCCAGCAGCGAAATCAACTTCAGTTGTGTTGCTAGCTGTAATCGACGCATTAGTATACCCTCTTCAGAATTAGTTGTGGAGGTTATAATAAAAAAGTGTAAAATTTTTATTGTTATTATAGTTGCCACATATTTTCTTTCTTCGTATTATAAAGGTATTACCAGATTTAGGAATTTATAATGATACACCGTTTAAAGTGTCACATTTTTTTAACATTTTAATAACTTCAATTTAATTACCACCCAGGTGGCAATTTCGGTTTTATTTCGTTAATAAATCTCTCAAATTTGCTTCAATTAAAAATTTTTTTACTTAGTTCACACACGTCAAGTTTGACTCGTCAAGTCTTGAGCTTTTAGGAGAGAAGGGAAAAGAGAATGCCATTTATTTTCCCCTCTTTCCTAAAAACTTAAGACGGCACTAACAGAACAAATTGTTTTCGTTAAAAACTTTTAAAAAAAATGTGTATGACGAAATCTTCTTTAAAAAAAAACCGAAAAAAGTTGTATGACAATAACTTGTTTTCATCGCTTATAGACATGTAGTAACACCCGGGTGGGTATTGTTAAACGATGTACATAAAAATCTTTTGGTTAGGCCATGGTTAATCCAAAAAACCAAAACAAAAAGGAATTAACAGTTAAAACGATATAAATAGCTGAGAAATAAATCGTTAGAAATGTGTTTAAATGCACTTTTGTATTTTAATTTAACATTTGATTGATTTTTAATAATGTGTTTAATATATGTATTTGAAAAAGTCGCACAAAAAGTGTCAGTGTGTCAAAAAGGTTGCAAATTGCAACTAAAGTCGAACAACGATAACGCTGGCTACATATGGGGATATTAAGTTTAAAATTTAGAAAAAAATCTGTTATTGAAAAAATCCCTGTAATTCAACAGAAGTAAGAAATCTTTCTCTATTTCCCTACACATCTAATTTTTTAAATAAATCCCTACATTTGGCATCACTGCATATGGAAATCTTTGCAGATAAGATCGCTTATTAATTTGTCTTAGAAATTCTTGAAAGAACTTTATATTCAAACTAATAAAAAATATTTTTTTTAATTATTGTCGTATTATTAAATGTTTGATTTTGCTAATAAAAACGTGGCAGCACTTCTACCTCATCGCTATTTAATACTATTGACCAGTAATGTTCTGTTTTGTTTTGTTTAATGGTTGCCTGTTTGATTGTTTGTTTTCTTTAACAGTGGTTATGTATCACAGTCCATTTTGCATGTGCAAGTGGGCCTGTGTTTGGGAGTGCTCAATATTTCGTGATACAAAATTTCCCATTAACAGCCATCTCTCTGTTCTAATAACTTGCAAATATGGAAAATATTCATAAGAGAGTGTCTGTACTTCTATCAAAATGGCTGTAAAACTTTATTCGTCAATACACTTTAAAGTTTAAACGTTTTCATATCATGAGTTTTGTATGTATGAGTGGGGGTGGTTGTTGTTTTTTCCGTGTTATTATACCCTACACCACCACAGGTGGGGAGGTTATTATGCTTGAGACAGATACCCTTTTTATAGTGAACTGATTGAATCATATTGACCATTTTTAACTATTTTTAACGAAAACATACTATGGTTAATTTAACCATGTTATTGTCACCGACTAAATAAGTCCTCCATCACGAAGCAGCAACCATATTATGGTTGCCTCTAAACATGTTATTGCTAAATATGACAATAATTTTTAAGTCCTTTTACCCTTAAATTATAGCACTAAGAAAGCATTGTTATATCTGCTAAAGTTTATGGAGGGCGGGATTCTAGGTCAAAGATAATGGCAAAAGAAATAGCGGTTCGAACGGGAAAAAATAGAAGTAGTTTTTGTGGTCATGTATAAAAAGGCGTAATTCAGCGAAATCTGTCACAATTTTTTAGTAAAACTACTTTTAGAATTTTACGTAGCAATGTAACATTAAAATGTCTTTGGTTTGATTCCAAAATCTTCTGAATTTTTTTTTTAAGCCAAAATTTGGTTCGATACGTGACATTTCGAACGTGAAATTTTTTCCATAATAATTTAACGGAATAATGATTAAAACGAAATAAAAATTTACCGTTAATCCGAACAAAATATTTCTCTTCGAACTCTTTCTTAGATTACTGACCATGTAGGAAAATTTTTTTTGAATAATTTTTTATCAAAAATCAACCAACTCTTTTAAGGAAAATAATATTAAAGAAAACATACAATAAAACATTCTCAACAAATTTATGGGCAAATTGATAAAATAAGTAAAATCTAAATATGTATTTCTCTATAACAATATCGTAAAATAATCAGCTTTTAATAACTTTTAAATTTTCGGTCGCTGTGGACCTTTTCAATAATTATGTGAGTAAAAATGGAAAAGCCATCTGGTAACAAAATTTTAATTTTTTTTTATGGATTAGAATTAAAAAATATTTTGATGTTAGGTAAATAACATATATTTTTTATATTTGTTTTAAATCATCTAATTTAGTAAATTCAAAATAGCACACTGAATTATGAGGGGTTGTTCACAACAGCCGTATTTTTTCATGTTACCTTGTGAATCCCCCAACTTTTTCTGCCTTCATTGGTCGGACAAGGAAAAACATGCAATTGCATAATTACACGGTTTCCCTGGTCATAGATGCTAGTATTTAGATCCATAATTGCAAATAGGGACAAGTCTTTGGTGTAGAGTATCATATGGCTCTGCTGGCATCACTATACTTATCTACTTGTTTGTTGTTTTTATTTTATAGTGTAAATGTTTTTGTTGTTTTTTCATACTGTTTTTATACCAATTTACACAATTATATTCATAAAGTTTTTTTTCTTTTTAAAAATAGATTTTTTGTTAGTTATTTACACATTTTTGTTTGTTTATTCTCTCGGTTCTTTGTTGTAACTGCTGTTGTTGTTGTTCTTGTTGCTGCTATTTTTGTTTGCAATTACGATTTTCATTCTGCAATTTTGAACAGAATTTTTATTGGTGTGTGCAGAAAAAAAAAAAAAAAAAAAAAAAATTCAAAACAATTTAAGATCTAAATGTTAAAATTTTAGTTCTGCAAGTTTGTTTATGTTTCAATATGATTTCAAAATATTTACGTATAATTATTAAAATACGAGGGTATATGTAAAAGGGTTTGTTTATAAGAAACAAACTAAAATAAAATAATTCTAAACTTCAAAAAAAAGATTAACAAGAAAGTTTAGACTTTGTCCTTACGCAAAAGAATTAATGAGTTTTAAAAAGCCTGTAAAAGATTGCTGGAAATCAATTTTATTTTAATTAATATTAAAGAAAATTTGAGGCGGGCAAGGCTTCTAATCGCAATCTTTTTCATAAATACAGAAAATATTGTAATTAGTTTCAGTATGTTAAAGTTAAAATTTCAGCTTAATAATTTGTTTTATCAGTTTAACATTTTAAAGCAAAATATGTTAAAGAAACTGTTGGTGGCCCGCCTTAAATATTCATCAAGCAGAAGAATTTCTTTAATAACTACTTATGTATATGTTTTTCTTTATATTATGCAACAACTACATGGTTTTGTAAAAAGATCTATTTTTTAATTTTTACATCAAGGTTTATTTTTGATTATATGACTCTTTTCTTTTAATTGTACCCTGCCCTCCTTTAAAAAAAATGTTTAGTTAAAGAGATCAATTTTAAAAACCAAGCCTTCCGAATAAGTTTTTGATTATTTGACAATTTTTAAATGGCCCGCCTTAAAAAAATTAATTTAAATAACGGCTTTTGGTGAACAATTGAATGAGGTTTTTTAAAAAATTAGCGATTGCCTTATTCGTTTTGAACTGCATAGATTATTCCTAGTCCACCTTAAAATGTTATAAGATAAATATTTTTGAGTTTGAAGTTTTGAATCAGCTGCATTTAGCTGATTAATATTCATATAAATGGCCCGCCTCGGTAGTTTCGTATATTATGAAATTTATGTTTCTTAAGCTACGGTCACACTTGTCAAATATTTGACGACAATAACGGAACCAACAAGCAAAATAAATAATTATTTCCTTTATTTCCAATATTTATTTTGATTATAATTCCACATCTTACAGAAAACAGTTTTTTGCTATGTCTAGCAGTATAATAAGCTTTATTTTGTGATATTAAGAGCTTGTTAAATCTAACTAACTATTAACAAAAGTAGTGGTTACGCTTATTTGGTCAAATATTTAATAAGTGTGACCGTAAAAAGTTGTATACACCTTTTTAAATTTTCTATGATTTTTTATATGCCCGCCGAGTAAATAGAAAACATTTTTTTAAATAAAACAATCAATCCAATTATTAATAAGAATTATGCGGGAGTCTTTTCCCTTCTCCCATTTTTTCTATTTAAGTTCAATTATACAAATTAGAAAAATTCATGATTGGGTTGATCATTTTTTATTTTATTACTGGCCCGCCAGAAAAAATTTTTAGATATACATTTCGCTTAAAAAGTTAACGTTTTAATTAATAAATAATTTTTTTAGGGAATTTTATTTTTAAGATCATACACAATTATTTAATTGTCTTTAATTGTTACTTACACCTTAAAATATTCAGATATTTTATTTGAGTGAATACCGTTTCTTCACATATTTTGTTTAAAATGGCCTGCTTCAAAATTTCTAAAAAGAATTTCTTTCTGACGGTGATTATTATTTTTAAGTTTATTTATTTAAATTTATAAAGCTGTTAATTTGTTTTTAGGTTATTTGTTGAAATTTTATGTTTATTAAATGGGCCGCCTTTAAATGTCTGCAAATTAAATAATTTATATAATAAATTTTTTAGTTCAATTCATTCAAAGGATCCTGATTTGCTGATTTGTTTTTTTCTTATATATTTTTCTTTTCTAATTTGGCCCGCCTCAGAAATTTTAAAAACATCTACATTTAAATTCTTTTTTAATATCATATGGGCTAGATTGGTTTATTTTCTTTTTTATTTATTTATTTTTTTATTTTAATTTGGCCCGCCTCAGAAATATTTAATCAATTTACATATTGTTCTTACAAATGGCTTTTTATATATAATATCGCATTAACAAGCTGAGTTAGGAGACCTTTTTTCTAAAATATTTTCTATTTCGTAAATTTTCTTAGTATTACTTTATTAAATTCGGCCCGCCCCAAAAATTTGTATGTGCTTGATTGGTTTTTTCTTACTAATTAAATTTTTTTAATTTTGCCTGCCTCTTAAATTTAAAAAAAGTACAAATTGTCCTTAAAAATTGCTATTCATACTTAATATCGAATTTCCAAGCTGACGTAGGAGACTTTTTTCTAAAAATATTTTCTGTTTTGTAAGTTTTTTTTAGCTTAACTTTATTACCTTTGGCCCGCCGCAGAAATTTTGAAATAAGTAACATATTGTCCTTATAAATTGCTATTCGTATTTAATATCGCATTAACAATCTTAATATATTTTCTATTTCGTAAATTATTTTAGTTTAAATGTGGCCCGCCTGAAAAATTTTTAAAAAATTTACATTTTGTCCTTAAAAATTAGTCTGCATACTTTTTTTTTTAATATTCCTTATTTCGTAAAAGGCCCGCCTTAAAAGTTTAAAAAATATATAAAAAAAACTACTTAGGAATTTTTATAATAACTCCTTTTCTATTAACGGTCTGAAAATAACTTTTGAAGTCTTCATAATTTTTTTTTTGTGTTTGGGCTTACAACTTCATTTTTTCAATATGTTGTGGCCCGCCTCAAAACACATAATAATTGTTCGAATTTGTTATTTTTAATTTTTTTTCTTTTAAATAAGTAAATTCGGTGCATAATTTTTTTTTATTTACTTCGTTTTTAACAATTAAACATTTTAGAAATTTTTCATTTAAAATAAATAATAATTATTTTTGATTTCAATTGGAATTAACAAATCTAATTTAAAATTTATTTTAAATTATTTTATAACATTTTACTATTTATTATTGTTTAATTTGTTTGTTAACTAAGAAAAGAAAAAAACCCTGAAAAAGAAACTCAAAGAAGTGCCGAAATATTGGTTAAAATAAACGTTTAAGGTTTTTTATAGAAAATTAAAAAAAGACCTCTAACTTGAAAATTTAGTTATGTATATTACAATAATAAAGGTCGAATAAAATAAATACATATAATGTTTATTATTTTATCTCAAATGGCTTATCAATTTTATTTCTTTTAAATAAACAAATCCGATGCTGCTCTTTTTAATGTTCCTCAAATGCCCAGGCAGGTTTTCACCCGCCACACAAATTACTTTTGCTATTTGTAATTTTTTTTTGTTATTTATTTACCTTTTTGGAATATAAAAACTTTCTTATATATTTTAAAGAAATTTTAAGCATTTCTTTATCTTGTAAATGGCCCGCCTCAAATATGTTGGTTTCCTTGGTGTTACCTTAAATAAAACTAAAGTATTTAATAAATTTATAATATCTCCATCTCTTTCTTTTTAAATCATTTATTTAATCACATCATATTATTCATTCTCAAATTATCTTTATCGCTTTTCACGTGATTGTATTTCGATTTTTTTTTGTTTTGTTTTTTTTTTTTGCTTAAAATATAAATTCTGCCTAAATTCTAAAATGATTTTTTTTAATATAATTTACACTTTATCAATTAATTTGTTGTTGCTTTAATCTCTTAGCTTTAAAATTTAAATCGAAATAATTTTAATTACATTTATATTTTATTTAAACTATTAAGATTTTGATTTGATTTGATTACACTTAAACTCACTTTTTCTTTAAATAAGATTTTGCAACCAATTTTTTCTGGTCTTGTTTTACATTTACCAAACATTTTCTTTCTGTGACAACTTTTCCATATACTTTTCTGTTTTTGGCTTTCGCTTGTTGTTTTTTTTCTATTTTCTATTGCAGACCAAAGTTTGCGGGTTTTTTTTAGGGGTTTCTTGGTCTTTGTTTTTTGTCGAACGCTTTAATTTTTCACCCCGTTTCCGAAACAAACGTTTGCTCAATTCTCCGTTTACCGCAATACTGATTTAAAGCTTAGAGCCGTATAAGTCTCTAACTGTAAAATGTTCAATGAAGTCGAAAAACAACTACCGTTGTTTGTTTAGTTAAGTACCGTAATAAAATTGTTCTCATTTCGCTTCACTCTGCAAATTTTTTTTCAAGCTGAAAGATTTTCAGTACATATTTGCTCATTTTCAAATTTCGAATTGTTTGGTTCTATTTGCTTGTTGATGCTCTTTTTTCTAAAAAGAATAAATATGTATATTATTCATCTCTTTTAGTTTTGAAGTTGCATAGAAACTTAAATACTCTTAAAAGTTTTTTGATTGCTCCTGTAAGCTTTTTACTTTAAAATCCTTTTTGGCAACTCAATTTTTGTTTTGTTTAATGTAACGGTGTTTTTTTTTTATTTAAGCTTTGTACAGTATTTTCTAACGAAATAGGGATAGAGCTTAAAACCCTTACAAATTTGAAAATTATATTTTTGATTTTAATATATAAAATTTAAATAGCTAATTACATGCTCAGAATTGAGAAATTTAACTGTTAAACAGAATAATAAATATTCTTTTGTAAGCTGAATAATTTAATTTGGTGCGCAGAATAGATAAGTAAAATTTAATGGTTTGCACATTCACTAAAAACAAAAACTAATGTCAAGCTAAAACTTTTGCCTGTCATAGAGAGAATAAGCTTAATGGTAAAAGGCAAAAGACAAAAGCTTTTAATTGCTACGATGAACTTACTACACATTAATCCCCTTATGCAAAAAAAAAAAAAAAGTTTATGAAGTTGGTCGCTATTGTTAATAAATAATGGCAATTTAGCTAACTTTTGATCAATCTAGCGGTTTTATCAAAATTTTTTTAATTTCTATTATGTTGGTATTAATAACCAAGAAAGTTAACACTACTGCTCGTGACACAACGTTGACCTTCTTGTTTTTGTATGTAATATGAGCGTAAACGCCAAACGGAAGAAATCGTTCCACCTTCCCCTCTTGTTTGGCAACGGTCAGGGTTGAAATGTACTTTTTTCCTTGTCTCCAAAAAATTTAAAAAAAAAAATCCCCAAATAAAAATCAAAACCTTAAAAAGTTAATATTTTTTTTTTGTATTTTTCTCTGACAAAATTTTAAATTTTGTTAATTAAAAATTTAAAATTTTTTTAAAAATGGTAAGAACAATTTTAATAAGAAATCCCCAAAAATCCCCAAATAAATATTTTTGTAGTAAGAAAATTATTTTTTTTTGTTAGTAGTGACTAGTTTCGGCATGTTCTTAAAATCCTTTTTATGTGATTCCAGTGAAGAATTACAAGGAGAACAATATGGTGTTTTAGAAGACGATATGCTGTTTAGCCATCCTTAAAATCCACAATAGAAAAACAATATATCCGTCATTTATTTAATACTTCGATGCATAATAAGTACTTACCAATAGCCCAGCATTCTTTTTCCCAAACTTTATTGTATTGTCTTTCATATTTCGTCACCTAATACGCAAAAAGCCCTATCTTACATTTTGAAAATTTCACAGCAGAAAAAAAAACTATTCAAAATGATAAGTTAATAAACTCAAAACCTCAAACTGTTTATAATTAATTAATTTTCTTCATTTCAAATGATAAATTTATTAAATTCCCATAATTTTTCAAAACCAAAGTTTTTCTAAATTTCTACATCTATGTTCACACCTATTAAATATTTGACGGCATGAAAGGATAAAACTGCAAAGAACTCTGAGTAGTAGAATGTGGTTATTATCGAAACGCGTAAGTTTGACCCGAGTTCAATTCCCCGTTTAGTTAAGAAGAACAATTGTCTTAAAGTTGTTATTCATATTATGTTGAACATTTTCTTCCTTTATTAAAATAATTTTATGAAAATTAAATTTGATGAACTTGAGCCTGATTTACAAATAAAAGTAAAATTTGGATTAAAAACCCATAAACAGTTCGATTAGGCAGAAAGAAAAAAAAATAAATTCAAACAATTTTAAAACTTATTTTGCGAGCTCTAATCTCCCAAAACATAAAAGCAAACTCCACAATATCAACCCATTGTGCATCGCACATATTGCACACATTACAAAAAAAAAAAAAGTTTCAACAAAAAATAAACGATTTAACGAAACTGGAAACTTTTTCTTTTAGTTCCAAGCAAGGCAAAAAAAAGAGCAAACTAGTGAAAAAACAATCAAAAAAACCATAAAGGAAAAGAAATAAAGTTGAAGGTAAAAATGCAATTCCTACTCGACCTATTTTTACATCGCTTATATTCCTTTTTCTTTCACCAGATTCTCTCTACGTTTAATGCTCGTGTTAAAATTCCATATGTGTTTTTACAGAAACACACAGATACAAAAAACCTGCATATGGATTTTAATAGAAGTTCATAAAGAAGAGCGTAACGAGCAGGGAATGAAAAATAAAAACACAAAAGAAAGTTTCCTTTTTCGGTTTTAGTGGAAGTGGATACAAAAAAACACACACGTTTATAAAAAATCTGATGTGCATGTTTATGTCTTTTATTTACATTTATTATTATTATTATTATTTTTTTTTTTGTTGCAAGAAACATCCCACCAATCATTTTGTATAGTACTTTTAAACTGTCTTCTAAAATGTCATCACCTCATCATATTCGATAGTGGCTTTATGAGTTGTTCAGGTAACTGTAACAGCTGTAAAGTTACACCAACGATAGAATAATTGAATGTTACAACGATCAGCTGTTACACAGTTGATAGTATGAAAGCAAATTAATTTTATGTTGACAGGTTGTATTAAATCTAATAAGCTTTTAAAATTTTACAAATATTTAAGCAAAATTGAAATAATTAATTTGTTTTTTATTTAAGCTAATAGGGCCTAAGGTTAATTAATGTAAATAAAAAGCAATTTTTTTATTACAGTTTTCCCGACGTTTCGTTAATTTAAAAACTGAAACTATACAGCCCTATTGTGAATACAAATTCCCCGGGAGTGTTTCCTTTTTCCCATTTTTGCAATTGAATTCACATAGGAAAAAGGGGAGGAAACTCCTGGGGAAATTTTATTCATAATTGGGCTGATCAAATTCAAACTTTTTAAGGGTGGCCCGGTAGACTTGTTGGTAGGGAACTAGTCTTTCAGTTAGAGGGTTGCGGGTTCGATTACCGTCTACGTTACTATTGTTACATTTTTTTAAAAGTTGATAATTTGAAAAATAAGAGATTAATTTAAAGTCTGTATAAAATAAAAACTAAGAATAAACTAAGTGCTAATACTAGCACTATGTCATGGCAAATTTTTTAAATGCCAGGTCTAGAACTGACTCATATAAACACCGATCCTAAAATTGTTTTTAGGCGAAAAAGGTCAGTAAAATATAGTGGATAATATTTAACACAAAAACCTCTTATATGAATTTCAAACTCACAAAATAATATCGTTCAGATGGGTCCATTTTTGCTCATAGTTGCAACTATGGAACACTCAAAAATTAGTATACAGATACTGTGTTGTAGGGTACCATATGGTTGGGATTGACCGACAATACCGTTTTTCTTGTTTATTTTTTGCGATTGATACAGTCGCCATTATCGATGGTGCTGTCAACTATCCACAATAACTTTTAAATTCGCTTCATCCTTCTGGCTTGCCAAGAAATTTAAGCGCACCTGATATGTGCAATGGCACAAGGCTACTTACTTATTTAAGACTTATTTTGGCCACCATCCTCACTGGCCCTGCAAATAGCAAACATTCTCAGAATTCAGATTATTCCCATAGACTTGCCAATATCTTTCAAACTGCTGCAATTTTCTAACAAAACTTTGCTTGCGATGAGATGACCAATAATAAGTCGCAGGGACAAACCATCTCTTTGGTTGGGATCGACCTACGAAAAGTATGTTTTTCGAAAAGGGTCGCAAAAATGCAATTTTTCAGAAAAAGGGTACATATTTCCATAAAAAAAGGGTGAAGTTTTTTATAAGCAGTATTTCCCATTAAAATAAAAAAAATAATAAGATCAAGTTGCAAACAAACAAGAAATATTTATTGCAGGTAGGAAGTGCTGTTTTAAACACCTGACAAAAAGTTGGTTTTTTTTATCATTCCAGCTAATTTTTTAATGCTACCGATTTAGCGATTTCAAATAAATTTTAGGGTTTGTTTCCAATTTGTAATCGTTTGCGAATTTTAGCCATGTTCGCGATTGAAGCGATTTTTTCCTGTAAGTTTTCTAAATCTTTAAAGCTTTTACGATTTTTAATAAATATTAGGCCATTTTACCGTTTTTACCAAATATTTGGGAATTTCCACTTAGTTAGCAATTTTTTCCGAATTTTTTCATTCCTGTTGGTTTTAGGGACTTTTAACCAATTTTATGGCGATATTTTTGCAAATTTTTCCGAGTGCTTAAATTTGTGCGTAGCTTTGTTGCTCTGTTAGGCAATCGTCGCCGTTTTAAAAAAAGCCCAGTTCATGAACCAAAATCACTTTACAGGGCACGCTTAACAGTGTCGATTTAAAAGAGGGCAAAAAGTTCAATGCCTTATTTCATTATTAAGGGTGAATCTTTTAAAATAAAACATTCGGCTCAGCGAATAAAGGCCTAACGAACTAACGCCTAAAAAAAATGAAATAATGCCTAAAAATTGCAACAAAAAATTATATAGGAATTAGGCGGTTGTTCATTATGAAAGAATGTCTAATATTTTAGGCATTCCTACATTAAAATTGTTAGGTGATTTTTCATAATGGAAGAAAGCCTAACAATCAAAAATGAAAAAACGCCTAATTAGATATTTATTCATTTTTGATTTATAATGAAAAGCAATGGTTACGAAAGGTAAGTTCCCTTTTACAAAATGTTAAAATAATGGTATTAATTTTCCCTTTTACAAAATGCATACACTATCTTGTAAACATTCTGTAAAAGGAAAAATTAGTTTTTAAAATTATAAAAGCAATTGGTTTTAATAAGAGTAGAGATTTTGAGCTTCTTATATGCATTGGTGGATCCCATGGCACTTCAAAAAAAAAAGAAGACCGTCTATGAGCAAAAATCAAGTTACATTGAAGAAGCCAGTCATAAACTCTTGGAGGGAAAAATTACTCCCAAAGAATTTATGCAAAGAATGGTTTTCGGAAAAAGTAAAATTTGTGTTGACGTAGAACCAGATGAGGACATATTTGAAACAAATGGGCATAACAGTGATAACGAGGACGATAATGATAGCGAAGATGAAAATGATGATGACGACGATACTGTTGATCCAAACATACCAAGTCATTTTTTTGGCGAAACTGATACTGCGATGTGCATAGTGTGTTTGGTTTCAAAGCCAAATATATTACTTTTGCCATGTCGGCATTTAAAAATTTGCTTGAACTGTTGTAATGAACTAAAAGCTAACGCAGGTGAAAATTTTTTCAAATGTCTGCTATGTAGAGCTATAGTTGTTGAAAATTTAACTGTATTTACATAACTTATAGTTAAATATAATTTAAAAATACATTTTTTCCTTTCAAAATATATTTTCAGCATTTTAATTCCAGTTGTTAGGTTTTCTTTCATTAGGTGTTAATTCATAATGAAAGAAACCCTAACAATTTAGACTTTCTTTCATTTTTATAATTAGACTTTCCTTCATTTTTAAAGTTAGACGTTCTTTCACTTTCTTCTTAGGCGTTCTTGTTTAGGCATTCTTTCATTTTGAAAAATTAGGCGTTAGTTCGTTAGGCCTTTATTCGCTGAGCCAAAACATTCTACCCTTTAAAAGATCAAAACATTTTTAAGAAACAAACACTAAATTGGATATTTAAAATAAAATGTCACATGTTTATTGAAAAGAAACCACCATAAGTCATTCAATAAATAAACAATAACAAAAATGTAACGCGTCCGCCATCTAACGTTTTTTTTTCAACTAGTGCTTATTTCGTGAATGGTAACACTTAGCTTCTTCCGCTGAATAAATATGGTTGTGTATACGCTTGAACAACGCTGGGAAATATGCGTTTTAGCTACGCTAAATGCGATCAACTTACAGAAGATGCCGATTTTGCAAAAAAAAATCATCTTTTCAGATGAAGCTCATTTTGATCTTGGCGGATATATGAAAAGCCGTTGCACCCAAAACGAGTCACTGTTTGGTGCGGATTTTGGTCCAGAGGCATAATTGGGCCATTTTTCTTATTAATACGATTTCCGTATGACGTGCTAAATTCCCAGTTTTTCATATTTGATAAATACACTGAAATTTATTGTTGAGGGAAAGCTAGCTTCTATGCGCATTTCACTGGTTGCTTAGGCCAGCTCATCAGGAAACCTTTTCCAAAGATTTTAGAAAAGCCAAAAATATTATACAAATAAAACCCTAAAGCGAATAAGAATTATAAACACTAAAAGTCTTACTTGTAACAATATCAAAGCCAAAACAAAACACCAACAATAAACAGTGATTTTATCTTTTCTTACATTCCCCTACAATTGGTTGGGTTCTTTCCGACTCGAATTGTAGTTGTAAGTGGGTAAAAAGAAAAAACAAAATTAAAAACAAACTGCTTCATTCTACTGTCTTCGTAAGAAAACAACAAAAAAAAACCAATTTGCCAATTCAGTTTTTTTCGAACAAGGACAAGGAGTGGCCGTTACAGTCAATGGCGATCGTTACCGAGCCATGTTGAACGAATTTTTGTTCACAAAAATTGAAGAGGAGGATATTGCCACACAGCCGAAGCAACACTCGATGTTTTGCGCCCTGTTTTTGAAGATCGCATTATCAGCCGTAGAGCTGATGTCGTTTGGCCATCTCGTTACTACGATTTGACACCGTTAGACTATTATTTGTGTGGTGCCGTTAAAGATAAGTGTTACGCCGACAAGCCAGAGACTATTGACGCTTTAAAGGACAATATTCGTGAAGCCAGCCATTGGTGAAATACAGCTGCACACAATCGATAATGTGCTTAAAAATTGGACCGTTCGTGTAGGCTACTGCATGGCCAGCCGAGGCAGCCATTTGAATGAAATTATTTTCCATTATTAACCGAAAGGATGGTACTTTCAAATAAAAAAAGAAATTTGAGAAAATATTCAGTAGTTTTTTTTATAGCATTTTCAAAAAAAAAGTTATTTGGCGGACCCTGTATATGAGTTATGTGTTCTATTAGGGAAATTGTACATAAATATGTACTTTACTTTCGAAAATCTAATTTAGAAGTCGTAAAAAATCTTTCAAAACAATTTTTTACCAATACGAACTACTTTTTAGGAATGTTCGTTCTATAGTTTGTTATTAAATCTTCACTTGATGTCCATTCCTCCATCTCCGCTTCGAACAAATTAAGAGAAGGAGGCATGGAATTGTAAATTTTTACTTTGAGTCTTTTCCAAAGTTTTTTTTGAGCAATTCGAAAAGGGTCAAAAAGTGGCACAAAATAGTTAAAAATTATACAAAATGGTTATTTAAAAAAGGGTCATCGAAAAAGGGTGAAATTGATATTTTAGTATCACAACGGTAACGCTGTCCCTTACTTTTGTTGTACTGACCCAGTTGTTACAGAAGAACCAGCAGCATGACCGATATGGTTTCGCAATTATTTTACTTTAAAAATTTCATGTATTCAACTAAATAATTTTAACAAATAGAAAATGGGAATTTTTTACACAAAAACAAGCCAGTTTTTTTTATAGATAACTAAATTAATTTATTTTTTTGAAGTTGAATTATATAAAATAACCTTTTGTTAACGGAATATGGGGTTGAATTTTTGACAGAAAAAATTAAATGAACTTTTCCTTATTTTAAATTACATTTTTATTTAATTTTACATAACGAAGAATTTAACTTAATCAGTTTTTTGGATAAATGTTAGAATCGGTTAAAAATAAATTTGCTTGGAATTTTAAATGTTTAGCTATTTAAAAATGACTGAACGGAAAATTTCTTAAATCAACTACAGTCCGTTACTGTTATAATATTTTGAGTGCACTATTCTTTCCTCCTTTTTTCCTCTGGTTTTCTTTGAAGAAAAAAAAAATTTTTAGGAAAAAATTACTTTTTCAAAAATAAATCAGTAGTGCGATTCACTAACTTCTATGACGATAAAAACGTTAAAATAAATATAACTAAAATTTATCGAATGTGCTGTTCAGAAAAATTTTTAACAACATTCGCTGTCGTTTGAAGTCAGCTGTTACTTCAAGCAATTTTTATGCCGTTATTTTAGCGACAATAATTTACTTTGTGTTTATTCCCAATAAAAAATGGAGCTTCCAACGGTGCGGGCTTGTAAGGGAGAAACATAAAAGTTTCGCTTACCATTGCGCTTACGGAAGACATGAATTTTATATGACGAATTCCCACTTTGGAGCAATACATTTTTGACACATAAAGCGCATTATTCAGCGCATATAAAAAAACTTAGATGCACGATAAGCTTTACACATTGAATGGTTTGATACAGTTACTTTTTAATATTCTCCCTTACAAAGCTGCTTCGTAGTGAGGGAATGCCGTGGCACTTGATATGTTATTTTTTTTTATAAAATTTGTTGAGAGTTCATTTCACTTACTTTACTGCATTTCTGTATGTCCTGTTGCGTAGCGCATAATTGTGCGCTTATTTTTTTAAATGTAATTTTTTAAATGGCAAAATTATAATTTTTTTATTGGGTTAAATCTTTTGTGCTTTTCATTTTTTTTTTAACATTTTGCAGACAGAGATGTTATAAAAATACAGCTGTTTATTATCGTTAAAACAAAAATTACAGAATCACACTGTCGTTAGTGCCGGTTCACACAAGTCAAGTTTGACTCGTCAAGTCTTGAGTTTTTAGGGGAGAAGGGAAAAGAGAATGCCATTTCTTTTCCTCTCCCTCCTTAAAACTCAAGACTTGACGGCTTAAGTTTGAAGAGTGTGAACCAGCACTTACTGCAAGCGAATGTAAGTGTCGACAAATATTAATATTGTCGTTTCGTTAAAAGTTAGTGAATCGCACCACAGAACCAACAACTTTTTTAAGAAGAGAGTAATTGCAGGGTTATATTGGACTACTTGATCCATTTTGATCAAATGGCCTACTTACAACATGGTCCGATGTAATGCAATCATGGACCATGCCATTGTCAGAAAGAGTTTGTAGTGAAACGGCACACAATGTAGCGTCGTAGTGTATTTTTGGACAAAAATAGAAAACGTACTCCGATGTGAACCAAATTTTGCACAGAGATGCTGCCCACTACAAATAAAAAAAAAAATTGAAAAAATAGGGTGTTTCCACCCACTGCCACGCTTCCTCCTCATACAAAAGAATTTGGGGTTTCTTAACTTGGTCCAACTGACTTCGGAGGATGCTAGGCCTTGTTACAAAGAAGAAAAAAAAATCTTACTACAGGGTGGTTCTAAAATTTACTGTTAAGCCCGAATAGAATAAAATGTATCGTCGCAAGAATTAAAGAACGCTGTAACTGACAAAAAGTCGAAAATACGTTTTTTTGCATAATTTTTATTAGCAAAAAAATACTGCGTCGATTGGTCCCGGTCCCATATTTGTATTATTGGTTCCATACAAAAACAGTTATATTTGCAGCATTTTATAGGTCTGTGGAAGAAAAATCGTTTGCTGTAAGCCGCAGAATCACCGGGAGCAATAGACTTGAGAGGAAATACGTTTTCAAAATCATGTTCCTAAGTTGTATAAGTTTTTGTGATATGAATTTTGTTTCTACTTTCATACAGGTTTTTTTTTTGGCTCTGGTGGACATTTTATGTTCTGTCAGTTACAGCGTTCTTTAATTCTTGCGACGATATGTACATACCAACATAAAAATACTGTATTTAAAAGCAAATGATGGGCAAATATTTTCTCTGTTTGGATTTTAATTTATGAATTTATTCACAATCAGACGAATCATAATCGGAAGATTCACTGGCAGCAATATCTTTACAAATTTAAATCTATAGCTAGTCCCGAGGATATTATGCGTAATATTAATCCGAAGTTCCTTAGAAGATTTTCATCAAGTCCTGTAATTTTTGCTGCGAGTGGACTATTTTTGATAAAACGTCTTGCCGTGTTTCCGTCATTAGAACGGATTTGGCAACAACTCTTCGGAGGCCTTTTTAATGGCTTAATAGCTTGGCAAGCAATTTGGCTGCATACGATTAACAACGCAACGCAGAGTGTTATACTTCCGAACAGATAATTCCAATTCCAAATAAAATTTAAGAGCTTGATAAACTGATAAGCACTTTTCTTCTTTCTGTTAACATTCAGCAGCTTCTTTTTATTTGATTTGGATGAGGTCTACCCCTGCTTGAACTTTTATAAACTCTAGATGGTTTATAATTTTACCTCATCAACAACTACATGTTTTCTACGTTTTTAACCTGATTTTTTCTGTGTGTACGGGTCGCTTCAAAAAGAAATAAGCAATTTTGTTCGGTGATTCTTATACTGCGTACCTCGAGACAGCCACTTGAATTAATCACCGACTCCAACCAGGCTAAATTTTTTACTCTGAATAAATCTACGGCATAAACGCAACACTTTGGTTCTTATTTTATTACTTTCAAAATCACAGCACGTTTTTCCTTTGAAAAAGGCAATCATATCCCTACATAACGTTTTGCTCTGTTTTCTTTCAATCCAAAAATTAAAAACTTCATCCAACGTTAATGACACTAAAAGGAATTTTAAATTTACAAGAAACTTTAAATAATAATTATACTTTGGCTTTTGAGCTTTTAAGGCCACAACACCAAATCTGAAACTTACTCCCTCTGCAATTTGGACAATTGCAAGAAATTTGAGCGAAATATCGAAATATTAAAATCAAAATTTTTCAAAAAATCGCAAGTCTTCGCAGAATTTTTTTTTGCAGATTATGTATATTAATCAACACTATTTTTAACTTTTTGCAAACGTACAAGTCTGCCTTCGCTGGCCTTTTTTTTTAATTCACTTTTAAATTTTTTAAATCACGCTTGTAGAACCTTTTAGAGAAAAGCACTTGATGTTAGTTAACGGAATATGGAAAATAAGAATCAAAACAAACAAAAAAAGACTTTTGTTCATTTTATAATCACCCTTATCGTGGTTGGCGTATTTAAAATACGCCTACGACTGTTTCGTAATAGATTAAAGAGAAGGTGGACTTATTTTCTTTAATCTATTACCAAACAGTCGTAGGTGTATTTTAAATACGCCAACCACGATAAGGGTGAATATTCCATTCTTTTAAAATAAACCAAATTTGTGCAAATTTGTAAAATAACAGATTGTTGAATTTAATCTGAAAATATGATTTTTTTGTATGGGAACTTGCTTTTTCCGATTTGCGTCCCTTTGGGAGCACCCTGTGCCAAAGTTAGAAAGTATTAAAAAAAAATATTTTGTATTTTTCTTATTTAGGCCCGTTTTCACAACTTATCGATAGCTTAAAGGAGACTTTAACCAGCCTTATAAAAAGTGTTCCATTATTAAAATTTTACTTTAACCTAAGGGAATCAATAAGTTTAAAGAAGGTCCCTCCTACCTGGTAGGTTAAAGTAAAGTTGTAATTACTGAACACTTTTTATTCGGCCGATCAAATCCTACCTTTAACTATCGGTAAGTTGTGAAAACGGGCCTTAGACTATTTCTTTAACCAAAATGTAAAGAAATTATTTAAATCGCGTGTCAATAATTTGTTTGATTTTTGTCCATTTTTAACGATTTCAAAACTTATCCTCTGGAATATACATACCATCAAGTAGTTTTAAGACCACTACTTTGTAATCAAAAGCTGGGTTATATGGTCCAGCCTTAAGGTAGAAGTACATAACACGCGTTAATTCGTCGACCTTTGTCGTGCGTTTAAAAACTTTAGCGCATGAAAAATTGCAAGTTACACAACACGCGTTACAAAAGCCGTTTCTGTCAGCTGTTTTTTATTTGTTTAGTTTTTTGTGCATTGCAAACGGATTTAAAAGTATAGCAAGATTTATATATTTCATTGAATTTATTCTTTCTATATAAATATTTGGGGGATTCACAAGGTAGTCATAAAGTTGTAAAGTCATATGTCCTAAAATAATTACAAGAAATATATATGACTGCTGTGGGCTACCGCTTATAATTAAGATTTCTACTGTACAGTTATAACGAATCAATAAACACAGCATTAACATTTTTATTTTGTTTAAAATACAACAACATTTATTTTAAACAATTGTAAACAATTATTTCGGACATTATGACGATATGACTGGATAGCACACCTTGTGAATCCCCCAAATGTATGTTTTTAAAGCTCTTCGATGAATTTTGCTTCCACGATTCGCAAATTTGCTAAATTTTTCTTTTTATTGTCAGCTGATTACTTGTCAAAAATACACACACGCGTTAAACAGTTCAAAGTTAACCATATTTTTGGCGCTAACGCGTCAAAATATTTTGCATGTAGCTTGTTCTATTAAAATAAAGTAGTTAAACTTTTTTTGACAGAAGTCTATAGAGCGCGCGCGCACTAACGCGTGTTATGTACCTCTACCTTTAGGACATCGAAATTTAAAATAGACCATGTCTTATCCATACATTGGGACTAGTCCCAGTCCCTTATGGGCTACATTTTACATGTGTGTATGGACTAGTCGCATTATTTGCAGACAATTTATAGTAAAAAAACAATAAGTTTTCTTGATAACGGTTAAAAGTCTCGCAATCTGTACAAACTGTGCATTTTTACACCCCCTGGTAAATGAACTGTCAAAAATTGTATGAGAATTCATTAACACAGACTTCGTAAATTTACCCAACAATATTAACTCGTAAACTTGTGCTGTTCCATTGTGCATTTGTACAAATATATATTTTTTTAATGTTTACCGTCGTTTTTAGTGAAAAAATTACACCCTGACATTAAAATTGTTTAAAGTAACACAAAAATTAAAAAGGGTCTTTTCATAAAACGAGCCCCGCAAGTTTACCGATTTAAACAAATGCCAACTTTAAGTGATTTGTGTCATGAGAACACTTTTTATTTAAAATGCTTTTTCAAGAAAGAGTAGTTCGTTTTGCACACAAAAAAAAAAATCTAAAGAATCCCTTCCCTATTTGGTTTTGCAGTAGATGAAGGGGCTGTTCAGTAATACCACGTAAATAAAATCCTTTCCCATCGTAGTTTTCTTCTTCCAACTTTATCTAACCTTAAGAGCAACATAACCTCATTGTTCTTTTTAATCTACTTTACGCAATAAGATTATCAGATTATGTGGTTTTCAAATCGAATGTATGCAGGTTGAACAAATCTTAAACACACTGTTGTACACACCCATTTTTGGAAAATAACATGAATTGCAGCATATCTTCTGAGAAAATTGTAACAAAATGATTTAGACTGAAAAATAAAATTCATTGTAATTGAGTCAATATATTGAATGTGGCAAATATCAACAATAGCATCATCATCATCATCATCATCGTCAGCAGCACCGACATCATCAATGAAGTCAACAGATTGTAACATGAAATGTCATAAAACCACCAAATAACATTATTTTCCAAAAAAAAAACCTTTTTACAATAATATAGTTTTTTACATGCTGAACCTATATTTTTACCAATATGTGTCTACAACGAATATTATGAACCACATGGTATTAAAATCCACATTTGAAAAACATTTAAGAATTACGTTTGAAAGCAATTTGAAAGTTAAGGCATTTTTCAATTTGAAAATAATTTACCCTTTTTGTTGAGAATTCTATGATTTTCAAATCATTATCATACGTTTGTCGCTTGAGAAAACGTATGATTTCAAATCATTATCAATTTGAAATCAAACCTCGGTGTTTGCTGGGTTGACCACGAGATTGCTTTGAATTTCTTCCTTCCATTTGTGCCGGTTCACACACGTCAAGTTTGAATTGTCAAGTCTTAAGCATCTAGGAGAGAAGGGAAAAGAGAAGTCCAATTCTTTTTTTCCTCCTCCTAAAAACTCAAGACTTGACGTGTCAAACTTGACGTGTGTAAACCGGCACTTAATATAAATTTTTGACAACAAGAAAACGCGTTCCGCTTTTGTTTAGATACGGCGGCTTGTGGTCGAGATCTTTTGAGAGAATTTTTTGTTCTCAAACTAAGAGAGCTTCAAGAACTCTCATGTTGAATTCATGAATGCGAATAAATGATGAAACAGAATTGAGTCTTCAACTTCCAGCAAAAATTCTTAAGCCCATAATTAAAACGTCGGCCGTAACATCAAATTCTCTCTCATTTCTTTTGTTTTCTTTTGTTCTTATTTTTCTTTGTTTATAAAATGTATGAAATTGAATGAAAGTATGGTAGCATTGTTAAGAGAATAAGTGTCTAAATGAGAGAGCATTAGAAAAAACGTCCTCAAAATAAAATTGATTTTATTTCTCGACCGCATTCTCTGGCTTAATTTTATGTCAAACTGTATGAAAAACATCGTTCAGCCCCAGTTCTGTTTCATCATTAAGTTTTTTTTTACAAATAAGAATTAAAGTAACACACAACCTGGGGTCTAATCACCGCATGTGATATCGAGCAAAATTTATCGAAATTTTTTATTTTGGTATCATGAGACTCGATATCGAATGCAATGTATCGAACTTTAAGATGATAGCATTCGATATCGAGTAATCAAAGACATTACATCTCACGAGTTTTCATTCGAAACGTCAGTTTCTATCGTATGCAGAAAAATACTATAGTTTACTCGATACGATCGATAGCTTACTCGATATTGAATGCGGTGATTAGACCCCTGTGTTCTTTTATCTACTGCAAAAAACGACACAGTCGTTTACTTCAACGACAACCACAACACTGATAGAAAAATGCATCTTAATATTGATGATACCCTAACATCAAAATTGTGATATCAATGTTACTACAAATGGCATCAATGATGCAAAAAGTAACATCAATCCAATGACTAACGTCTTCGTACAATTTTGTCATTTTGTACGTGTCATCTATTTTATGACTATAGTGACATCAGTTCGTTGCCATATTTTGTGTATTTTTAACATTATTTTCATGATAACAATGAATAGCAAAAATTCCTGTATTCTATTTTTTTAAATTATTTGGTTAAATAAAAAAATTTTTAAAATATAATGATTACGAAAACCATATGGGGCATGGTGCTGGTGTCTTATTATTGAGAGTTCTGCTGTAAACAAAGGTCGTAATTCGACAAACGTGAAACAAACACATGTAACGGGTAAGTAAATAATAATATTCTCTCACTTTAACTTAAGTCAATTCCAATGACTTTGACTTAATGACAAACTGTCATTAAATTGTGCTAATGTGTCCTTTCTCCGATGTTGCTTCGTCATCGCACTGAGGACATGTTCGTAATTTCTATGATGCCGATGTGTCATCCCATTGATGACATAATTTCATTTTGACCCTGATGACACTTTGGCCAAGTGATGTTAAGGTTGACAAAACAATGATGAAAAGTGTCATGGGGTCAAAAACAAAGACACTTGTTATAGTATTGATGTCAAAATACATCAGCGTTATGACGAATTTTCTATCAGTGAATAAGTCAGAATAAGCAGGGTTTCGTTTTAAAGCAATATTTTGGAGTCAAAATTTGGCTTGGAATTGTTAAATCTTATTTTAAGTCCTTTATGAGCTGCAAACACTATGATAAGCTAAATATCTTTTGGATTATTTGATAGTTCTCCGAACTTTTACGTTTTAAATCAAAGAAATAACAAGTGGTGAAATTGTTTACATCATGGACTTGTTCATTTGATTTGTTCAATCATCATGCGCATCATCACGCAGACATCGAGTAAGAGCGAGTAATCAGCAAATAGTTGTGACTAGAATATTCACATTTACAAACACATAAAAGTTCAAACACACACACACACACACACAATACAAGAATTAATGTGAAAATCAATCAATCCAATAGATTTCAAAAATTTAATACGGGTTTCTTCTTTTTCTGATGTGTTTGTTTATCTTGGCAAGTTTAAAAAGATCTTTAAGATAAATTTTCATTTCTTTGTTGCAATAAAATCTAATTAATTGTTAGCTTGTGGTTTGTATTTAAATTGGTCTTATAAGTTTTAGGGAACAAGTTCAATTCATCCTTTCTGCTTGTCCTGTTTTTACAGTGTGATGCCAAAAAGTTGGAATGATTAAAAGCCAAATATGATTTCATTTACTTTAAAAAGTAAGAAAGTCATAAAAGTCCAAATATGGACAGCATATTGATTGATTTGCATATAAGCGAAAGGCTTGCATTGCATTTCCGTTAAGACTTTTTTGCATGGAGGAAGAAACATGTCTTTTACTCTGGTAGGCGAAGAAAGGTGAGAGGTATTTGGTATAAACTCAGTTGATATTTGAAGGTGTCTCACAAGAAATCAGTGCCATATATCGCGCCCTTACCGCAAAAAAGCTTACACAGAAAAAATATCTCAAGTAAAGTTTTAACAACACCGTTTGTTAAAAATAAAATTTTAATTCAACAAACTTTTTATTTGATTCAATGAAAAAATTTATCAAAATTACACTTTGCAAAATAGCACTCAATAAAACACATTTAATAATGAAAAATAATTAAATATTTCTACATATTTAATAAAAGAGTATTTGAATTAGTGCTTGAATACTATCGATATTTATCGATAGTTCAGATTTCTCTATCGACTGAATGTTTGCATTTGAGCAGGAAAACTTTAACTAGTTTTTTATCAGGCTACAGTTCGTTGTTTTTTTCACTTTATTGAACGGATGAGAGAGTATGTATGTACGCACGTTATTTTAGATGACAGTTTTAAAAAATTGTGCTGCTGAAAAGCACCTTTCTAAATGAGCCGAAGTGGCAGGGACTATGAAATATTTTATTGCAACTTTAGATAATGTTTTAAATTGGTTTTGATTCTCAACTTAGAAGGTATTCAATCTAGCGTTCATTTCCTCTAACGGTTGATAATTGTTTTATTGTTTACTCGCAATTAAAATTGTATTGTATGTTCAGTCCCTATACGATGTTCGACGTAAAGCGGTTTATTTAGCAGTAAAAAAGCACATCTAAGCAATCCATACCACCTACGATTCTTGTTGCTTGTATTCATTTCTGTAATTCAACGTGAATTAATATTTATATGTTAAATAATAAAAATATCGATATCAATATTTTTCCTATCGATAGTACTATCGACAGTTTCCCAGCACTGATTTGAGTTAAAGTAATATTTTAGCACGTAGTAAAAAGCACAACAGTTTATTTGATTAATTTATTTTATCAGCATAAGTTTGTTTAAAATACAAAAAATGCTTAATGATGTGTTTTTTTTTTAAATATAAAACGTTTTTTTTTTTCAAAGTTTGTCCTGCAAAGTCCAACAAATCAGATCTGCCAAACGTTCAGTCGTTTAACGTCTTCTTCATTCTTTCTTTGTTTCACCCATCTCACCCCTTTAATAATTCTATTGTAATTTGTTTTTAATTGCAACCTCTGCTTGTAAGGCCTCCACCTCCTCGTCTTGACTGTTCTCCTTCTCATTTTCCAAAAGTTCTTTATCGATTTCCAATTTTGTAACTTTCTTAAGAACTTGTATGGTTTGCATGAATAATTTCTTGGCCAATTCTTTATCCTGTCCCAATTCTGAAGTGGCAGCAATTTCGCAATCACTTGAAGGAAACAAATGAAAAGAAAACAAAACAAACAAAAAATTGGATTAAAAAAAAAAAAAAAAACGAAAAATACGGTTAAGGGTATAGACAATGTAAACAATATATAATAAAATAAAAGGGAGAATTATGAAATATGTTTTTTTGGCCAAAACATTTCGTTTACCAACATGTACGTGTAAACGTGGGCTTTAAGTTTAAATCCACTAGAAGAAGAAGAATATGGCAGTTAAACAAATGTTTTTTTTTATTCTTTTCACTCTTTCTCTAACTCAATTATTGAATGCTTTACTGCACAATGGGGTAAGTTTTGTAAAAACAAGTGCACGAACAGTTCACTTCTTTGATTATGTTACGTTATTTCAGTTTTAACTCTGAAATGCAGTCAGTTTTACACTTTAAGACCTATTAATACATTTCGATGCCATAGATATCTGATTAAAGGGTCAAATAACCGTGCAAACGGTTACACAAACATAGAAAAAAGTGAAGAGCATGTCCACGCACACATCTTGCTGTTGTGGTGTCAAACTGCTTGTGTCGCTTATAAAGCTTAAAATCACTCCAGTTTAGAGTTGGAAACTTTACTACACAACTTCTCGATTGAATAAGATCGTTATCTTTGCATTGCACAAAGGAAAATTCGCAAGCAGGCCATGAATTGAAACACACGTCTTCCCTGATCGTGCTATAAATGTATGTAGTTACTATCTTATCTTAACCTGATTTCTTAAACACGAAACAAAACGCTTTTTACAGACTGTACGTAATGAAGGTTTCGAAACCACTTGGGTACGCATGGGTCCTTGGAATGTTAAATTCCTTATAAACTTTGAGCAATTAAGGAAATATTAATAAAAAAATTAACGCTCGGATTAACCCACTTAAACCCAAACAAAAACTACCGCACAAAAAATAAAATATTGGTTATTTTATTATTAAATTCATAACATATAAACAAGAAACAAAAAACAAATATTTTTTTTTAAGAGGTGTACCCAAATTGGCACTATCGTCACTTAAGTGTGAAAATTTAAAAAAAAAATTTTTTTTGATGTTATAAAAATTTCTGAAATTTCAGTTTATCAATAAGGCAAACATATCGAGCCCTAACCGCGAAAATAACGTAAGCGCCATCATTTCCAATTTTCGTTTTTTTTATGAATTAAATGGGTTAATATTTTTACTCGTGGCTTGCAAACCTGCTAACTCCCTTTCAGCACATTGTACAGCAGAGATACAAAACTTCATATTTGAGAGGAAAACCAAAAATATATTTGGGTTTAAACACTCCAAGACTCGAATTGAAGAAAACCTACATGTTGGCCGACTGGGCGTGTCTTTCTCTAACACACGCCATCAAAATCTAAATTTACTTAAAAAGTGGATTTAGCAGGTTAGCATATTATGCCGACGGAATGTTTTCTTCCCAAAGTATTTCATATGTTTTCCTTTCATTTTCAGAACAAAAATGCAACTAAAATTTTTTTAAAAATGTAACTAAAGTTGAGTCAACTAGAACTTCAGCAACATATTGTATGAAATTGTTTCTGACGTTTAAAATAATTTTATTTAGTCCAAATTTTTAATATTTTTAATCAGGCTTAAGTTCATCAAATTTAATTTTCATTAAATTATTTTTATGAAGAAAGGAATTTTACAACATGAAAATTAATTAAAATTGTTATTGATAATCATTCATTCTTGACTGACCTGAATGGATAATCATTCAAAGAAGCAAATTTCGATCTACCAAAGGTTAAAAATACAATTTGGTTTAAGGATTGATATTTGACTATTGACGTCAGCAGTCGTCGATGGCTGCGAGTGTAAGACGGCAAATCCATCTGAGGAGATCGAGTGGTTGCGATCGCAACATGTCATGGTAACCAGCCGCCTGGGTTCGAATCTCAGGTCAGTCAAGAATGAATGATTATCAATAACAATTTTAATTAATTTTCATGTTGTAAAATTCCTTTCTTCATAAAAATAATTTAATGAAAATTAAATTTGATGAACTTAAGCCTGATTAAAAATATTAAAAATTTGGATTAAAAACCATAAATAGTTCAACAAAATAACCACAATACTAATTAATTTTATTTAGTTTTGAATGAAAATTTTAACTTAATGTTGAAAAAAGTATCAAAAAATGCATAATATTGCTGTGGGTAAAATTTGCAAACGGTTTCTTAATGCAAAATGTGTGTGGTGGCGAAAAAAATTGTTGCTCTATTATGAACACCAAGTAAAAATGTAACTGTGATTGTGAATGAAGCTTTAGGAAAGAAGGAAACAAAATTACATTCTCAAGTCTTTAGCTTTTATGACAGATCGGAAAAGAGAATGCAATTTATTTTCTCTCTCTCTTAAAAACTTGAGACTTGACTGCTTAAACTTGAAGAGTGTGAAGCACCACCTACTATCAATCAAAAGTGTCCCCATTTCTGATTTGCTTGCCAGCAAATTTTTTATGATAACAACTAAACAATTATTGATCTCGGTTCTCATTTAGGTAAATTATTATCTCCAAGAGATTATAAACACTTGACCCTTGACACCCTGTCCTGAACTACTATTTATAACAAGGTGCCTCAAAATTTCAATAATTGAAAAGCTTATAACCGTAGCAAGAAACTACAGTTGGTTCTATCTAAATCAACTAAATAATTATGGTTATCTATAGTTCTCACATATTTGTTTTATTTCTCCCCATTGTGCACTTTAGAAAAGAGCAAAAGAATTAGAAACAAATAGAAAGTCGAATCAGTGAAGAAAATGAAAATTAATAAATCAAAAATGTGGAAAAAAACTTACTTGAAATACTCGCCGGTTACATGTTTCAATTGCGGATCCGTTGCCAAACGTATGGCACATTGTGCACCCTCGTAGGGATTTTTCATGAACAGCCACATCCATGGATAAGTCATCAATTTAACACAAATGGCCGACATAAGTGGTGAACTGTTGTTGTAGATGTGTTCATTGTTATTGATGTTGTTGTCGTTGTTGTAGTTGGTAATTTATTTGTTGAATAACGGAAGGATGCAGGAAAAGTCATCGAACAGCCAGTTAAAAGCCATGCCAGGGAGTTGTTTAAGTTCGTGTGTGAGTTGAAATGCAAAAAGAGAAGAAAACAAACATTTTTGGTTTTAGCTTAAATCCAACAGAAAGAAGCATTCAAAAGTACCAAACGAGAATGTTGTATAAATGTTTAAACGGAAGTGGAATAAAAATTTTAGGTTAAACAAGAAAATGCGGTATTTCTTAATGTTGTACCAAGTATTTCAAAGCAGCAGTAAAGTCTGTCAGCTAAACCTTTCAGACATTCAGCCAGCGTAACTATGACAGTATGTACTTTTATTCGGAGTGGGCCAAACATAAGCACGCATTCGCTTATAAAAATTAGTTAAATTTGCACCAGCAAATAAATAGAATCAATTAAATATTTGTGGAAATTAATAACATTTTCTGCAGTAACGTTGTTGATTTAAGTAAACATTTAATTCACTTGATTAAATTTTTAATTAAAATTGATTTTATTTTTCATTCACAGTTTAATTGAAAACAAATTGCAAAGAATTTTTTCTGTGTAAAAACAAAAATTATTGCTAATATTTTACGTTTCGAATTTTCTATTAAAAACATCGAATTTTTTTTTTCTTATTATATCAAACTCAAATATTAGACTCTTAACACCAAGTTTCATACACAAAGAGAAAAAATATTTATACGATAATTGTGGGAAAATATTAAAGAAACAATTTTGCAGAAGGAAAATATTTCTTTAGAAAAATTATTAAAAATTTTCTTTATAGCAAATCTCAAATAGAAAAATAAAAAAACAAATGTTGAGTTGATATTTTTCTAATGATCGAAATATTTTTTAATAAAGAAAACATCAACTTCCTTTAATGTAGAAAAGAGCAAAATTAAATGCCCACAAAAACAGAAGACATCTTAAAGTTTCGTTTTAAAAAAACATCGAAAATATTTATGCAGAAAAAAATCGAAGTTTTTCTGTGTAGAAAAATAAAAAGAATTTTAATGTAGAAAAATCTTAAACAAAACGTCGACTTTTTTCAATGTTAAAAATTTTATACGTCGATAACATGGAATGTTTTTTTTTTATTAAAAAACATCGAAAATTTGTTATTTGAAAAATATAAATAACATATAAATAATGTATTAAACCATCCAGAATTTTCTTTGTAGAAAACATGATAGCCAGGCAAGGGCGGGATCTGGTTTAGACATCTCGAATTCGGTATGGGTCCCGACACCTCTCGGGAGGAATACTCCAGTGTTGATAGGAGATCGCGCGGTCTCAGCTCCTGCTAGGATTGCTAGGAAGTTGTTGACCGGATTTTACGAGAAGCGTTCGGCGCAATTTCTAAACAACAACAGAAAATATATTTCGAGACTGCGAACATATCGAAAATGCGAACAGATTGAGTATCCCGTTTAATATAAACTGTTGCAGCTGCAACGTACCATAGTAGAAGGAGACAGTTCATCTTCTCTGCGGAAATAAAGCACTTTACTTGGCCCGGCAAAGACTTCTAGTCAAACATATACAGCGTGGCCCGTTAATACATGACAGGCTCGAAATATTACTTTCTGCGACTACTGTCTGTCTTAAATGGACTCTTAAGACTCTACTTGATTACAAGAAACCACATTGACCAATCAGCCAACAGAAAACATCGACGAAATATTTTTTTCTGCAGGAAACGTTTAAAATTTTCTATTTAGTAAGCTTTTAAGTTTTTCTCTCTAAAAAAATCGCGACCTTAGGACACCACTGTTCTATTTAAATGTAGTTTACGTGCAAATAGAACCTTGTTGTCGTAAGAACATTTTTTTATGTAGAAAATTTAAAAAAAACTTATTTCTTCGTCAAAAACATAGAAAAAGTTTCGTTCTAGAGAAGCATAGAAAATTTTTATGTGTAGAAAATCTCAAAAACTTTGTATGTAGAAAACAGTGAATATTTTTTTAAATCGAAAATTTTATATACATAAAACATTGAACATTTTTGACGTCGCAAATAATTTCTACGTGGAAAACAACGAATATTTTCTAAGTGTAAAACATGGAATATTTTCTTTGTGGAAAACATCGAATATGTTTTATATGGAAAACATCGAATATTTTCTATGAAGAAAACATCGATTATTTTCTATGAAGAAAACATTCAAATTTTTCTATGAAGAAAACATTCTATTAAAATACATCGTATATTTTCTATTAAACAAACTTAATATTTTGTATTTGAAAACATTAAAGATTTTCTATTTGAAAACATTAAATATTTTCTATTTGAAAACATTAAATATTTTCTATTTTAAAACATTAAATATTTTCTTTTAGGAAAACACGTTAGAAACATTTAACATTTTCTATTACAAAAACATCAAAAATCTTCTTGAACTGTGAACTATTCGCCGTTTGCTTATGTTATCGGAAAAAAGACATTCTTCTTCTTTTACTGAGTTTTTTTTGGAGTATTTTGCCCTTCCGTTTGCTCTTGCCAGCTTTAATACATACATTGTTACACGTACATCACCATCATGTACTTGTTCGTATTGATGCTACAAATATTTTCTCGTTTCACTTACTTAACACAATATAAATTTTTAGTGGATTGCTGCGCTACAACAAAGTCAACAACGACGATGGAATGCATACCCACAATCACATACATTTCCCTGCCTTTAAAATTTAGGTCAGGGTAAAATTATTGAAATGAATGTTGCTGGTTAAAACTCTTACAAACACATACACACACTTACGCTCTTATACACTAGCGCACTTACAATTAAATATACACAAAAGACTTGCTCTTCCTTTTGATTTGTCGAACAGAAAGGAAAGTTCGTTTTGAATTAAAGAATGAATAAAAGTACACATGATTGTTCTGATAGGGAAAATGAGAACCAGAGTTCGTGGAGATTGTGAAGTGGATTTGAAAAGAAGTAAATGACTGACTGACGGGCTGCTTGCTGGTTGTAATACTACAGTTTAGCAATTAGGAATTTTACTTGTTTGGCAACTAATTAAGTTGGGATAATCTCTTAACAACAACGACATCGGCAACAGAAACATTTGAGGACACAAAGCAACAAGCAACAATAATTTTGTTTGTAGTTCAAATATTTGGAAGCAAATGGTCTTGCGAAATGTGAAAAGGAGGAGGAGGGGGTATTTTTATACAATTCATTAAATGTTTGTCATATCAAAGGACAAATGTAATAAGGAGTAATTGTGAACTTGTACAACAAGTAAGAGTTTTTAATTTGAGATAAGGACAATGAATCTTTTGCACTATATAAAAATTACAATTATTTGGGGTTATTTGAAAGAAAAGCTGTACGTCGATAAGCCAGCAACAATTCAAGAGCTAAAGGATGAGATAATTCGGCACATTAAAGGCATTGAAACTTAATTATGCCTCAGCGTCATTGAAAGCTTGGACCATCGGCTGAAAGTGTGCCGCCTAGGTCGCGGCGGCCATTTTGCCGATATTTAGTTCCATACTAGAGGTCTGCAAGAATAAATAAAAAGCAATTTCAACACACTCATTTGTTTTTTAATTACAATGTGTCGATCATCCAATGATTAAGAAACAAATGAAAAAATAACCAGAGACAAAACAACAAAAACTCATTCTATTCAGTCAACTCTACGAAATTTAAACTACTTCGTCTCATTTGGTAGTTAAACAGTAGATTTTGCGGAATTAAACAACAAAAAAATATGTAAGAATCGAATAATGAGTTCTATTTTTTCATTTATGGTATAACGAACACTGGCTTTGCTTACAAAAGCTTTCCGTTATTGTCAGCCTTTGGCCGGCCACAAGGATTTTTTCCTCTATGGCATAACAAACACTGGCTTCGCTAACTACAGCATCTCTGCATAACCGGCAAGGATTTTATTTACTTTGGTGTAAGAATTCGGGGTTATTAAACTTTCCATAGAAACTTTTACATACAATTTTATATAATTTGTGTCAAAATTTTTGGGGTTATTTTTCATTTCATAAAATTTTCATTTTTTTATTAGTTAACGAAAAATAGCCCCAAAGTAAATATTGTGATTTTATTTGGGGCCATTTTTCGTTCCACTTAAAATGCAAAAATTGCCCCAACACTACGTGTTGTTGTGTCTCATGTAAAATGTTGGGGCCGTTCTTCACTTTCCTTTTGCGGCCATATTTCCTGGAATCATTTTAAGGGTAACCCTCCTACAACACAGTAGATATGTTTCTAGATAACGCCGTGTTGTAGAAAAACGTGTAATATGAGGCTAGGAGACAGTGTAAAATATAATTTTTTTTTTAATTTAATATTTTCTTTAAATTCATTGTTTTTATTAGAAATATGTTCATACATACAAAAAAATACAAAGACAAAAATAAACAAGAGTTACATTTTTATTCTAATCTAACTAAATCATAACAGGGAAGCAAAAATTAGTACTTTTGTACTATTTTGGTACAATTTTAGTTACAATTTTAACTCAATTATGATAAAGTTATAATTCCATTTTATCGTGTTAGAATGAAAACGTGTTGTAGATGAGGAGATTTCCGCAAATATTTTTTCGTGTAAGATCGAAATCGTTTTGTAGGAAGCCGTCCTGTAGGGGGGTTACCTGTAGTTGGAATTCTCTCAACATTTTTTGTATTTATTAAGTTGTAAGTGGTTAAAGAAAAAACAAAATAAAAAAAATTGCTTTATTGTTTTCGCAAGAAAATCAAAATAAAGCAAGTTGCCAGTTCAGTTTTTTGAAGTTGTGCACTTGCATATTTATTATCAAAATAATTTTAAGGGGAATGCAAAATTTGTAATTAATAAGATTCCTTTTGTTTTCCTTTCATCTGATGCGCATCTTTGCTCCGATGCAAAACTGTGTGGCTAAGTCATTCACATTGTTCTTGTTTTGTTTTAGTTTTACTTACTGCAAAGTACAAAACAAAACGATTGGCAAACGTTTCGTCTTACTATTTCTTTAAATTCGCAGCAAGACCCACTGTCCCTTCATATTTTCACTATGAAACAAATGGCTAGTTAAAATTAATAACGCCTGCCACTTAATTTCTGCACACAGAAAAGACGGCAACATCAGCCAGGGTTAATTAAATTCATTATTGTGTTTTTTTCTTCGTGTTTTTTCGAGTCATCTTTCGATTACTCCTGCTTTCAACATTTGCTAAAAAGATACAATTGAATTCATTGTTCATTCAAGCTTGATGTTGTCATTGTTTAAACAAAAGGTTTTTACGTTGTTCTTGTTGTTGTTGTAGTTTTTGCTGTGTTGTTAGCTTTCAGAAAACAAAAGTCAGTAACTCAGCACCAGATTTTCATTTGATAAACAAATTTTTGCGTACTCCAACAGTGATCTTTTTTATTTATTGTTTCCGTCGTAAGAAAATGTTCATTCACTTTACTGTGGTTACGTTTTTGTATCTATTTGCGGCAGTAGATGATTTTTATTTGGTAAAGGAGTGGGGAAAAACGAAGTTGAGTGCTTGTTAAATACGCTTAGTCAGTTGAGTTTGGAAAAGGGAGCGGGGGAGCAGGGGGGAGGGCAGAGATTATTTTAAAAGTTGTTAAGTACATACCAACGGAAAAACATTTGAATAATTCTCAATTAAACAGTGGACGTAATTAGGGGTTATTGCTTCTTTAAAGTTCCCATTAATCATTGTCTGTATGTATGTATGTGTTGAAGCCCTATGCTCCATTGAGGAGTAAAGAAGGACACACACAGATATGTTAGAGCATTTGCTTCTGAGTAGCTTTGGAGTTGGTATTTGTGTGCGCATTAGAGCATTCATTTCTGTTTTCAAATTGTTTTTGGTTGAAAGGAAAATTTGTGTGAGGCTGTACGTGAGTTTGTTGATGTATAGACAGATATGTCTATACGTTTACAAAGATTTAGGTTTATTCTAAGATTTTTTGGTTCTATTTTTTATGTAAATACAAACCATGTTGGCTTTAAACCAAAAGCCCCAGTTAGTCGATGTCTTCATTTACTTTAATTTGTTTGCTTTAATTTATGAGGGTACACAAGAAATACACAGTTTTTAAAATTTACTTTCTTTTTTCTAGCGATTGTATATCGGAAGTGATTTTATTTTCCGTAAAATTTCTGTAATACCAAGACATCGATATCAAACGTGTTATCTATGCAATGAAAAGAACGTAAATGTGTTGTAATGCTGTGAGTATTTTAGGATTGATATTGTATCAAAATATGAAAAGTTGAACATATCGTCGTTCGCTATTTTTGATAAACTTTAAAAAAAAAACGGGATCCCGGGACGGATCAGGATTTCTTATATAAGAGCCAATTTTTAAAATTCATATAATTATAATTTAATATTTATGTATGTATAATAGAGCTACTCAAGTTGTATGGAAGCAAAATTCGTGCTCGATGTACCCCCTAAAAATTAACCTTGGACTTTTTAAAGATACCATTTTAAATATTTCGGCTCCAGCTTTGGCCTCTCGTAAGCTGGACCATTTTGAAAAAGGGTATATTTTTGCATGTTTTGTTAATTTGAGAATCTGTTCCCTTACCAACATATACCAATTGGGTATCATAAGAAAGGTTTTCTTAAGGCGCGTCCAACTGTATATACAATTTGTCCAAGGACGATCATCCATGTCCTTTTTTAAGGATTTTCTGGGAAAAAAAACGGTTTTTGAATTTTTTGTTCGAGGATGTTTGTAATAAAAATGCCAAAGTAACATATTTTAATCTTTAATCGATTTAATTAAATACGTGTTTCCGCTTTTTTGAAAATTCGCGCTAGTTCGCGTTTTGACAAAAATGCAATGGGGTGGCAACCCTTTGTTTTAAATAGAGCAATATGGGTATCAATTTTTTCTTTTGCCAAGTACATCCTCTTTGTATGTAAATAATTTAGATTTTTGCAATTTAGATGCATTTTACACGGTGCTCTGGAATACATATAAATGCAATTTTGTAGTAACTCTAATATGATAGCGGATTTAGTTTCTAGATCATGTATGGATGAAAATAGAACAAAATAAAAAAAAAAAAAATCATCCACGACTTAAATTTTTTTTAATTTGCGAAAAAAATATACCGCCAAGAAGTATATTTTTAGAAATCTATGACCCAAGGAAGCCGCCAGCGGCGGTTCATTATTGACGGAATCATTAGCCGGCTGAGGTTGTTAGTTTACAATACCGATAAATGTATGTTCTTTTAACCTTTTAATGAAAATAATGTACATACATATAAAAATTAATGTTTCATTATTATAACCAAAATTCACATCTTCGAATTTAAAGAAAAAATTTTTACGGCGCAAATAAAAATGTTTGTGGCGGCCGCACGCTATTTTGAAACCGATAACTACTTTGATTTCAGCAATAACTATGCGAAAAATAAAACAGAGACAATGGGCACGTTCATAAGTCGTAACAGTTGTGTAACCGTTTAGTGTTTGTCTTAGAAACGCATAGTTGAGCACTTCCGCTCAACACAACAGTTGGGTATTTGAAGCCATTTAATCCATCATAAAATTTTTTAGCTACCTAAAGTCAACATGTTGTGGTCAACCTCAACAGCTGAAAATCAGATATAAATTCTGTATTATCCATACTTTTTAGCTAAACTAATAAATTTTATTATCACTTTTATTTTTTTTCAATTGTTTATATTTATCAGCTGTTAATTTTTTATTATACATATAATGCCGTTTCTAAGACGAAAGTGTTCGGCTCAACAGTTGTCAACAGTTTTGTAGCAGTTGAGCTCAACAGCTACGTCTTATGAACGTGCCCAATGTCAGAAGCAAATTACATGTACGTTTGTGACCGAATATTATAAACCTTGTGTAAAACAGCAATTTTGACAGACATGCACAATTACATGTGACTTGCAAAGTTGACAAGTCAGATGTAAAAACATGTCATCTATATGCTCGCTAACCAGTTAAAAATTAGATTCATTGCCAGTATGACTTAATGGGCACGTTCATAAGTCGTAACAGTTGTGTAACCGTTTAGTGTTTGTCTTAGAAACGCATAGTTGAGCACTTCCGCTCAACACAACAGTTGGGTATTTGAAGCCATTTAATCCATCATAAAATTTTTTAGCTACCTAAAGTCAACATGTTGTGGTCAACCTCAACAGCTGAAAATCAGATATAAATTCTGTATTATCCATACTTTTTAGCTAAACTAATAAATTTTATTATCACTTTTTTTTTCAATTGTTTATATTTATCAGCTGTTAACTTTTTATTATACATATAATGCCGTTTCTAAGACGAAAGTGTTCGGCTCAACAGTTGTCAACAGTTTTGTAGCAGTTGAGCTCAACAGCTACGTCTTATGAACGTGCCCAATATTAAATTTTTAAAGTAATTTTTAACAGGGTGAGTTGTATTTGATAAAAAAAAATTAGCACATTTTAACTAAACCCAAAATCTACATGAAAATTCCGGGATTCGGGACTTAAAATTTTTTAGAACAATCCTGAGATTTCGGGATTAGCATCCCTATTTGGAACTCTTTGCATTGTCTGTTTTTGTTTTATGTCCTTTTTGTGACTTCACATTGCACTTGGCAAATGAAATGAAACAAAAAATAAAAAGAAAATATAAAAAACAAACAGTATGCAAAAGCCGTTAATTTTCAATTAGTTCCGCGTGTTTTCTAATCGAAGATGTCAATGCAATGCTATTGTTATTTGTTGTGTTGCTAAATAGGATAGTTGTAAATAAACCTTCGCTTAGCAATTACTGATTTCTTGATATTTTCTTTGTTATCATTTGATTTTTTAACTCCAAACAATTCATTTGATGAACATCTTCAGAATGTCACATTTTTTGTTTGCCTTGAAAAAAAATCAAATTAAGCTGTAAATTGACCTGTAAAGGATCAAACTGTAAAGTCCGCCTTAAGGCGGAGTTGGACATTATCGTAATAATTTAAGATACGTTTTTGGTGTACATCCCAGAATTTTCTGTGTATTTCCCCAGTCCGCCTTCAGACGGGTTCAGCAGAAACATCCATACTCAATAGCGATTATTTTTTTTTTATAAAAAAACTTATTATTTATTTATTATTTGAAGTGTTATTTTTTCTGTTCACAATATGAATGCACATTTCGGCATTTTCTATGTTAATGCCCCAGCCCGCCTCCAGGCGGGTTCAGCAAAAACATCCATATTCAGTATCGATAATTTTTTCAAAATGAAAACTTAATAAATATTTTAATTTAACGTTTAGATACTCACCAGTCCCGATTTAGAGCTTTGAAATATTATTTTTTCGATGCACAATATTAACTTCCTTCACAGAGAATAAAAAATGAACGTTTTCGTTCAAATTGAAGATGACAATGTACTCTTTGTCAAACTCGTAAGAGTGTTGCCACTGAATGAAAACATTTTGATAAAGTAAGCTTTGATTTACACCTAGAATTATTTATTAAGGATATATTGTCAAAATTAAAAATTTCATGACGGTTTTTTGCTTCCCCACCTAAAGGCCGACTTAAGCAGTAGAGGGTTAAAAAGATATCATCGGAAAAAATTAATGATGTGAGAAGTTTATATAACTTTTTATCGCAAGATGCCGTGGTATACTATAATAATTTGTTGAAAATTGAATTCACCTCGAGCTTAAATTTAAAATCGAAGTCAAATGAATTTGATTAATTTTTTTCCTGATTTTATACTCGAAACCTACCTTGTTTTAAGAAATTACCAAGTATTGCTTAAGTGGATTTATAAAAACATAACTATAAGATTTAGTTTAAAATGAAATCAGTATAATATGAAAATAGGTTTTCCGCAATATTTTTTTACCTTTTGTTCTTTATGCTATAAAACAATAAGAGTTTCGTAATTAAGTGCATATAGACAAAGCATTTTTTTAAACGCTTATTACTCTTAGAAGCTTTTCCAAGGACAGATATTTTTTTTACCAAAAAAAAACCTGAAACTCTAGAAGTTTCCTTGGGAAGAAGGTTGTGACAACTTTTTCGGTTCAGTTTTTTGTAGCTAACAACTTAACTTCAACAGCGATTTACCAAAAAAAAAACATTTATGCTAAATAGAACACTATAACTTGCGAACGACGATATGTAGAAAGGCCCTTATTCCATTTTTTTCAAAATTGAGAATTTTAGGAGTGCCGTGGCGGCGGGCTTAAAGTGCTTACCTACAAAATCAAGCATCCCAGGTTCGATCCCTGACAGAGGACGAAACTTTTTTAACATAGTTTTCGAGCCTTGAAAATAAAACCCCTGCTCCCCCTCCCTCTTGAAAAGAGGATAACATCATGGCAAAGGCCAGGCAGCAACCAGCCCCTGGGAGAAGAGTAAGGAATCAAAGTCTAGCAATGTTTTCCACCATTATACATGGCAGATCCATAATCCTAGGACTTGCAGACTAATCTTCTACTTAGCTGGAACAAAACCCGATTAATAGCAATACTAAAGGGATCGATACTCCAAAAACTAGAATAGTGAAGTAAAATCTTACATGGGAAAATGCGATATGTCAGCATTTGTTTTCAATTTGGCTTAACTTTTTATACAGGGTGGCCCAAATTTACAGGTTTAAAAATTTTTTGGAAAAATGTCTCGAATGCAAACTGTTTTACTGCAATGCCATGCTGATTAGCAAAATTGCTAATTTAATTTGTTGAAAATACAGGAGAAATCCACAAAGATAATTTTTTTATTTATTAAAAGTTTTTGGAAATTCTGGGATTTAAATAAAAAGTCTAAAAATATTTTCAATTTTAATGGTAACTGGAGTAAATGTTTATTTAAAGAAGATTTGTATAAAACACTATCATTTAACCAGCTTCTTCGCTGGCGTCTCTCACATTTATATTGCCAATGTTTATGTTTCTGATTCACTTATGACCCTGCATCTATAATTTTAGTAGAACGAAAAGGAAAAAAACAAAAATTTAATTTCCCGTATTTTTTCTCCCCATTGACGTATCAAAAATGTCCATATTGTAGTTCAATATTATAAAAACTTTGAAAATTACCACATGTAGAACTGAGATGTAAAAGAAAGAAATTCAATTTCACGTATTTTTCCTTTTTGATACTTTTTTTCTCCCCATTGAAGTAACATAAATTTCAATATTGCAGTGGGAGCTCACAGTATAATACGTATGTTTATGACATAAAAATATTTTGTAAAAAGTACCAAAACTAGGAACAATTCCACTCCTTAATCGTTCGAATATCGAAAAAGTACCAAATCTTAATTTGTATTTTTTCGATAAATTATATTAATTTATGTATTTCTATGTTTATTGGTTAAATGATGGATGGCTGACAAAAAATTTCCCAAATACAGATTTATTGCCCAAAAGGGCCGAATTTGAAAAAAGTACCAGACGACACCTGTATGTTTACTTTATTTTTAATGAGAAAGGTTAATTATTAATTTCTTTAAAAGAGATTAGTTTAAAAGATATAAGGTTAGCGAATTTACACATTTTTGCCCACTAAACATTTGAATTTACAAAAAACCCCGCCTTAGTGGATCGATTTAGCGAAAGAACAAACTCCGGTCCAAATTTCAACTGTTAAGCTTCAAGCGATGATAGATACATAGATGAAAAAGCAATCTTTTGAAAAATAGGTACGATTTTCAGCCCTTAAACTTTCGAATTTCGAAAAAGTACCAAACTCGCATTCGATTTCTTTTATGAAGTACGAACATAATATAATTTTTTTTTTCAGTGCAGTGGTTTAAAAGACGTGTTGAGTGGGTGCCAAAAAACTTTAAAATTCTAAAATTATTTTTGAAGCTCTTTAAGTTTTGTAGATATAAGATTAGTGAATTTACACATTTTTACCATTTTTTACCCCTTATCCGTCTTAGTGAATTGAATTAGCCAGAGACCAACCAATAACCACAACTGATAACATTTTTAATTTTTTTTTGGTAAAATTAGGTACATTATTTTCAAACTTGGGATCATTCAAACATCCTTTAATATTTTTGAATATTTAATGGGAAAAAATTGCTTAACAAAGAATTACCCTCGTATACCCTTTTACTGACTGCCTGTGTTAAGATATGCATGTTTTGAAAAAGTTTTGTTTTCTTTTTTTAAAGTAAATTGTGTCTCGTTCTTATGTGATTTTGCCAAAGGATTCTGAATAATAAAAGAAAAGAAAGTCGTCTTCGAAATGTTGGTTACGTTAACGTAAATACTTCTTTCTCTTCTCTTTTCATCCCATTTTCTTTTTGTTTTTTGTTTCATTATTCATTAATCTTGTAGAGTTTTAAAATAAGAAAATGAAGAAAAAAACTTTTTTGTTTTTCAAAAAAGATTTAAAGATGTTGTCGTATTTCATTTAACCCCACGAAAAAAAATCTTAATGGAAATTAAAGTTTCTTTTTGATGCAACCGAGAGAAAAAGTTTCTCCTTAAAAGTAAATTAATGTTATTATTAAGTTTAAATTTTAGGGAAAAGACTGTTTTAATGAGTTGAATTTTTGTAAGGAAATCAAATTGTTTATAAAATAATTTGAAAGTTGGTTTAATAATAAATGTTAATGATATAAGAAGCCTTAAGGAAATTTAATGATACCGTCTTCAATTAATCAGAAAGATGAGATATTTAAATAGATCAAAGTTAAGAGTATTTTTTTAAAAGTATGAAAGGATAACTGTAAAACTAGCGGTCATGCTAATGAGGTTTATTTAATTGTTTTTATGTATACTTTGGCAAACAACCATGGAATGAATTACACTAGAACAACGTTTACAAATCGTGGAAATTTATTTCCAAAATTTGCGCTCAAACTTTTAAAGAACTTCGTCAAGTTTAAGGTGCACTAAATCGTTGATCTGAACAGCCACTAGGCATTCCCACAGATCGATTGAAGACCACATTTACTTTTTTTGGATAATATTCATCCCAATGGAGCCCGAACCGTGCGTAGAGAAGAAGCCATCGCCGTAAGTGTGGCAGAAGACTCTAATTTATCGAAATTTTTGAATTTGTTTTAAATGTATTTGTGCAAAAGAATGAATTCTTTCCCATTTAGCGAAATAGGCAGTACGTGACGGATGTGTTTAACCTCCAAAATTTCATATGCATTATTAAAGACACAAACCATGTGTAAAAGATACGCCATCCGTTGTGAATACTGCAGTAAATATAAGTCTTGTCCACCACAGTGCTAGAATTTTAATATTTTTTTCTCTAAAAAATCTGAGTTCTTAGGATTTATTTTAAATCTTTTAAAGTGCGACACTTTGTCAGCAGTACCTTGTTTTCAGTTTCTGCTTAAATGAATAAATTTTCTTAAAAACATTTAGGAGCAAATCCCTACATTTTGACCAGGGTGCAAAAAGAAAAGAAAACAAATATAAAAAAGGAGTTGCAAGTTGCAACCGCTATAAAGGATGGTTAAGTTTTAAGTTTTTTTCCGCATTTCATTTAACATTTCTCAATTTTAGACTAACTCAATTTGAACCATGGAAAGATACATAATCGAGCAACGTGTTAAAGCTATTCAGGCTTATTATGAAAATGGGCGTTCAAATCAAAATGCATCTTGTGCACTTCGTGATTTTTTCGTTTAATTTAATCGTCCAAATGTGCGTACAATCGGAAAAATCGTGCAAAAATTTGAGCAAACCGGGTCTGTAGGAGATGGGGAAATACCAGTGCATGCTGCCGTTCGCGATAGTGTGGCTGAAAAGCCATCTACTTAACTCGTCGTCGTGCCCAACAATTGCACCTCTCACGCTCGCCGTTGATGAACATTTTGCATAAAGACTTGTATTTACACGCTTACAAGGTGCACCTGACTCAAGAACTAAAGCCTCTTGACCATTCCAAAAGTCGTCAATAATCAGAATGGTGGCAAGACATGGCAACAGTGGATGATCAATTTTCGAAGAAAATCATCTTCAGTGATGAGGCACATTTTCACCGAATTTGGGCGAATGACTATCCAAGAGTGACTGTCGAAAAACCAATTCACCCATAAAGAGTGACTGTTTGGTGCGGCTGATGGGTTGGCAGCATCATCGTCCGTATTTTTTCCAAAATTAGGCCGGTCAGACAGTTACTGTGAATGTTGTTCGCTATCGGGAGATGATTACGAACTTTTCATGCTCCGAATTGGAAGATATGGATGTGGACGATATGTGGTTTCAACAGGACGCTGCCACTTGCCACACAGCTAACGAAACAATGGTTCTTTTGCGCGACAAATTCAATGGCCGTGTTATCCCACGTAGTGGCCATGTCAATTGGCCGCCAAGATCATGTGATTTGACACTGTTGGACATTTTTGCTTTAGGGATGTTTAAAAGAAAAAATGTACGTCTATAAGCCAGCAACAATTCAAGAGCTTAAGGATGAGATAACTCGGCACATTAACGGCATAGAATCTAAATTATGCCTGAGTGTCATCGAAAATTTGGACCATCGGATAGATGTGTGCTGCCGAGGTCGCGGCGGCCATTTGACCGATATTTTGTTCCATACATATTTGAACCATACCAATATTATCATAATAAAAACAAATGACAATAATTTCCTAAATAATTTGTGTTTTATTTAAAATCAACATCGGCCCTTAACCACCCTTATTTATCATTTCCCTTAACAATTTTTAAATCCTTTATTAATTTATTTAAAAATTCATTTCTATTTTTCTCTTTTGTTTTTAAGAAAATTTAGAACCCAAACTAAATATTATTATTGGCAAAAGTATTTTGCTATTGAAAGTTTAATATTTTTATAAAAAAAAAGATATTTTTATATTAAATAGCAACGGAAGCCAGCAGCATATTTTTTCAATTATTTTTTTTTTAAATTTTCCTGTTTCCTTTCACTCCTTATTTTTTTTAAATCCCTAAAACTGTTGCTCTTTATCCTAAAAAAGAGTGTGTGTGGCTTGTTTGAATTTAAATTTATTAAACAACACAATATTTTTAAAATATTCATCCGTTTTTACTTTGCCACAAGTGTTGCCAGAAAACTTTTGGCTAATGCCCCTAAAATACAAATTAGGAAATCCCAATTTTAAATCTCAATTTAGTTTCCGTTTTTTAGTTTTTTTTTCAAACTTTCACATTAATAAATCAAGAACTATAGAGTTATCAAACAAATTTACTTCTAATTAAAAAAAAAATGTATAGAATTTTCATAAATTTTATTAAAGCAAAGCCGGGAATAACTTTGCAAAAGCCACTTTTCACAAAACCTGTTTTTTTGCAAATTGCCATTACATTGCTGAAATATCGAATCAACCAAAATTATGCACCTAAACGCCGCCAAAATGTTATACAAAACCTCAGATAGTGGAAGAACCTTTTTAGGTTACTAACAAAATGATACAAACTAAAATGTTTTGCAACGTGGAATAACGTTTTAAAAGCAGCCGCGTAGTGGATAAACGTTTTAAATTACATCACGATTGAGGATATGAAACGTTTGTCCACTATAAAAGTTATAAACTGTGAAGGTGCATGTTATTTTAAGTTAAAATTTCTTGATAATTTGCGTACAAGTTTTCATTGTCATTAATTTTGGTAATCAAAAAAAAAAATAAATAATCCTTCCTTTTAAAAACGTTTTTTTTTGCTCTCCTGAAAAATAATTATTTTGTCACTTGCAACGTTATTGGCAATTGATACATTTTTCTTATAGAACAGTTATATCGTACGTGTGTGTGACATTCGAAGGTTGCACAATATATTGGAACAAGCCAAAAGACTTTTGATTTTTATTGCACAACGAAAAGAAGCACAATATGCTTCGAAATGTGTTGGTAAAATTGTATGTATGTATATACAATGTTGTTTTGGTTAGAGGTTATTTTTTAATGAAACTTGCACCATATTTCAATTGAAATAATATAACGAATATCATGTTTAATAATATTTTATAATGGATAAGGCGATTTAAGGCCAGAATTCATTATCCTAAACAATCGGACAGAGTTCTATCCACAAAAAAAAACCGATACCATACAAAAAAATACAACTCTGATCGCATTGCATCTTTTATTTTGAGAACATTTTCATAATCACTTGGAAGTCGGACAGAATTTTCAGAAAAAATTTGTCACTCAATTTAATTTTTAGGTCGCACTTTCATACTTTATGAGAGCACCCACGATTTGTTTGACAAAACGTACGACTGAATAGGATAGTGAATCGGTGGCTTAAGAGAACATGTTAATTAAACCAAAAACGTAAATAATTGTTCACATTGTTTTAATAAAATTCCTAAAAATTCCCGGAATTATTTTAGAAATTACATTTGGCATAAACTTCCAAATTCTTCTTCATAAAATTCTGTCCGCAAATTAATATTTAAATCCCTAACTTGAGGACAAATACTCTCATCTGGCAACACAGCTTTATCCTATACATTTTAAGAAATAATTTTAGACACGTTTTCACACACACATACACACACTCATACACATGTTTATAAGAGAATTTTTGCCAGCCATTTAAATGGGCAGTTTAACACACAGAATAAAATGTTTGTTTATAAAAAAAAAAAATACCAAAATGAAAAAATGAAAATCCCATAACTCCTAAAAACCTTAAATTGTTTTTGACCCCACAAACCTGTTAATGGGGAAAATGGAAGACTAGTAATTTACGATTCATCGCATTTGTGTGATATCAGTGATTTTTGCGAACAAATCGGAAACTTTTAAAGTAAAATTTTATTAGAAACAGGCTGAAGAATTATTTTTTAATTATGAAAATTCTCTACTAAACTTCGTGTGCTTTATTTTCTAACCTCTGGCCGCAATTCTCAGCCTATCAAATTTCTCTTTCGTATATAAACTTGTATACGTTGACTGTGACGTTATCATTTTGTTTTTCTTTAATGTGGTTACTTAGGGTGTTTTCTTATGTTGGATTCTTAAAAGCCCAGCAGTTCTAAATATGGGCGTGTAAACTTTTCTAGAGCATTATTCATTATGTCTGGTAACTTAACTCAAGCCTTTTGGGAATTTTTTTTTTGGATCAAGAGATACGTACTGTTTAAAAGCAAAATTTCAAAATTTGTGTTTGTATGCAAAACGAACGAGTTTTGCGCTCGTGTTCTAAAAACAGACAGGAATACTAGGAACATACCCAGCGGTAAAACTCTGAAGACTTTCTTACTTCAGGCCTTTTAAAAGGCCTGCTTAAAAATTGTTTTGATTAAATTCCTATTCTTATCTAACTGCTAAAGAATGCCTCATAGAAGGCCTCGGCTCTTTGGTGTAAAAGATAAGATACACCTTCCACACTCGCTTCTATGAGAGGGGAGTAGAGAAGGAGTAACATTTTTTGTATTGTTTTTTTTTTGCACAAGCAAAAGCAAAACAATTATTTTTTTGATCCCGTTGCCATTCTTATGCACCTGCTAAAGAAGCGAGAGCAGAAGGCCTTCTCCGCAATGACAACGTGTGTAAAAAAGATATTAGTATGGAATGGAGCGAGAAGGCCTTGTATATCCAAAAGAAGGAGTACAGAGGCTTTCTAGAAGGCATCCGTACCCCTTCTTTTTCCCGCTGGGTAACAGCACCGTAAGAGCGTAGTAGTAGATACGTTGTCCAATTAAAACGTATAATATTTTATACAAAGGCGCACAATAGCTGGCATTAACGTAAAAGATTACACTGTGTTATATGTATAATTAGACAAGCCGGGCACATGACGTTTTTTTGGTTAGCTCTTGTTTTCGAGAAATACCGTTATCTCGAAAATGGAGGAGGTTGCACAACATATGTTCGTGTAACTTAAAAACGTTTTGGTGTATTGAAATCACTGAAAAAACCGAAATTCCGCAATAAATTTTCCTTTAAGAAACGTAAACTTTTTTGTTATGCAACATCCTCTATTTTCGAAACATCAAGAAGAGCTAACCAAGAGCTAACCTAAAAAAACGGTTAGCAGCATTGGATTCAGCGTACCCGAATTATGTCAAAACGCCAAGTGCCCAGCTTGTCTAAAAAAAGTGTCAATTTCGAGCACAGTGTTATCTACGTCGTTCGTCGCCAAAGATCTAATTCTATATCATGCGACGGTTACGACCGTATTGTCATAGAAAAAGAAAAATTAAAAATATAAAATAAAATAATTTTTGTGTTTTCAAATTCAATATTTGATAAGAAAAAAAGGATAGAAAAATAGACAAAAATTTTAATACATTTGAAATTTGTTAATTCTTCTTTCTACATTGTGGGCAAGGCGAATTCATGTAAACGGTGGTATACGGTGGTATACGGTGGGATACTACAACAAGTAACAACACCAAAAACACAACAATGTATTTTTTTGTTCGTTTCGTTTGCCGATATGTCAAAAACACAAGTAACTTTTGATATTCCTCTCCCTAATAAGGAAAAAAAGTAGCACAGCTGTGCTTTCAACGCCACCTGAAAAATTAATTCGCCTTGAACGGCATACCACTCAATTATTTATATTCCTATCATAAGTTTGCTTCGAAAACATGTAAATATTTTGAAATTTCTTTTTCGAAATTAATAAACTGGCAATAAGTTTTATTTAAACTTCTACTTGCCACACAACCAATGGCCGTATTATCTCACATCTTGGCGATGTCAATTTTCCGCCGCGATTATGTGATTTGACAACGTTGGTATTTTTTTTTTGGGGATATTTAAAAAACAAGTACGTCAATAAGCCAAGAACAATTCTAGGACTAAAGGATGAAATAATTCGGCACATTAACGACATTAAACTTTAAATTTGTGTCAGATTCATTGAATCCTCGGAAAAAGGAATGCCACCGAAGCCGTGGCGATCATTTGATCCTTCTATAATAATGAAAATTATTAAGATAATTGTCTGAAAACTTTTTGTTTTATTTACAATTCACATCGTGCGTTTTGGTTGGACCACCCAGATGTTGCAAAACTTAGTCACATCCATTTAATTGCGACCTTAAAGAATTAATGAAATTCGATGATTACAGCACTGTCACCAGAAGTGCAGGATGTAAGCTATAGCTTTTAAACATGATACATGAATGACATGAATGAAATCGCATGTTTGATTTAAATCATCATCGTAACTGCAGGGTATTCATTTAGCTTGAAAGTACGTGTATGTATCTATGTGTGTGTGTGTGTGTAACTAAAGTATTAAATGGCTCATTGAGCAACGTAAGCGGATATTTGGGTTGCGATAACTCAAATATTCATGTACATAAATATTCACCCACAGCATAGCAACCAGAGGTGTAAAGAATCACCATGTGTATTTATAACCTTTAACAAATAATATTTATAGTTTAATTATCTAAAACGTTTTAACAAGTTTACAGGTCACAATATTTATTTTTGTCCAATAACTAAACGAAATTGTGTTGAAAAATATATTCATAGTGGGACAGCTCCAATTTCACCTTCAAGTATAAAATTCTAATTTCATAATCTCAGCTAATTAAAAACTCCCCTCTCTGAATCATATATTTCCTGTTACTCTGCATATAAATAAGTACTTAAAGTTTTCCGTTTGTATGTACGCTCAAGGATAAATACCGATGATACGAAAATAAAAAAAAAAAAAAACGACAACATGAACAAAAAAATCCATTGCCCAACCTATAAAACTTGTAAAGAACTCGTAGTTACCCTGCAGATAAAAGGACTAGTCCAAACACGCGTGTAAAATGTAGCCCACAAGGGACAAGGACTAGTCCAAAATTAAACCAAACGTATGGAAAAACATGGCTTATTTAACATTACGATGTCCTAGGGCAGGGCCTTATAACCCAGCTTTGGGTTAAAAATGAGTAGTATTAAACTATTCCATTGTATACACAAGAGAATTATTTTTTACTTAAAAATTTAGTTAACAAATTAATGCCCAATTTTCAGGATAGTATTTAAATCTATATTAAGTTAATTTTCATAACAAACTTAAATCGTATTTGAAACAGATTGGTTTTTTGAGTTTTATTTGAAAAGTCTTATTCAATTAAGATAAAAGTATGGTAGCACTACTAAATACAAAAAAAAAAAATATAAAAAAGTGTAATTATCTACAAGGTGGTCTGAAAAAACAGCTGACTGTTAATGCTTTGCCTGTTGTTGTTGTATTGTTGTGATATTGAGGCCACCTTGCAAAAATATTACAATGGAAACTTAAGTTGAAATTAATTGTACCACATCGGTGACTTAAGTTCCACTTAAGTTTTTAGTGAAGAAGAGAATTTTGTATTTAAAACGATTTTAGAAATAAATGTGTTTTAATATCAATCCTGAAAATTGGCCATAAGACATGTCGTATCACTACAAACTAGTGCTGGGATACTATCGATATTTATCGATTGTTCAGATTTCACTATCGATATATCGATATTACTATCGACTGAATGTTTGTGCTTGAGAATGCAAACTTCAACTAGTTTTTTATCAGGCTACTGTTCGTTGTTTTTTTCACTTAATTGAACGTATGAGAGAGTATGTATGTACGCACGTTATTTTAGATGACAGTTTTGAAAAATTGTGCTGCTGAAAAGCACCTTTCTGAAGGAACCGAAGTAGCAGGAACTAAAAGATATGTTATTGCAACTTTAGATGATGTCCTAAATTGGTTTTGATTCTCAATCCAAAATGTATTCAATCTATTTTTCTTTTCCTCTAACGGTTGATCATTGTTTTATTCTATACTCGCAATTGCATTTGTATTTGCAATTTTTTTTACAACATTACAAAAATATTTGACAGTTCAGTCCCTTTGTTCAGTCCCTATACACATTTTGACGTAAAGCGGTTTAATTAGCAGTAAAAAGCACATCTAAGCAATCCATACCACCTACCATTCTTGTTGTTTGTATTCATTGCTGTAATTCAGCGTGAATTAATAATAGCAAGTAAAAAACTGTATGTGTATATGTAGCTGCTGTAACATCCCTAGAGGGAAGCGAACTGACACCAAAGTAGTCCCGTGATTGATCTTTAATTATAGGGACCGGTGCTAGTTCTAGCCCTTTATATGAATAAGACCAACCTTTTCACTTTTACATGGGGTTGTCATTGGAGGGCGTCAATTGACACAATTTTTTTACTTTGTCTACCCTTTTGTTTGTCATGAACAAGTTAAATGGTTCTCCTTTAACTGGTCATGAGTTCTTTCTTTTTGAACTAGTTCTGTTTTCACAAGCCCCAGTACCAGTCTGTTGGAACTATTGACACAAATTTCCCGCAGGGATGTCTTCATAGCTGTATTTTAAATAATAATAATATCGATATGGATATATTTCCTATCGATATTTTCGATATTTTAAGACTATCGGTAGTATAGATAGTTTCCCAGCACAACTACAAACACTTTTTAACAGTGAGATGGTCCATGCTTGCAATACATCCATTTCATTTTACAGTCCATTTCATCAAAATGGATCAGGTGGTCCAATATTATTTGCAGGGTACCGACACACACACACACACGCTTCAAATTCCAAGTTAAAATGAGCATGAGTTTTATTGCCAACTCCGTAGACAGTGATGACCAATTTGTGGTAGTCAAGCGTGTAGTGACAGAACAAAATGTAATCACACAATGTTATAACAGGAAGAGGGCATTGTACTGTTTTGTCTAAGGACTAAATGAAGAAAAGGACGTCAATATTAATAAAAAAAAAACCTTGTAGAGGTGTTAGCTGGCTATTTAAAATGGACATCTTTGTATTTAATTTACAAACTGTTTTTAAGGTGGAAGTTTTATTTTATGTGTTAACATGAACATGAATTTGTAAAGATTTCAATTGAATTTTGCTATGCAGTATACATTTTTTTTTTTGGATAAAAAATATAATCAGGATATTTTTAAATATTTATTTAATTGTACGATTTTATTTAAGAGTTTATAATGATATTTTTTTTAATACTAAAGCGATTTTATTTTGCGTTCTTAGCAAATTTTTATTTTTTGAATTGAATGAATATTTTTCTATTACAGCGGTTTGTTTTAAGTTTCGACGTTGTTTCCGTTTTCTTATATTGAGGTCAGCAATGTTTTGGTTTGAGAGATTTTTCCTCGGTAAAGCTTTTTCTTTAATTTTTTGTTCATTATTTTTAATGAAATTAAGGAATATTTACAAGATTTTGTTAGTCTTGCTTAATTCCCAAAAGATAAACTCATTGTTTATTGTTGATGTTTTTGTTTGAACTTTGATTTTGTTACAAGTAGAACTGTTGCTTATAATTCTTATACGCTTCACAGTTTTATTTGGTTTAATAGCTTTAGTTTTTTTTAAATCTTTGGATGAAGTTTCCTAACGATCTGGCCTAATCAACCAGTAAAATGCGCTTATCCCATCAACATTAAATTTCAGCGTTTTATCAAGAATAAAAATTGGGAATTATACTCGACAAAATCTTGTTAATTAAAATTTGGTATTCCCAAAAGTTACTTTGATAAGAAATTAAGGAATTTTAGAAAATTCAAAATTATTTCCATATATTTTTTAAAAATCTCCCACTGTGTAATACAGAATTTGGCTGCTTTTTGCTGTTTTTGTTATGTTTTGGGCTTAAGTGTGTTCCGACATATGAAATAAAATTTCATGACCAAAATTTTTGGACATTATATCCCCGCTTTCCCCCTTTTTTAAGGGTGTTTTTTTTACAATTTGTTGGCATTGAGCCAAACATTACCGTTATAAAGCGGAGTTAGAAGGTTAATATATTCCACAAGAATATTCGCCGAAACATTTTCTACAAAGTTCCTTAACATACCTTATACCTCACATGTAAAGAACACAAAGTTTCATTTGCCGTTTGGCTGCACAAACAGGCCCAAAGGTGGAAACTTATGACCCCCCTAAAGAAATTACGAAGTGATTTTTAAAAAGTAAGAGTGCTATTGTCAGCTATACCGAATCTTATAAACCCTTCACTATGGTGAGAAAAGAACAAAAAATTATATAAGAACCGTTCTTTAGATATTCATATTTCATGTATTTCGTGCCAAGCCCACTTCTCCAATCCCGTCCCACATTTTGTCAGATGTGGTGTATTTAAAACCAAGATGCTTGTATCTAATTTAAAAACTTTGGCTCTTGCCCGTCTCTAGACATACAAAAATAATTAATGTCTTTATCTGAGAAGTGCCTCGCCCACTTCTCCAATCCCGCCCACATTTTATCGAATATTGTTTTTTCCCCTTAGCTTATCCCGCGAAGCTCTTCGTTTGTCTGCAGAAGAAAGACCAGAGTCTCTGGCGGGGATCGAACCCGCAACCCAGGCACTAATAGACTAGCTCACTAGCAGCTAGCTTACCGGGGCACTGTGTCTGGAAACCCATGTTTGTTCTGTATTTGGACATTTTGGCGTTTATTAAATTGATTTTTTTATCAAAATAAAAACTTTTGAATCTAAGCCTTTGTTTGATGTAATGATTTTATTTCTTGCATTTACTGCCTGTTTTTGAACTTTAGTCAAGGCGAATTTACACCAGGTCACCTTATCTTGCTACGTAATCAACAGCTGATTACTAGCCTTGTGTTAAAATGTGGCTCTGGGGAATATTTACTAGATTTTAAAAGTTTCGCTTAAAATTATGAAATTTAAAATTTTTTTAAATGATTACATTTCGAAACAAACAATTTAAAATTAAAAAAAAAATGAAATATTTCTTTATATTGTGTACTACAGTGTTGTTTTATTTTTTGGCACAACGTTAAAATACTTTACAGTGTTGTAAAGGTTTTCAAAATAAGACCACCTTGTTAGAATTCGCCTTGACTTTAGTAAAAATTTTCGTTTAGAAATATATACAAAAATAAATTTGAGTTTTTTTTATTGCTGTTTCAATTTAAAATCCCAAGCGAAAATTTTTATTTTATTTTGAAAAACTGGCAGTTAAGCTATTTTTTATTATATAAAGATTTTGGTTAATAATTAGAATTGTGGTAATTTTGTTGAACTATTTATGGTTTTTTAATCCAAATTTTTTAATATTTTAATCAGGCTTAAGTTCATCAAATTCTTCATAAAAATAATTTAATAAAAATTAAATTTGATGAACTTGAGCCTGATTAAAATATTAAAGATTTTGGTTAATTTTTTGCGTTTTACGGGTTTTATATAGATTTTAAAGATGTTTTCTCAAATTAGCGATGTTTTTTTTAAACGAATTTAGCGATTGTTAACATTTTGCGGGGATTGAACTATATTATGTTCTAGCTTTAATAGTTTTAAGTTTATTTTTGAAATTCGTTGAAGTTATTTTTTAATTGTCCAAATGTAATTAGAATTTGTTATTAAAAAAACACTCTCTCTGCATCCCATCTCTGAATTTTAATTACATCAGTTTTTCACTATTTCAAAAACAAAAAATTAAAATCTACTAGAACGTTAAAGCTTTAGTTTTCAAAACTCATGCTACAGAAAACTCATTACTCGGTGTAAAATTTAAACCATAAAAAAAACACGCAACTACTAAAAATAGAGGAAGCCAACATAAAACTAGTGCATACTTTTAGGTTCAGCGACTTTTTAACACCAGAATTAGGCGATAAATTAATAATTAATACAACTTAATGAAGCTGTTATATCACATGTATGTGTATGTGTACGTGTGTGTGTTTTATTGATGGTGTATATTCACAAGTGTATCCTTTGAGAACGGATGTGTGTGTGTGTGTATGTTTTTGAAGGTGTTACTATTTGCCATCGTTTTAGTGGTTCTAACCAGAGGAAAGTGTTAACGGCAAACTTTTGCCCTTTAGTTGACTGCTTAATAGAAATATTTTTTTTCTTTTTTTAAAGAAAAATACATTTAATCCTTTTTTACTTATTAGCATTATTTTTGTTGATGTAAAAACCCCATTTTAAAGAGTAAATAAATGTATTTAAATATTTAATTTTCTATTAAAGTTTTCTAAAAATATATAAAATATTTAAATTATACTTTTAATCGTAAAACAAGGTCAGATAAATAAAACAACAAATTAAACCGCAATAGATGAAATAACAATAGAAATAATTGCGTCAGCTGTTGCTTTTTGTTTACATCCTTTTTTTTTGTTGTTTTTGTTTGTGGTATACTTTAATCCTTTTTCTATTAAGTTCAATAAGGGCTTTAGTCCAATGAAAGAAAATTTGTTAGTATAAAAAAGTGAATGCTACAAAGTAACGCTGCGATGTTAAGTTCAAGTTCTTGTCACTTCAAGTCGACGACTACATCTCTTCGACTTTAATTTGGCATTTCCCAGCAAAAACTTTACTTACCTGGTACGTTAGCAAGTAATGTTAGGAAAAAATTAAAAAAGACTTATTATCGGGTGAATAATTACTTATTTTTGTTCGAGGTGTCCACAGAATTCAGCACTTACAATACACTTACTAGAAGTCGAAAAATATCTAGTTAATTTTGAACTATGAATAAGTTGAATTGTGAGTACTTACAATATACATACTATAAGCCAAAAAATCACTAGTAAATATACCTATTGAGCTGATTATTAGTTAGAAAGTACTTAGTAGTGGATTCATAGAAGTAATAAGAAGTTGCTGAGGTCATTACTAGTAAGTAATAAGAAAACTTATTGAAGTTTTCAGAATAATGATAATTGTAATGACAACTACTTACCAGGTAACGTATGAAATAACTACCACCTATTACTCAAAATCAAAAAGTTTTTCCTGGGTTTCTAAGAATGTTGTGTCGATAGCGACTATTTATTTATTTTAACATCTGACAAAAAATCCCATCTCTAATGCTTTTTTCTCACGTTTAGTGCATGAATTTTTTTATATAAATTTATATTTAAATAAATTGCATTCAAAAGTGTGTTTGTGAAAACTTAATTAACAAAAAAAAAAAAAAAACACGTTAGAGTGCCGAATCTTTCAGGAGTGATATCTACAAGGTTTTATGTAATTTTTCAGAAGGCTTCTAAATATGGGATCAAAGGTAAATTATTGGACCGTATATTATAACATTGCATGACATTTTTTCTGGCCATATGCAGCTAAGTTGGAAGAAATTTTACCGCCATATCTATATCTGATTCGGTTTAAGACGTATTTGATGCATTTACCAGATTGGGCTTTATAAGTGTGATTTCTAGTTCTATAAAACTGTGAAGTATTAAACTGTATATTGATAGCATTATTAATTACGGTTTAAGGCTACTAAACTGTTTTCCGGGAGTAGGGTTTATGTGGGGCCGAGGGTAAATTATGGAAGGATCTTCCCGAAAAAGAAGTTTTGCAAAGTCTTATATCATTCCGTGCATTGTTCCACCATTTTTTGTTAGTTTTTGCAACAGAATTATCAATTTTTTAGGGGGTTCCAAATTTTGATTCATAGCTCTGATCCTACTAAACCGATTTTGCTGGATTTTAATCCCAAACTGCTTAGGATAACTACAAGCAATTTGAGACCAGGTTTGTTCATTTCTTTTGAGTGTTTCGAAAGTGAGCGTGTTTTAAACAGACGGACAGACAGACGGACATGGCTAAATAGACTTAGAATTATTCAAGGAGCCAGAATAATTATTCTTTATGGGGTCTGAGATGAATAATAATAAAGTTACACACGGATTGACAAACTTAGTATACCCTCTTCACAACTAATTGTGGTAGAGGGTATACAAATAAAGTAGAGTATCCTGACGAATTAATAATTTAGTTGTAACATAACTCGAAACTGATAAATCGTTCAAGTGGAATATCTGGCATCCTTAAACAGATTTCAGTTTTCGAATTGTTTCAACTTATAACGAACTTGAATATACAACGTATATACTTTCATGCAGCTACCAATATAATCACAGACATTGATGTCTTTTACGTTGTACACTTCTTCTGGCTTCGTGTTGTTCATTTCAATGGAGGAATTCATTCATTCATCCAATTTTGTTTTATTTATTCGTTTTATTGTTAATGTGTTTGTTTTAGTGTTTGTATGTGTTGGTACGTTTAGAACAAAGTTCACGTACCTTTTGCCATTTTTATTTATGCGTGAAGTATTTTTTTTGTCTCTTTGTTTTCTTCTTTTTCATTTAATTTTTATGTTTGTGCGAATGTGTGGGAATGGCTCTTTCTATTCTTTAGCATATTTAATGAACTTCCATAAGAAATTTTTTTTCTTTCTTAATATTAACAGCAAACACACACATCTTGGCAGGGTTACTGACACAAATACAAATATTCTTTAATATAGAGGATGTGCACGGAGGAAATGAAAATAAAATGGATTAAAAATATTAAAATTCTATAATAAATAATGTTACGTTCTGAAATTCAAAATTTCAAATGACTACACTGAAAAACAAATCCATCAAGCAGTACTCAAATCAAGCCGAACCGGGGTCAATACTGCGGTAAGTACGCACTTCCTTAAATTAAGTACAGAACGCTTGATTCAAGTACAGATTATTCAAGTGCAAGATACTTTACTTATTCATATTAAATCTCGTTCTCTTGATAAACTCGTACTTATAATAATCCGAAAATTCAAGAATTTCAAAGACGGTTTAATCTCGATTCGTACTTGAAATAATTCGAAAGTGAGAGCAGATTGATTTTAACTAAACACACCCCAGAGAGAATATTATTATTTTACTTACTCGTTACCCATGTTTATTTTACTTTTGTTTTTTTCCGCCCTTTGTTTACAGAAGAATTCTAAATCATAAGACATTAGCAGTATGCCCAATATTGTTTCCGTAATCATTCTACTTTGAAAATTTGATTGTATTTAACTAAATCTTTAAAAAATAAGAATGTGGGAATTATTGATTCTTATTTTCCTTTTTAAACATGACAATAGTCTTTATTTTTGTGTTCTGGTAGTGTGTTTGTTGTGTCCACAACAAACTTTTTTAGGCACGTGCGTATGCACGCATATTTGTTTTCAAAAGTTATCCCATTTTGGATTGTTTTAAGCAGGGTTAAAAAAACTGCAGTCGAAACCAAAAACTGTCGAAAAAATAATGTAGATTTGTGTACAACTTTTCGATATTTTGAGTTGGTTTGGCAGCGAATGTTTACATTTAATGAGTCCGAAGTGAAATCATCAGTTTTTTTTTTGGCTAATGACAAATGAAGAAGTGGAATAAATGACAGTTTTTCTACTTTGACTGCAGTTTTTTAAACGTTGGTTTTAAGTACTTTTAAGTCGTACTTAAATTTTTTAGCACGATTCGTACTAAAGTGAGAAGAAAAACTTTTATTTAGTATGCCTTTTTTCTTTCTGTGTAAATCATATTTTAAAGTAAAGATTTAAAATCGGGTCTTATTAAGTTTAACGTAACTTCACAACAAGCGTTTGAAAATGATTTGAAAAAGTTGAAATTATTTTTTAATGGAAAAATGCATTAATTTTCCACATGCTTTCAAACGTCATTCTCAAATGTTTTTCAATTGTATGAAAAGGATTTTTTTTTTAATTCAAATTCATTATTTATTAAATTAAACTGTCAGCTAAACAGTCGGCCCCCGAGTTGTTGCTAAAATAGCGTCCATTCCGTCCTCAAATTCTTGTAAAGAGGAAATACTTGACTCTCTTTTTTTTTGAGGATGGTTGGGTTACCACGGCATTGCGGACCCAATTTTGCAATAAAAGCACTTGCGTTATACACAATTTTTTAGATTCCTTACAAATGGAATGTATTTTTTATTATTCATATTTTCTTATTAGGACCACTGTGCTATGTATTAAATGAATTGATAATGAATAAAGGAGGTTGGCAGCTGCGAAAAAGCAATGAACACAACTATAAAAAAACTAGACAAAAATAAAAGAAAACTAAACACGAAAACGTTTTTATATAGACATTTCTTAGACACGATTTTGGAATACTCTGTGCTATAAAAACCCTAAAACGTTTGAAAAAAGCTAATTAAGAAACCCTACGAGAAAGTTAAGGACGTTTGAGAAAAATACCATAATTCTTTGGAAAGGTCGATTAATTAAAGCCCCAAAGTTCGTGAAGTAAACAAATATTTTTAATAAGTTATCAATATATTTAAAAAATATCACAAGCCCATATAAAAGAAAATCTTATTTGAAAAATCATAATAAAAACACAAGATTGGTTTTTCAAAATCGATTTTCGGATTATAAAGGTGCTCACATCTAGAATTATGCAATTTAGTGTTAAAATACAATTGCGAAAATTTTAAGCTCAATCGGACTTTGCTTTCCCGTGCCGAAACAGCCCCAAAGTTAGTTAAGTTTTAAGGGTATAACTTTTTTGTACAAATTGGGCATATATTGGGTAGAGACTTACCAACGCTTTCTAGAAAATTATCAACGCTTTCTATATCTGTCGCCGCTCTTCTGCTTTCGATTTTCTTACTACGCTTTTTTCTTCAGCTAGAGCTGTCTTCAGATCGACACTTTCCATATGGCCCGGACGCCCTTTTATTCTCTGATATTTTAAAAACTTAATGTCTGCCTGGTGAGTCATTTTGGAAATAGCATCTTTTACTGCTACATCAAACAAATCAGGCAATGCACTATTTTTTTTCCTCTTGACCTTTTGTCTTCAATCTTGCATTTTTCTGAAGTGTTCTTCATTCGTTATACAATTTTTCAACTTTACGAACAGCATTTTTCTGTAACTGACAAGGTATCCTTGCTCTCTTCTAGAACACAAAAACTTCTTTCAGATTGAGTTTTGCGGCTTCACAGAAAGGTAATCCAACGTTACGCATGTTATAAAACAATGACTTTAGCACTTGATGGTTTGATCGTAGCTTGCTACCGGTTATTTGTTGAGATGAATGCCCAATTAAATAAATCTGAGTTTTAGCTGGGCTACGAACATTGGACGAAATACTAGCAATTTTGACTTAAATATCTTTCTTGTACGAACTGTTCAATTAACACAACAACCTTTAAATGAATATTTCTCTTAAAGTAGCATTACACGCGCCACGTCAAAATCAAATTGGGGACTCCCCGATTTGTAATTTCTGCTTGAACATTTGTGGCAAATATGAATAAAAAATTAACTAAGTAGTAGGTCAAGGCGAATTTATTACAGGTGGTCTTAAAAGCCCTGCTGATATTAGCTAAAATCACTGTTGGATGTCAAAATTTTGTTTATTCTCTTTTGCTATCTTTGTTTCTGTTTTGTTTTATTTCTGTTTTTGACATTGTACAATGATTTTACAAAAACAAATTGCTTGTGGTTTTTGTACGAGTTGTACCTGGGATGAATTCGCCTTGTAGTAGGTTCCAAAACCAAACTGGCGACTAATTCTAGAGATGCCAGATTATTAGAGGACATTAATGAAGTTGAAATGTGTAAAAGTAGAAGTTATTACATAAATTCAAATTTGACAACTTTTTGTTTTTCTATGTATTAAATATTTTTTTGAAGAAAGTGTGTTAGAATTTAATGTAAATTCGTTAAAATTACCTTTCATTTGATAGTAAATTTACTGTAATAAATTATGGCATTCATCAGCTAAAGCAGAAACATGGTGCTATTTCGTGAAAAACAGCCATTTTCTAAAACTTAGGGGCTTTTTCGTCACGGGAAGGCATATTCCGATTGATCTAAAACTTTTACTATTGTATTATACCACTAAATGGAACATTTCTAGAAGTGAGCACTTTAAAATTTCGAAAAAAAATTCTTGCCATATTCACTAAAACCACCCTAATAAACATGCAGTGAAAAATATTATTTTCTGGAAATCGAAATTTCGTGAAATTGAAATCGATGAAGATTTTCAATTGAATTTTTGTGAAAATGAACGTAGTTTTCTTACATCCTGCAGAAAAGCCGAATGGCTTGGTGGGAAAAGATTAAAGATTTAAATTGTAAAAAAGTTATAGTTCAGTTCTTGTTTAGTTCTAATTCAGTTATAGTTCAGCTTAGTTCAGTTTTAGTTCATTTCAGTTCTAAAGGGTGTTTTTATACTTATAAAACTTTCGACAGGGCAACTAACAATTTTAAGACCAACAAATACTATTCCAAATTATATTCTAACTTAATTAGCCGAGCAATTGTAACTTAGACCTTCAGTCCGTTGTAGTAAAATAGACCAGTCAGTGTCTCTGGGGGGAATAGAACCCACAGCTCTCGCACTAATTACTTAGCTCACTACCAACTACCCTACCGGGACACACAAAATTAAAAATTATTGCAACCAGTATGAAAAGAAAGTTTTTTCATGTTAACAGTCATTAAAGACCTCTATTAAAAATACTTAAAATTAATTTGCCGAGGGACTTACACACATATTAAAGGACATTTATCCTGGCAACAGCTTTGTTATTATGAAGTTTGCAAGCATTTTTAAGGATCCCAACAAATACTACTGAAAAGTTTGTTTGTATTGAATTTATCTACAGTGTGTTATGTGTGCTGCTGACCCAGATTTTGCCTTCTTAAACCAGCAGTTCCTCTTTAATGCTCTGTAAATAAAATTAATAGTTTCTCATTTTCAATGTCCTGACAACAAGTACTTTAATAGGTATTAATAATGATTTCCTTTCTTGCCAAATCTTAAGCATCAACTTTTTCTTTATGAATTTTTTAGTTGGATATTGAAAACGACTCAATGCCAGGGGGAAATTAAAATAAATGTATACTTTGTTTCTTATTTTATTTATTTTGATTTTTTTTTAATGATAAAAGATTTTTTTTATTAAGAACAAAAAAAAAAAAAATAAAACGAAAAATAATTTTCTTTTTGCGGTAAAAGTTGTAAAATGTGAACAAAGTAAAGCTTTTAAATTGTTAATAGATTGCGAGGGTTGAAATTAAAGTTTAAGGCGTCTATTTTTTTTTTATCTATTAACCTTCTTTTGGTAGAACGTTTATTTTTTAAATCGTAAGAAATTAGATTTTGTGTTCTCATAGATTTATAACAAAAAATTCTTATAAAAAAGCTGTTTTTTAACCTCTCAAAATTTTAAACTTTTGTTTCTTTTGGACTTTATTTTGTGTCTAAGGCTTGTTTTCCTCAAAGTTTCTTATTTAATCTTCCTAAGTTATATTAAAAATAAGTTAGGTTAAACAAACTTTAGCAAGTTAAAATCCTTATCAGTCCAACTGGAGTTTAAAATTCTCATAAACTTAGAAAAGTTTAACTTTTTAATTTGTTTCAAATTGCTTCGAGAATTTTTACTTAACTTCCTTTCTTTCCTTAAATCTTCAGTTGATGGTTGCATTTAAGTTTATTTAAGAAAATAGCCAGTTGTTAAATTAACTAAGAATAATGTGATGTGGATTTTGAAAAAACAAAGGGAAATTGTTTAAAACAAGAGTTTTTATTAACAAAGGTTCGATCTTAAATAAAACGTTCGCCGAAAAGATTATTTGCTTTACTTTTATCCTTGCCAGACCAGCGGTTTTGAAACCACTAAATGGATAACGCTTATTATTATTTTTTATATTTGGGGTATTCACAAGGTGTCATTAAGTCATATGCCTTTAAATAATAATGTTATGAAAAAATACGACTGTTGTGAACAATCCCTCTTAATTCAGTGTGCTATTTTGAATTTAAGTCAGCCGATTTAAAACAAATATAAAAACTATATATTTACCTAACATCAAAATATTTTTTAATTCTAATCCATGAATTAATACCATTTTCTATTGTTCAGACGAATACCAGAAATTAATTTCAACCAGCAGAGTCCTAAGCCGATCTAATTCGACGCAAAATTGATTGCAAAAATTGCTAGCCGTAGGTTAAATTTTAATTTTACCATCAACGGCGACGGCTAACAAATACTAATGTGCCTCGGCTCAGCCATTCCGCACAGGGCACTTCGGATTAGTTACGACAGCACAATGAACATAGCAGGCAAAGTTCAATTTATAAAGGACACTTTTTGTTAACACTTTTTAAACCATTGTAAAATGTTAGAACATTATGACAATATAACATGATAGCACACCTTGTGAATATCTTAATTATGCATATTTAAAATTTGTATAAAACTCAACCAGCAGATAAGCATCATGGATTGGCGGGAGAAGACTTTAATTAGAATTTAGATAATTTCAAAATCTAAATAAATTAATGAATTAAAAAACAACACTTGTACCCAATTTTCAGGATTGTATTTAAATCTATATTAAGTTAATTTTCATAAAAACTTAAATCGAATTTAAATACAGATTGGTTTTTTGAGTTTTATTTGAAGTCTTATTTAATTAAGATAAAAGTATGGTAGCACTACTAAATACAAAAAAAAAATAAAATATAAAGTGTATTTATTTACAAGGTGGTCTGAAAAAACAGCTGACTGATAATGCTTTATTGCCTGTTGTTGTTGTATTGTTGTGATATTGAGGCCACCTTGCTAAAATATTACAATGGAAACTTAAGTTTAAATTAAGTGTACCACATCGGTGACTTAAGTTCCACTTAAGTTTTTGATGATGAAGAGAATTTTGTATTTAAAACGATTTTAAAAATAAATGTGTTTTAATATCAATCCTGAAAATTGGCCATTATAGTCAGTTTTAGACATGTAAATTGAGGCTATCAGCGCAGAAGTGGTGTAACCCACAATTTAATTTGTTTACTGTTCTGGTGTTAGATATGTTCTTTGCACCGTTCTTTACAGTGCATTAGTCGACTAAACTAATGGTGTTTTTTGTAGATAAGAAAACACCATAACTGTTTGTATCCAAAACAGATGGCGCTAGAAACATAGTTTTTGCACGGGCCGTTACAACCAAGTACTATAGTGCAAGAGAAGTGTTAACTCCTCATTATCTCATAAAAATTAGTATCGGGTTACACCACTTCTGCGCTGATAGCCTCAATTATATTCAGCCAAAAGAGTTATAACATTAATTTTTGTCTCATAACATAATTTTTTTTTGGCGTGTCCATTATTACCCATGGCCGCCAATAGGGCGTAAATTTTTCTCTCAAATCTGAAGTGAAGGGTATCATACTTTTTTACTTATTTTTCTTTTGTACTAATTTCAATTGATATCAAAAATTAAAAAAAACAAAATTTTACTTCACTCTTTAACGATTTAAATTAAATACCGATATTCAAAAGGAAATATCGGCGATACCGATACGCAGATTGAATTTGATTTCAAGTTAAAATAATAAAACTCAAGAAGAGAATTAAAATACAACGAAATTTTCAATTTAAATGTTTTAAATAAGACAGTAGGTTTCCTGATTTTAAGAGAAAACAAGATATACCTTAAGTATGAAGTATTTTAAAAGGAATATTTTAAAGAACTTTCAAAGCAACATCGTTTTTAAGATTTGTTTGATTTCTATTTCACTCGAATTGGATTTCCATAACATATCCAAAACTCGGCTATGAGATTATTAGGGTATTCATAAGACCCCTTGTATCGTCGTATCGGTTGTACGTTGTGTTAAAATACATTACACAGTATTGAATTTAAAAAGAGTATACAATCGATACAGAGCTGCGAGCGGTCTTAGTATTTAAATTTATTTTATTATTTAAACATTTTTACAAATGTTGTTTTTTGAGTAAAATTTCGATAAAAATAAAGAAATTTCTTGTCCCCAATGCATTCATTTTGTCAGAGCTAATGCTAAGTGGGTCTCATTTTTTTGGGACTCTTAACAAATCTCCATCTCCCTTAAATCATTTATTATATTTTCTAATAGCTTTCGAAGACTGAATTATAACCAGTGTTTGGAAATAAATATTACATATTCTTCTTTAGGGTTCGGTACGGAAGAAATATGGAAAACACAAACGCTAGTAGTGTTTATGTAGTAAAAAACTTAAAAAAACGTTTCTTTGTTTGTGATCTTCGTACACAATAAAAAATACTATACGAATCCAACTCAACATAAAGATGAGAACATTTCATAGCTTCGTTGTGTTCGGTTCAGCACAAAAATGTTCGTTCGTTTCAATTTTGCTCCGCGCCCTTTTGGCTGGTTGATATCGTTGCAATTACGACTTGAGAGTTTCTAATTGTCATTCGCTTTACAGTTTTATTTGTCTAATATATTTAGCTTTACCAAAGTCTTTTGAATAAGGTTTCCTGATGACCTGGCCTAAGCAACAAGTAAAATCGGCATTGGAACTAGTTTATCCCCCAACAATAAATTTCAGTGTATTTCGCAAGAATAATAATTGGGAATTACGCACATCACAATTATTGAATTAATAAAAAAAAATGTATATTCCCGAAAATAACTAACACAAAATAATGTTTGTCGCTTTCGTAAAAAAATAAATAAATAGCGTGGTGTACTTATACACAAACACTAAAATAATAGATATAGTTTTTGGGTGTGAGTACGGTTCGCTAAATAATGTTCGGTTTTTTTCGAGCACAACTGTCGACTAACGAAAAAGCGTTAGAAAATTTTGCAGTGGCTTCGATTTTGATGCCTCTTCAAAAAAAAAAAAAAAAATCTAAAAAAAAACATTTAAAAAGTATCATCGTATCGCTAAATAATGTTCGGTTTTTTCGAACACAAATGTAGACTAGCGAAATAGCGTCAGAAAATTTCGTAGTAGCTTGGATTTTGATGCTTCTTCAAAAAAAAAAAAAAAAAAAAATCCAAAAAAAAAATTTTAAAAGTATCAATACGATACGTATTGGCGTATCGACATTAATTTATCGCCGAAACCGATATATTGGAACATCTGAAGTACCGCCGATATATCTGTATCAGTTACGTCCCTGATTTAAATTAATCTAGTATTATTGTTTATTAATGAACTTTTTTTTTTTCGCACGCACTTAAACAGGACATACCACTACCACTAAATAAATTAATGTTTGTAAACATGTGTATTTGTGTGGGTTTGCATGTATTCCATGCGAACAAAATCCTACTTACATAATTTAGCTTGTACATACGTTATTTTGAACATGTTTTGTTTGTTTAAGTATTTTTGTTTTCGCACTTGTTGTTAAACTTTCTTGACGTTGCTCCTGTTGCTGTTGCTCTTTCGTAGTTTTGCTGGTTGGCATTCCACTGACTGCTTTTTTGCCATGTTTCCTACAAATTGTAATGCAGCATGTTAACACTTTTTATTCTGTTGATTTTGGTTTTTTCATTATTTTTATTTGATCGGTTTATTTATTTGTTTTAGGGGAAATCGTAACATAAACATACATATGTACATACATAGCAACAATGATATGGAAATGTAAACAAATACATGCCTAAGTACATAAATATATGTAGACAATGTTTATATGTGCGATTGTGATTGTTTTGTATACATATGTTTATGAATTATGGCTTTTCATTTGTAACGTATTTAAAAAAAAGGAAAGAAGTTTGTATATTTTAGGACTTTTTTTTTCCAAGTTCGAGTATAAATTTTTTTCATTTGGAGTTTAAAGTAAAATATTAATAAAATGCTTTATAACGGCAATATTATAAAAGGACGGGAGTAGAATATGCAGGAGTTTTCCAGTTGGTGCTACATCCACAAGCAAAATGCTCTGTTTGTTTAGTAGGGTGCTTAGCCATTTTTCCTTTACAACGAGAGGCTTTGAGCTATTAAAACTAAATATTTGTTTGGGGCCTAAATTTGGTAAAACCAAGTAGAAAAGTATTGTTACGTTTATCCTTTAATAAACTCGTTTCGGTTTATTCCTGTTATAAACCTTTAAGTTCTTTTCATTGCAAAACGAAATAAATAAACAAGCTAATTCAACTTAACAAACTTTATTGAAATCCCGATCTGGCCTAAGCAACCAGTGAAATACGCACAGGAATAGCTTATCGCTTCAACAATAAATTTCAGTATTTTTATCAAGAATAAAAATTGGGAATTTAGCACGAACACCTAAATCATTTAAGCCAGAAGTTTTTAGTGTTGCCGGAATAAATTTTTAGAAAAATAACACATTTGCACAAAAAATAATAGCGGTATGCCCACGATCAATCCTAATATGCAATGCAAATTTTCAAATTGCAAATTTGCACAAGAACCATCAGGATTGTCCTTATGAAAAATAAATAGCCTTATGATTAGAGGGAATATTCTTCCCACGAAGAAAAATCGTTGAAGGAAAAACAGTGTGCAAGATAAGCAAAAAATATGTCTCATTTCTAAGATATTAAATATAAATCTATGAAATACCATACCATATATCACCACGTAAATTCAAAGTTATATGTATGCCGATTTCGCTAGCAGTTGCAAAAACACCTGATTGCAATTTACACAACACCCGTTTCGAAAAAAATCATTTATAATCTGTCACTGCCAATGTTAAAAAAAAAATACTTTATTCCTTTCAATTAGTGTTGCCAAATCGAAAAAATAACTGCGATCTATAAGTTACCTTTACAATGAAGACAAAGTTGGTGGGTAAATTATTCCCTTTAACTGTAAAAGGGAATACAATATTTAAGATTTATTTTAAGGGTCCAAAGAAAAAAAAATCATATCTTAAAAAATAAAAACACCTCCTTCAATGTATCGGGATTTTTAAGCACAGTTTGAGGTATTATATAAAAAAAAATCAGCAAAAAATAGTAAATTTTTTAAATTAAATATCTTGCAGACTACATCCCAAGTTTGACTCATCGAATGGACCTCGTATAAATTGTAGCCGCAGCGGACATCTTTAAAAAATAAATTCCATGAAATTATCTACTTGCTTCTTATATAAATAATTTCATTCCAACAATATTTCTGACCTGCATTATCATTTTAAGTTCTCATGCAGCTAAAATAAAAACACACATAACGAAAAGTTTCCCATTGAAATGCTCACTTGGCATGTCTTATAGAAGTGAGGTTTCTTTAATATTTTCCTAAAATATTTGTTTTACCATTAATTTTGTTAGCAAAAAACTAAAAGACAGTAAAAAATTGATTAATTTGGGTCAGATGTATTTTTTTTTTTTGGTTTGCAACCGTTTTTTTTTGTTCCGTTTGTTGCTGGATATATTGTGGGTGATTAATTGTGATTGAAGTGATTTAATGAATATCTCCTCTTTAATTGTTTGGCAGTTAAAATAAAAAGCCGCTTTATTAGCTGGAAAATCTACTTTGATATGCTTAAAAAGTGGCATTAATAAATAGACTAACGTTGGGATAATATTAATAGAGTTTCTACGCGGGAATGAATTCCAGGAAATTTTTTTTGGGAATCTCGTGAATTTCAAATGAAATTTTTTTTCGTTTATTTATTTTTAAAAATTTTTAAATAACCCCTGAAGATGAACAGCAAAGTTGACCGAATTATTGGGAAATAAAATAAAATAGAATTTTTAAAAAAAAATATGTTTATAATTTTTATTTAAGAATTTAAGGCCATGAAGTAGCCTAACGCCGAACAAAATTAACAAACAATTTTCTGAAATCTCAATTTGTTAGCAAAAACGAGCAATAAAAATAAATTTTTTACTAAAATTACTAAAAAAAATTCCTACAAATCGAACTATTTTTCCTACGCCAATAAATCAACGGCTGATGAAATGACTAAAAAGCTTTTTGAAGTAGAACATGAAAATCTACACGCTTCTTGCTATAAAACCAACGTCTGTAGAAAGCGAGAGCTCGTTTTCAGTAGCAGGTAATAAACATATCAACAAGGATTAGAAATAGAATCTCTGATGAGCTTTTAAATGATTTATTAACACTTCAAAAATTTTTCTTAAAAGAAAATTAATTTTACCAAGTTGCTATTAATAATAACTACAAAATATTAATAAGTTTTAATAATTCGTGATATACAAAAAAAAAAAAAAATAACACTATGCGACAGTCAAAATGGGGACGAGATGAAACCAACGGGAAATATTTTATCGGTAAAAAAGAAGTTATACGTGTCCCGGCGTTTCGCTGGGTCATGTCTAGGAATCGAGATATATCGATTTGAAAAATGGGCTAAAAAACATAAAATTTTAGGGCTGCCATACGTCCTATGGATATGACTTATATACCAAAATATCGGAAAAAATATAAAGTAAAACATATTTTATAAAAAACTCGGAAAAATCGGTTCAGAAACAAAAAAGTTATGACCAAAATTAAATTTTTTTTTAAATACCCACTTTCGGGAACCAAAGATCTCCCCGAGAGCAAGCTTTATAACTCAAGTAAATGGTAAATTTCTTCTTAAACACGTCGGTATATAAATCTGTCAAATCGGTTAAAAAATTACTCTTTTTTATAATTAACTTTGTTAAAATATATGTATACATATGTACATATATGTATTATAAAAAAGAGTAATTTTTGGGGATTCCGTATTTCGGTTATAACTTGCTGCTGACTCAAATTCTGGACCCCACTTATGCCATCTCGGATCCTTCCCCAAATGTAAATTTTTCAAACGTAATAAGAAATTCCTTGTAAAACTAAGTTTATGTTTTATACACACATATAAAGAATCGCCAATTGAAGTCCAATCTCATCGTATCGTATATCATTGTTAATGGCTAGAATTTGGTTAGCCTACCGGGGCACTCTTCGTCCCTGCACAATATTTTATTGTACTCCTCCTTTACCATTTCCACGCCTCTTTCGGCGTTGTCGTTAACAACTTGAATTTTCTCAGCAACTTTCAATGCTTATGACCTTCTCGCTGTGACCAAGTTTCCGGTGGGTATCGTATAAATTCATGCGGCAAGTTGAAGCGTTTGAAAAAGTTGTTGTTTTCGAAGTTACGAAAGCACTCAAGCCAATCGAAAAAAATTGTTTATTTACTTCTGCAAAACTAACGTCAATGTTTTTCTTGCTTCGGATGGCATATTTAACATCGCCAGAGCCATCGGAGCTATAGGCGTCATTATCTTCTTCTCCAGTTCCTTCTGCAGTTTTTTCTTGACTTTCTAGTTCGATTTTCTGCAAGGACTTCGTCCCCATCATCTGCGCAAATAATAGCCAACATTTTTCGTTTTATGTAACAAAAAAACATCTGAGTCAAAGTTGGTGAGGGCAATAATATTAAAATTTTACTGTTTAATTTCGTGTTTTACATAAATACGTGTTTTCTTTGTTATATTTAATCATTCATCTTTTAAGTAAAGTTCGTGTTTTTTTGATTTATCGTTCATTTGTGTCTTATTAAAAATAAATCATCAAAAGCCGATGATATTGCATAAACTTTGTTTACTAATCAATTGTTTTTGTATTAATCATATGTTTTTAATTGGCTGTTTATTCTGTTAATTCTGGAACTTTATTATCGACTCTGACTATATTGTGGTTTGTGTATTTGATAAGCTGTAATAGAGCATTACCATTTTTACCAATAAACTTCCTGTGTTGTCAAACCTTTTTTACTAATTATGGAATGTTCAAACGTAAGCTGCCAAATAACTGGAAATGATCGTATGGTGTCCTGCTGGCTGTGCGTGGGGTGTTATCATTTGAAATGCTGTGGCCTAAAAGCACGCGATGCTGACGCTCTTGCTGACCCTCAAAAATCTCTGCACTGGACATGCCCAAATTGCAGAACTATTAGTGTTGAATTTTATAACCTTTTTAAAAACTCTAGAGATGAATTTAATAAAATCAATAAGGAATTTCTGCTGCTGCAAACTCAACTAAATAAATTTGGAGAATTATTTACCAAATACCCTAATTTGGAAAAATTTACATCTTCAGCGAATGTTTCGTCTCCTAAACGGAAGAAGACAAACTCCAGCTCTGTTGCACCACATATAACCTCCTCAAAAGCTGCCGGATCTACATCCTGGTCCGATGTCGATACAAATGTAACTGTCGGTTATACCAATACAAACTTCAACATTAATCCCTCTGTTCCTGCTGATGTAAATATCCTTCCATCAGAAATTTACCCTTGTTCTCCTATGGAATCTACAAGTATAAATACGATACCTGCTAACACTGAAACATCAGTTATCCCTATTACGTCTGAAATTCCGCCTGTTGTTATTCATCAAACTCTGAACACTAATAATATTCATCCTCTTAGAGTTATTCCGCCTAAAAAAAATATTTTTATATCCCGTTTAGCTTTTGACACTTCAACTGAAGATATTGAATATTATATAAAAAATAAATTAAATGTTGATGCTGAATTAGTAATCCATAAGTTTAAATTTTCTCAGCCGAGAACTATTGCATCATTTAAAGTTATGGCTCCATCTGAAATATTTGACCATTTGATTGATCCTAGATTCTGGCCTAAAAATGCATTGATTCGTGAATATGTTTACAGAGACAATCAAAGACCAACTAACACTGTTCACTTACCATCCCGCTCAACTAATGTTTCAAAAAACTAATTAACAACTGCGATAATCAATTAAACATCATATATCAAAATGTAAATGGTATTAAATCTAAAATATCTAACCTGTATATCGATAGTTTTGATCTAAACCATCAAATACTTGTATTTTCTGAAACTTGGCTCAATAGCAATATTTTGGATTCTGAAATACTCTGCAATAAATATTTAATTTTTAGACGTGACAGAGTCACAAATACTACTGGTGGTGGAGTTTTGATTGCTGTAGCTAAATGTTTGGAAACCGTCAAAGTTGATAACATTCCCATAGACAATATTGAATTTATTGCAGTCAAAATAAAATTAAACTGCAAAAATATTTTAGTAACGTGTTCTTATATCCCTCCGAATTCGGAACAGATAACATATCTACAACATTTAACTGCATTAAAATCCGTTCTTTCTTCGATTAACCCTGAAGATTTGGTCCTCGTCTTTGGTGATTTTAATTTACCGTTTTTGTCTTGGAAATTTTTAACTGATTCGTTATGTTATTCTCCAACTAATATAAACAATTTTATCGAAGAATTCTTAAACAACATATCGGACTTATGTCTTTTTCAAATAAATGGTGTATTAAATGATTCTAAAAATCTGCTTGATTTGGTATTTGTAAATGAACCTAAAGACTGTACTTTGACTCGTCACCATCCTATTACCAGGCCTGAAGATCGTCATCATCCAACTATTGAAGTCAACTGTTATTATCCATTTTCTGTGAAAACAAATAAAAAATTCAATAATGTAAAAACTTACTGTTTTAAGAAGACTAACTACAGCGATTTAAATTTCTTTTTATCTAATACAAACTGGCTTGAAATTTTGTCATTATCCAGTAGTACTCCGGCAGCAATCGATGTAACTCTTAATTCGTTTTATAATACTTTGTTTCATTATATCGATGATTGTGTACCTAAATACGCAGTTGTTAATAAATCTGGCCCTCCATGGAATTCAAGTTCTCTATCGAGATTAAAGAATATAAAAAATAAATTTTATAAGAAGTATAAACAAACTGGACGACTGATTGATTACTCCAAATATTCTTTATACCGTGCTAAATACAATTTACTCAACCATAACCTTTATACAAATTATTTAAATACGATGAAATTGAACCTAAAACGCGATCCGAAAACATTTTATAAATTTGTTAACTCGAAAAGAAAATCCGTCGGATTTCCATCTTCGATGAAATACCTCACCACCGAGTCTTCTGATCATATAGAAACAAGTAATATGTTTGCGGATTTTTTTGCTTCAACCTACTCTATTGAGGAATATGATACATTGAAAAGCTATCCGTTTTATATCCCTGAACAACAACCAATTTCATTTCCATTCGTCACTACTGCCAATATGACAACATTATTATTAAAACTAAAATCATCGTTTTATAGTGGACCTGATGGTATTCCTAGCTGCCTTCTTATAAATTGTGCGCATAATTTATCTATACCTTTAACAATTTTATTCAATATGTCCATAAAGCATGGCTACTTCCCGAAATTATGGAAAAAATCTTTTATTATTCCACTATTTAAATCAGGGAATAAATCGAACATAGTGAACTACAGAGGTATTGCCAAATTAAGTGTCATTCCCAAACTTTTTGAACAATATCTTACTGAATATTTAAGTAAACAAGTCTCTTCCATACTTACACCTTTCCAACATGGTTTTCGTAAAGGATGTTCAACTACGACTAATTTATTAGAATTGACAACAATAATTAATAATGGCTTTAAAAACGGATGCTATACCGATGTTATATACACTGATTTTAGTAAGGCTTTTGACAGAGTTAACCATAAACTTCTATTGCATAAGCTGTATTTAATGGGATTTACGAATTGCTGTTTGAATTGGTTAAAATCTTATCTTTTACGTCGTGAACAGCGTGTGTGTTTTAATAATACATTATCTAAACATATTATAGTCAACTCTGGTGTTCCACAAGGTAGTCATCTCGGACCAATACTTTTCTTATTATATATCAACGATCTACCTACCACAATAAAATTTTCCAATATACTTATGTATGCTGACGATGTAAAAATTTTTTCAAGTTGTGCTGACTCCATTGTTCAACCCTACTTACAACAGGATTTAAATTTATTCTTCAACTGGTGCCAAATAAACTTATTGGATATAAATTTAAAAAAATGCAAACATATACGTTTTTCCAGAAAAACTAGACCTATTGGCTGCTATTTTATTGGTGATCACAAATTGGAAGTTGTTAATGCTTTCTTGGATCTCGGTGTATTATTTGACACTAAGTTATCTTTTTTAGAACATATTAACATGTGTACTAATAAAGCTCGTGGTGTATTTGGATTTATTAAACGTTGGTCAAAGGAATTCTCTGACAGATCTATAACAAAACAGTTGTATATAGCACTTGTCAGACCTATAATCGAATATGGCTCAATAATTTGGGATCCATATTACAACGTTCATAGTGATCGCATTGAGTCTGTCCAAAAACAATTTCTGCTATTCATATTACGGAGCACTTACCCAAATCCATCTATACATCTTCCTCCATATAGAACCAGGTTATTGGAGATTCATTTACCAACTTTAAAAAGCCGCCGAACAATGCTGAATGTCATATTTGTTATCAATCTAATTAAAGGCAATATTTGCTCGGAGTTCCTGTTAAACAGTTTATTTTTTAATGTTCCCCAACGCCCTACACGTTATTACCAGCCGTTATCAATTGAATACTTTCAACAAAATTATGCAAATGCTGACCCTTTTCGTCGAATATGTGTAAACTTTAATGATCTGTACAGTATTATTGATATGAATTTGAATATTAATACTATCAAACTGAATTTAATTTTATATTTAAATAGATGATGTTAAATTTTGTAATTTTTGTCTGAAAGGAGGTAATCCATAGACTAAATAAATAAATAAATAAATAAATAAATAAAGCCTCATCGGCCAGATACCACAAATGTCAGATTAACTTCGTTACCAATGTTTTCGACAAATTCTTATCTAAGTCTGCGTATGAGTGAAGTGCTTTCAAAAAGTTAAAGTCCTGATTCGGAGCTTTAGCAGCTTCAGTACAGCCGTACCACTTTTACGTATAGACGAACAATAAACACGCAGACACCTCGAATTCCAACCAATTGCGATTTTTCCAGTTTAAATTGGCCTCTGAACATAAATATTTTTAAAGAATAAATTGCCTTGGATATCCATCGATCGTGGTAAATTGGTATGAGTTAAAATTAAATTTTTTGTATGGGGAGATACAGGATGACTTTGTTCTCGAAAAATATTGGGGATGCAAAACTAATGGGGGTTACTCATACATTTAACATCTCTAGGGGTGACTTCTGAGTAGTTACAGGCGTTTTTCTCTCCATTTAGAATTTCATTCTCACAGATTTCAATGCGCTCCTATTTTTACCTATTTTTTTTTTGCCCTAATCTAACACAAAACTGGACTATGATTTTGAAACAATTAACTTTTTAAATTCTACCTTCATTGAAGGTCCACTCTAGTGTTAGAAACAAATGCTGGAGATGAAAAATAAAGTGGGGTTGGTCATACATTTGACCCATCTAGGAGCATCCTACGCGCTTTACGGGATTAATTTAAGAATTTTAACCATACAAATATGGCTGTTTCATTTAATTCTAACATTTCACCTTTGCAGCGCGTAGGATGCTCCTAGACGGCTAAAATGTTGCACCAATTGCCAATATTTAATAGTTTGAATTTGTTCAAACTCTTTTTAATTAAATTTATTCCGGTCTACTTTATTTTCTAGTACCGAAATTTCTTGATGTGAAACTTGTTTTTAAATACTCCAAACATGTTAAGACCAGCGTTTAAAAAACTGCAGTCAAAGTAGAAAAACTGCAATTTTTCCACGTCTTCATTTGTCATTGGCAAAAAAAAAGTTGTTGCTTTTACTTCTGATTCATTAAATAAAAACAGTCGATGTCATTTTAATTCAAAAAGCGAAAATTTTTACACAAATTTGTGTTTTTTGGTCGACAGTTCTTGGTTTCGACTGCAGTTTTTTAAACCGTGGTAAAGACCTAAGTAAAGAATGTTTGAGATAAACAAAATTATTATTATTTTCTTAAAATCAACAAAGTTTGACATACGTGGTTATTCAAGAAAACCATAGAATCTAAATAAACACTATTTTATTTATGGTAACATACAAATTATTTGTTCAAATTTAATCGAATTTAATTTTAAAGACATTGACGTTAAAAGAAATTTTTTATATTTTTCTACCCTTTTTCGTTTGTACAACACACACATATTTTGTATGAATTTTAAAAAAGGAGTCAATTAAGCGTATGAGCAATATTTTCTTGTAGCAAAAAAAATTATATCAATCATACGCGCTGTGTAGTTTGCAAATTGTTGAACATTTTTATATAGATACACACAGTGATGCCAGTATAAATTAATAAAATCCCTATGTATCTAAAACAAAAGTACCCTTTTTCCCTACAACCTACATTTTTCCTTACGTTGAAAATTTTTTGTTTTAAGCAGCAGGCAAACAAATACATGATTTGTTAACATTTTGTAAATATAATAATTACAGCATTTATTTATTTATTATTTACTAGCATTTGACCCGCTACATCGTTAGCGTCTCCTTTTCCCTCGTGTACATTTTTTTATGCCAAAGTTTATTTTTCTAGGTTAAAACTTGTTTAAATTCTAGCAATTAACCCCCTACTTTATAATCGGTCTTTTCTTTCATGAACATATTTAGATGCCAGAGTATATGTATCTAGGTTTTAGCAAACCAGTTCCAACATTTTGCAACTCATAGGTTGATATTTACACAGGACTTTGCCCCTATAATTTTGTGATTATAAGTTCAATATTATAACAAATTCAAAAAGTACCGCTCATAGAACACAAAAGCAAATGAAAGAAAGTTAATTTTCCGTATTATCCTTTTTGATGCTATTTTTCTCCCCATTTATGCAGGAAATTCAAAAAGTACCAGTTAAAGAACACAAAAGTGCCAAAAAGCACGCTTACAGATTCTCATTCACTCAAGACCTTGCATGTCTAATTTTATTTTCTAGGTCCAATACTAATGGAATTTCAAAAGGTACCAGTTAAAGAACAAAAAGTACCAAAAAGTTCCGCAATAGATTCTTATCCACTCAGGATATTGCATGTTAAATCTTACGTTTTATGTTCCAATATCAACGATAATTAAAAAAAATACCAGTTGTAGAACAAAAAAGCTAAAGAAAAATATAAAATTGTTGATGTTGTTTTGTTTAAGCTTTGATATTATAACAAGTAGAACTGTTGCTATAATTCCTATACGTTTAACAGTTTTATTTGGTTTAATATCTTTAGTTTTTCTAAAATCTTTATGGATGAAGTTTCCTGATGATCTGGCCTAAGCAACCAGTGAAATGCGCATAGGAATAGCTTATCCCATCAACAATAAATTCCAAGTGTTTTTATCAATAATAAAAACTGGGAATTCAGCACGAATAACAAAATCTTTTGAAATTTAAAATTTCTTGTGTTTCTTTTTTTTGGGACTATTTCCCCCCCATTAAAGTATCAAAAATTTCAGTATTGTAGTGGCAGCCCATAATTTAGTACGAATATGTCAATGAATGAAGAAAAATGTTTTGTAAAAAAAAGTACCAAAAATAGTTACGATTTTCAACCCTTAAATGTTGAATTTCAAAAAAGTACCATATCGGTGTTGGTATTTTTTGACAATCTTCGATTGTGGTATTAACTTTGTTTCTATGTTTATAAGTTTAAAAGATAGATGGTGTGTCAAAAAAGTACCAAAATTCTGGTTTTACCCATTTACTTCTTAACGGAGCCGAATTTCAAAAAAGTACCAGCCACCTGTCCGCTTATTATTCCAAAGAACAACGATAAGTATAATATTTTTTTTTGTATCTCTTTTAGTTTTGGAGATATAAGGTTACCGAATTTTCCCGTTTTTACTCTTTTTTACCCCCTAAACATTCGAATTTCCAAAAATCCCGTCTTAGTGGATCGATTTGGGGAGTGACGAATCTCTGGTCCAAATTTCAAGTTTTTAACTTTAGGCTCGATGCACAACTTTTAATTTTATTCACAATTTACTGAGAAAACTGAATATCGATTTCCATACAACAAGGAAAAACGTTCATTACACACACACATTTAAAATAATTTTTTATTATGGAAATCGATATTCAGTTTTCTCCGTAAATTTTGAATAAAATCAAAAGTTTGGCACCGATTGCTATAAAATAAACCTCATTTCATTCGAAATTATGTTAAGATAAATGTTTTACGACCAAACTGTGATTTTTGTCGAATTTTTATTATTTATGAATTTTTGAAGAAAAAAAATTTGTTTTTTGTTTTTTAAAATGTTAAACGATATTTCGGAAACTACAGGGCAAATTTAAAAACAATAAAAGCACGGCTTAAAGGTAAAACCGTTGCCGAGTTTCGGATTTTTTTGTTAACCGAATATGTTAAACCGTTTTCAACTTATTCCAATACATGTAGTGAATGAAAGTGCCTTAATTGTGTACGTAACGGTACATCTCGAAAAGTAGAGCTGATACAGAAAAATCGAAAAAAGATTTGAAATCAGCGATCTCAAATTAGTAAAAATTTGCAATCAAATTTCAGACCACACAAAAAAAGTTCAAATTTGTTCCCTTGTGTTATTAAAGCATTCATCGTGCAATTACATACATAAAAAAAAAATTTAAAAGAAGAAATTTAAAAAAAAAAACACTCTGGGACAAATTTATTTTTCTTTTGTCGGAAATGCTGCATTCTTTAATCCAGAGACAAAATTAAGTCACGCTACGTGCTTGATTTTTCGTTTACTAATTTTGTGCACCTTAAAAATGACTTAAGATTTATCAAGAATGCGTTTTGTAAATAATTTTTATACCCACACCACAATAGTGGAGGGGTACATTTATGCTGATGGGTGTAAAACCTTAAAATATTGTTCCTAGACCCACCTTAGAGTATACGGATCGACTTTCTGAGTTGATCTAGCGATGTCCGTCCGGCTGGCTGCGCAAAGTACAGGGTGCAATTTTGGAGATAATTTAAGAAAGTTTGGCCCATAGGTTCTTATTGGCACAAGGATCAAGCCTATTGAAAATGGGCCGAATCGTAGTGCCGCCAGGGTAGATAGGGGACAATTTCTACCTCCCTAAACTTAAAAGTTTTCATTAACATTTTTTTTAAAAATTCGAAATTGTATGTTTTTTTATCTCTTCATTTAACATTCGCTTTTAATATTCGCATACATTTTAGTGAATGTGATTGCAAATAGCAAAAATAAGCGAATAGTTCGTTAATGCGAACCCGAATATTCGCCGCCCCACTTATATATAAGTAAATGGTTTTGCGTTAGGCTGTTAGGAATCATAGTTTAGGTTTTCTGTTAAAAAATTTTAATTTTTTAATGAAAATAATACGAGATAATATTTTGACAATCCCTACGCTTGAAAATTTTCATAAAAATCGCTATTAAAAGGGAAAAATTCCCTTCTATTGGCATCACCGAATACACACATTATCGTCATCTATAAATGCATTTATATGAACATTCACAACTATGTACATATGTATCTATGTATTTAGACAAACACTATATTCAAATTTGTATTAATACATAGTTATTGAGACTGGGGTAACATACAAAAACACACATATTTATGTATGTGTGTATACAACATGTGAAGTAAAAGTTCAGATAGATTTTATATCTGTATTTCAAACTATCTGCTACCATACATTTTTATGATCCATTTATGTCTGCATTAATATTAAATAAGTTTTTTGTTTCATACACAATAGAGGGAAAATTTAATATGCTTTGAGAAAATATTTTCTTGATGCATAATTATAACTTAAGTGCGTTAGAAAATGGAAAAAAGGAAAAGAATAAAATAAAATAGAATAGAATAAAATATTTAAGATGTATCTATGGATTTCGAACGACATTTACAAACATACATACATACATACATATGTACAAATCGCTTATTTGCTGCAACAACGTCATAAGTCAAAAATCGCAAATTTTGACTTAACATCATCAATGCATAGTAAATAATGGGTTAATAATTCAAATGAAGATATTGTAAGCTGAACTCTTGAGAGAAGAATAACACTTTTTTTCTCCATTATGTTGTGTGTAATTTAAAAACTTCAAGGTCGATTTTTGTAAAACAAAAATTTTGCAGTTATAACGATGTTGCAGTAAATGAGCAATATGTAGTTGAAAGTTATTAATGATGTTGTATACACAGCTGCTAAAATAATTTTTTCATTTTTTTTCTTTTCAAGTTTCGTATCTACATAAATTGGCATAATTGACACCATTTGCTAGAGCTGCCTCATTTTTGGCTTAAGCTTATTGGGTAAGTTTTCAAATATATTATTCAATTACACTCTGTGTAATTTTTCAAGTCATGGAAAATACCCATATACGGATAAAACTACGTGATAAAAGATAAAAAAAGACCCGTTTCTCCCAGTTTTTCCCAAAGTCATTCACTTTTTTTATGGGCCCCCAAAGATTTGGGACCTCGGTGTCATTTTAGCAAAAAAGTGATAATTTTCTCAGGCTCTTATCTTGCAAACCGTTCGGAATTTTGATTCCTAGGAAGTTCATATGCTCTAGAAAGTTGTTTATTAAGATCTTAGGGACATTTTTGTAGTTGGTTGTTTCCTTGAATTTTTAACGGTTTGCTACCCATGGACCTGAACAGGGGAAAAAGGTAAAAAAAAAGTTTTAAAAGTTTTTTGCGATTTTGATCTTGAAGATGAAGTTTTTTTGATTTTATGTGTACACAATTTTTGTTCTTTATGGCAAGAGCTACAACTTTGGCTCGGAGGGTAAATCAAAATTTTGCAAGATATGAGCCTGAGAATATCATGACTTTTTTGCAAAAATTACACCGGGGCCCTAAATCTTTGGGGGCCCATAAAAAAAGTGCATGCCTTTGGGCAAAACTGGGAGACACTGGTCTTTTTTTTTTTGTCTTTTATCACGCAGTTTTGTCCGTATATGGTTATTTTTTTCGTGTTGCACTGTGTTATATTTACTAATTTTAAAGTTCTTCATAAAAATTTGTGGAAATATTTAAGGAATGCGGTCGCATTCGAAACTGTTATCTAATAAGCAAATAAAAATCCAATCTACTAAAAATTATATTAATTTAAAAGTATTTTTGAACAAAACAAAAAAATAATTGAAAAATAAAAGCTACCCTGTGGGAAATTTGTGCCAATTGTTCTTTAAGCACTTATCCCATGACTTGTGAACACAATATTATAATAAAAAGGAACGAATTGTGATAGGTGAAAACAAGACATATCACTTAACAAGTGATAATGTGTTTAAAGTGTAGTTACTCCGGAGGAAAGGTAAGAGACACAAAAGAAGATGTGACTGAATCTTTTGCGGGCAGTGGGTGATTCTCTCTGGTTCTTTTACTTTGTATGAAAGGAATCTATCATATAAACATGGTTCACTCGGGACAATATCTGAAAAAAGCAATCGTAAATCTCTTGTGAAAAATTTTTCACGCTATCAGTTCTGGTGAATTTAAAAAAAAACCGAATGCAATCGACCTGTTGTTTTGCATTTTGTTGACCAATATATCGATTTGTGCCGTATTAACGGATCTAACCCTTAATATTCGATTTATAGGAGGAACTTCTTACAAACATGTTTTGTTCCCTTGCAAAAATAAAGTGAGAAAATCTATAAGAAACGTGAACAAATGATGAGGGAAAATACTTTTCCCGTGAAATTTTTTTTCACGTTATTATTCTTCTATGCATTACCTTTTTTCATGCGAGTTTTTCAACGAGTACCGAAACTTTCACTCATTTTTCAGTCATGACGAAGCGTGAAAAATTAAAAATTTTACTGCTTTTTATCCTCATGAGGGTGAGGAAAAAATATTTCGAATTTCCCCATTCATGAGCAAACAAAAAAATACATATGTTAATTTGTTAGATATGAAATAATTAAAAAAAATTCACATTCAAATTCCTCATAAGGAAAAAAACGCGACTTGCATGACCATTAACAGCGGGAAAATGAAGTAGTAAAGATGCTTTATAGAAGGCCTTTTTGGCGATATAAAGTTTCCCAGTCGCATTCCAACTGTATTTCTAATTTACACAGTGAGTCATTGGAGACCAAAGCCTTGGCTTCTTGCATCCACTTTAAAGGCCTTCTTAAAATAATTAAGAATAAAGCTTTATCCCAGTGGAATTGTTGTTGCTAATAATGCAATGTGAGTGAATTAAAAATTAAACTTATACATTCCAACATAACTACTACTAAAACGATTTCGATAGGCCTTTTCTTAGAATAGAAAATTTGAATTTGTAAAATATTTGATAAAAAAAAACATTATAAAAGAACTTTTAAAATAAGGCAGAGTGGAATAAGTAAAAGTTTATAAAAAGTACAGTTGTAAACCTTCTTAGAGGCCTGAAAGGTGAAAGCGCTCGCAATTTTCCCGCTTGGCAACCCGATAGACTGTGTGCGTTTTGTAAAATTATTTGTTGGCTGGTAAACTAAAATGTGTTTTGATTTTGTAAAATATTCTTTAATGCCTCTAAAAGGTTTGGTTTTTTTTTCGTTATAAGACAGAAAGGCAAAAATTATTGAAAAAATTACTACCTGCCAGAATTGAAGACATGTATTTTGGTCTTGTGACCAAATTTTGGTTTCTGGACCAAGCGCAACGGTGTTGGAAGCACACCATTAAATTTATAAAAACTGGCATAATTTGTCGCGAAACAATTAAGTTTCATTAATACAACAATAAAACACATTTTCTTACCCATCATTTATACACGCAGAGAAAAAACATGGTTGAAGTATGGTTAAAAAAACATATTATGGTTCCTGCAATGGCCACAAACAGATTTTTGTTTTTTTCTTGATTGATAACATTTTCTTCCTTCAAACTTCAAATATGGTTCAATTTAACAATATAATGTTTTAATAAAATAAAGCTACAACTATGCACTTAAACATATTATGTTTAACCTTACTATATTTTTATCACGGCAACCATATTAAGGTTAAATTCATGCATCCTAGTGCTATAACCATATTATAGTTGCCTACAAACAGGTTTAATTTAATAACAATAATATGTTCGAAATTATATCATTTTAAAAAATTTTATGTTTAATTTTAATTAAAAATAATATGTTTAAAAAGCAACAACATTCTGGTCACTTGAATTCTACCAAAGTTGCTTAGTTTGCTTAAAATTCTCAACCGTTTTATTTTACTTATTGATTAAAATACATAAATTTACGTAGAATAAACTAGTAGAACAGAAAAATGACAATGAAGATCGTCACAGGCTGGAATAAGAATAAAAGGGAATTTTTTATAAAAGTGACACATAACACCTATGAGAAATAAAAAAGTAAATAAAATTTTAATTTGACACTTGACGAAAAAATTGGGAAAATTTATGAAATAACTAACCATAATATGGTTAACGTTGACCATAGTATTGTTAGTTCTGCCAATAATATGGTTACTTTTGTCAAAATTCTGCGAACATGGTTAATTTTGAACATAATATGGCTAGTGTTGACCATTGTTATGGTTGATATTGACCAAAATAAGTTGAATTTTGGCCATATTATGGTAGATTTCGGGAAATTTTTTGTTGATTTTAACCATACTATGGTCATATTTAAACATAATGTGGTAACCTAAAAACATAAACTTAGAATATGGTTACCTCCAACGATATTTTTTTTCTAACTTTACCTTTTTTCAAATTACTTTACCTGCGTAAGAAAAGTGTTTTCAACAATAAAAACCCACCGACGCGATTGGTACAGAAACCAAAATATTTTTACAAGAACGAAATACCAACAACTTCTTGTGGCTTTTTTTTTTTTTTAATAATTTCTGCATATAGGAACGTCTTTTTAAAGAAAGAACAACTGACCCATTTAAAGGGGATCAAAGAATTTTTAACACAATCAATCAATTTTACAAAGTCAATTGATGCAACACGGTGCATCGCAAAATAAAGCAAATAAAAGAAGTTTGGTTTTTTAAAAAATGCACCAAAAGTATGCAATGTCAGCAATATATGCAAAAATATGCATTTAAAGCAAAATATGCAATAACAAATCGATGCCATTTTATTTAAAATATCTTGATTCAAAAATATATTAAGTTTATGTTGATCTCAGACTGACGACAGCAAATTTGCATCAAGACAGCAACATCAGAATTACAAAATATTTATGACTTTGTTTTTGCTTTTAATGTAATTCTTTGGCGTTGCGTTGCGTTTTACATAATTGGGGCCTTAAATTCATTGTTTAAAGGCATTATTGCAATTTAATTACCACGTAGGTACTTTATCTTTATATTTATTCTATTATGCTTGTAATTTAACAAAAATATTTAATTATTTTCTATTTTAAATGTTTGTTTCACTTAATACATACTAATATATTTTCGTTGATGATACGTCTATTTGTTCCTGAAAATTACAAATTAATGTAACGTAACACACAACTTAAAAAATAATAATCAAAATAATATATTTTCCTCAAAAATATATCGGTTATCGTATTTTTAGCTGAAATATTTCAAATTGTTTTTAAACCTCAAATAATTAAAATTTTACAACATTTTTTGCTTTGCATGTAAACTTATGAAATGTGATGTTACAGTATTCTGCATTTATGATGACGTTCTTTTAATTTTTTTTTTCAATAATTTTTGCCTGCAAAAAATCCAACAGTCACTTTGGCTGGTTGCTTTTACTAAAATTTTTTTTAGAAACAACACACACACAGGCATTTCGCGCTGTTGCCATGCAAACTGTCGAGCAACAACAACATTACTAGTGAGGAGCATTACTAAAACTTTATGTTTCCTCATTCTTCATGCCAGAAGAAAGGTAAACATGTATTTTTCCTCATTCTTCATGACTGAAGAAAGGCAAACATGTATTTTTCCTCACCAACATAAATGAATTGGCGAAATATTAACAATTCATTTATGACTGTGAAAAAGGTACATATTAACCATTTTACATTTATGAAAAAAATTTAAGAATATTTAAATATGGGCGATCACATATGAATTTCTCTGAACTCTGGTTTTTCACGATCGTAACCCCAGGTCTACATTAAAGATAAATATCTAAGCAAGTTGGCAATAACGTCGGCAGAATAACAGAGCAATTTTTCTTATTGCTCAGCGTATGTTAAAGGCATCGGAAAACGTATTTATGTTAACTAGTTACTGTTAACTGTTAGTTAGTCCTGTTAGTCCTACACGGGTTTTACTAAAAATTTAAAAGAAGTCTATAGAACAGGGATTTAAATGGAAAATAGTGTTTATTATTTATTCTTTTATCAAAAAATTTTTCTGCACCATAAAAATGAACTGTTTCCCTTTTAATTTCAAGATAATATTTACTAGATAATTTATTAAGTAACATTTTTTTGGTGCAGCCAATTGAAGCACTTAACAAAAATCAATAGAACTACTAGAGCAGCAGAAAATCTTCGAAAATTCAAGAAGTTTTTATGAATTTTCAAAGAAAACTCTTTATATCGAAATCATATTAAAATTCTCCAGAAAAAAAACAACCGTTATGGGGACAAATCTAAATAAGTTGCAAAGTCCTTTTTTTGCTTTGAATCCTTTTTTTGAAGAGATTCCTGCATGTAGTCATCTTATATCTTAAAAAGTTAAAGGATACTGCATGAAAACCTCAATTCCATTATAATTTTGACCCTGAACTTTAACATGAGTTCTTAACAAACCACAAAAACAAACATAAAAAATACAAATTAAACTACAAAACATCCATTGAAATAAACATAATGAAAAATAGACACAAAACCTTTTTTTCAAAGAAAAAAAAATTCTCTTGTGGTAGTTTCTTTTAAAAGATGAAAAACTTATTAACATTAAAAAAAACCAAAATACAAACCAAAATCGACTAAAACACAAGAACAAACTTCTTCTGTAAAGAAATTTAAATACGACTGTGAATAGGAAATAAAAAGTTTCATTCATCATAAAACAAGTGAAAACGAAAAAAAGTGGAGTGTCCTGCTGTGCCGAATCTTATATACCTTTCACCATAATACTGAAAAGCCAATTGTTCCCTATACGAGGTGCATATGCATATGTATGCACACTACGTGAAATTGTAGGTCGATTTCGTTGATTTGTATACCTAAACAAATTTCATATACTGGGAACATTTAAGTTAGATTTTATCAAACTCGCTTGTTTTGTATGGGCCACATCGTACCAAAACCATTCAGTCGAAAGGACACCTGTATGGTGCCAGAGGAAATAACGGGCCGATTATCAATATTTAATATTATTTTTAGGAAGCTAAAGAAAATAAATTTTGTTCTCCCAGCTCATTTGGCCTGGGCGATATTGTGGCAAAACGAATATTTTGGTAAGAAAAAACTAGTATTTTGGTTATTTCTTGTTTATTTATAAGCCTATTTTGTTGATTTTTACTACCAATATTCAACGTAGTATAGTGCAGATGAAAGTTAAAGAAACAAAGTTCAAAGAAGACTTCAAGAAGTAAATATTTATAAGTAAATGTAAGAGATTTATGGGTAAAATTGCAGGCAGTCGTTGTTTTTTGTTCATATCTCAGCCATTTGAGGATTGATCTGGCATAATTTAAATAGCAACCTATTCCGGACTGTATATGATATACAAATATTACATCCTAGGCCCTATCATATCTGGAACGTTCGGAAAACCCATTTCAACATACATACAGGCAAACAAACATCGTTTAATAAAGTTCGCTACTCACCCAGAATATAAATATATTCTTAATAGTGTCTTACCTTTTCATAACCTTACCTCCTGTGGTGAAAGGTAAAGAAAAACTAAAAATAAAGGCTGGCCTAACCATATTACACGATGTTAATTGTGAGTCGCACCTAAATTTCAAGTTTTTTTGCCCCATATAATTTGACATGTCTTTGTATCGGTATCAAATTCAATCATTCAGAGGTACACAATTGAGCAGCGTGTTAAGATTGTTTTTACGAATATGGGCATTAACCTTTGTGATAATCGATCAAATCTGTCCACAACTGCGAGAATTGTGTGCAAATTTAAGCAAACCTGCTTGCTGCGGTTTATGGGCTGGCGGCGTCATCGGGCCGTTCTTTTTCAAAAATTAGGTCGGCCATGCAGTTACCGTGAATGGTGTTTGATAACGGACTTCTTGTGGCCAGAAATTGAGGATATGGACTCGGATGACATGTGCTTCCAACAGGATGGTCCTACTTCCCAAACAGCCAATGGCAACGGCCATACGATTTGACACCGTTTGACTTCTTTATTTGGGGATATTTTTATAAGAAAAAGTGTACACACGTCAATAGGCCAAGAACAGTTCTAGAACTAAAGGATAAAATAATTTGGCACATAAACGACATTGAACTTCATATTTGTCTTAGAGTCATTGGAAATATGGATAGGACATATGGCAGCCCTAAAATTTAGGTTTTTATACAATTTTTAATTTTTTTTGTACGGGAGGTACCACGCCCACTTCTCCAAGCAGGCCCACATTTTGTAGGTTGGTGTATATTGGCTACCTTAATGTGTGTACCTAATTTGGAAACTTTGGCTTTTGCCGTTCCCCAGATATACAGCAAAAAGTAATAAAATTACAACAACCACAAGGGATTTTTAGAAAATATTAGAGGTAGTCGTGGTTTTTTGCTTATATCTCAGCCATTTGTGGATCGATCTTGCTGAATTTCAATAGCAACCGATGGTAGACTATATGTGACATAAATGTAAAACAATCTAGTCGCTATCATGTCTGGAGTCTCCGGAAAACACATATCAAACGCAAGACGGACAGACGGTCAGACGGACAGATCGGGTAGAGGAATAGATCGGATAGAGGAATACCACCGAAGCCGTGGCGAGCATTTGTCCGATAATTTGTTTTACACATAACTGTCATTGATCCATTATCATAATAAAAAATATTAAAATAATTCTCTGAAAACTTTTTGTATTATTTGAAATTAACATCGCGAGTTTTGGTTGGAGCACCCTAAATAAAATAAAAAAAAAATTCAATTTTGTATGATGTGTAGAGGTTTTATTTTTGCGTTTATTCCTATTTAAGAACTGATATTGTTTAATCTAAATAAAAGTATTTGAAATAGAAATATTATAACATTCTAAGCTCCAGCTTATCTGTGGACGGACAGACGGACATAGTTTAATCAATACCCCTTTTTGAAGGATATAAAATTAAAACATAGTTACGTATCTACTTTATGGGTTCTAAGTAGGGTTTCTATTTGAGACCAAACTCCCCGGAATTCCTAGAAAAAATATTTTTTTTTTTAAATACAAAATTTAAGTTTTTGTGACATTAAAATGGCAACTAAGGTACCATGTCATGTCATGGTCACATAAGGTACCGTTACGATTTTATAGCAAGAACAATTTTATCGTAAACGACGAATTTCATACCAAATTTATATGAAATAAAATAAAAAATACTCTCCTGTAAAATTTGATTTGTGCTGCTTACACTATTTTCGCGGCTAGCGCTCGATATGATAACGCATCTTACCGTAATTGGCAGAGATTCACCTTAAACTTTAAAGCTTTGAGTTGAAGCAGTTTTTTGTAAGAAATCTGTTTCAATGAATTTATGGCCACAGTAATAAATGTTTTTTAAATCGAATTACAGCATTTTAAGGGTGGGAAGGGTATAAATAAGTTTGTCATTCCGTTTGTATATTGATATTAAAACTTATCAAGTGTATGTAATATGGGTCCTTATGAGTAGCGAGTATGATGGGGACTTGGCTGTGATATGTTTATATCACATAAATAAAGTCCCGAAACATTTGGTTTTGGAATTCAACCATATCGCTTTGCCTCTAATTTTACCCATAAATCCCTGGTTGTTTTTATACACTTCACCGAAGGTAAAAGGGTTTATATAACTTAATCATTCCGTTTGTAATTTCTACAATATTGATCTAGGACCCTATAAAGTATATATATTCTTAATTCTTATGAGAAGGGGAGTTAAAATCCGGTTGTCAGTCTGTTCGTCTGTCTGTTGAAATGGGCTTTCCGAAGCCCCCAGATATGATGGGTATATATTTTTGTCAGGTATTCTTATTATAGTTTTGTTAGCCAGATCGGTCCAAAAATAGCTGAGATACGAAAAAAAACCACCTCGAATTTTTTTCCAAAAATCCCTTGTTGTTGTTGTATTTTAATAACTTTTTTCTGTATGTCTGGAGAACGGCAAGAGTCAAATAAGGTACACACATTTAAGTTTTCAATACACAGCATCCCGCAAAATGTGAGTTGGATTGGAGAAGTGGGCGGGGTTTATTTAAAATTGCATAAAAACCTGAATTTTTGGACTGTCATATGACCTAGAACTCTCACTTGTTTTCTGTGTTTCTGAAAAACGGCAAGAGCCACAGTTTCCCAATAAACTACAAGCATCTTGTTCATCAATAGACAACATCCGACATCATGTGGGCGAGATTAGAGAAATGGGTGTGCACAAAAATTGTTTTTATATCTAAAGAATTGTGAAATAAAAATTGTTTAAATTTCTTTTTAAAAACGTTTCCCGGTTAAGAGACAACTAAAGCAAATGACGGGCATACAGTGAAAGTAAACTCTTATCATGTGCTTTTGAAAGCAACTTCAGCATCATTATCATGTTTTTTTTTTAATTATCGTCTTTTGTATGCCATTCATACTTTTTCGAACAGAGTGCAGTTCATTTTTAGCATATTTTTTTGTTTTAAGAAATTTTTTGTTAAAGTTTTTGCTGTTTCAACAACGAAATTTGTTTTAGTTGCTTTTTTATTTTCATTACATTAAACTGGGTTAACCCGGTGCGCTTTGGTATCCACACTGATATAAAATTAGCAAAATTTATTAAGAATAATCTGTAACTTTCGCGTCGAGAAACTATTCGGTTGGAATGTGAGAACCGAAACAAAAATGCCATAAATTGAAACAAACAACTGTGCCTGTAAAATTATTGGCGAGTTTTAGCTGTCACGTAAGAAAATAACTCGCCAATTTACAGAAAAAATAAAAGCACCAGAGATAAATATTGCGACATATGTATATTGCAATAAATGTCAACATTATGTTATCTTTAATGTTGACAGCATTTGTTTGAACTTAATTTTTGCCGGCAATTTATGTTGCAATAATTGTTAGTCCATTTTCGTTGACAATTATTGCTAACATAAAACCTCAAATTTGGTTGTCATTTAAAAAAAAGAAGCAAAAAGAAAAAAATAGAAGCGAATTGCGTGGGTAAGAAATTAAGTTTGTGAAATGATATCAAACTATAATTAAAGTTAAATTAAAAATGCAAAAATTATAATTGTTAATATAATTTTTTTATTTAAATTTAAACTTTATTATGTATGAACAATTTTTGATTTTTAGTTGAACTGTTTATTTTTAATTTTTGATATTCTTTAATTAGGCTCGAGTTCATCAAATTTAATTTTCATTAAATTATTTTCACTGAGGGAAGGAATTTTACAACTTGGAATTTTATTAAAATTTATTGATAATTTTTCTTGGCTGAGCTGGGATTCAAATCCCTCAGTGAAAATAATTTAATGAAAATTAAATTTGATGAACTTTATTATGTATTTTAATTGTATTAATTTGATTAAGCTTAAGTTTTTTATTATATAAAAATATTATTTTTATTTTAACAAAAAAAAAATATTTTTTATAAAAAAAATCAAGCTTAAACAAATTAATAAACATTTAAATTATAAAGTCAAATAAGAAATTATTTAATTTATTTATAAAAAATAATTTTAACATAAATACGTTTTCCTATGCCTTTAACTAACAAAAGCTGAGCAATAAGAAACACATATTGCGCTGTTATTCTGCCGACGTTATTGCCAAATACCTGAGATATTAATCTTTGGTGTAGACCTAGGTTTAGTGTTCAGTTCGTTAGATCTGTGGAAAACACAAACGCCAGTAGAGCTTGTGTAGTTTATCATTGAAAAAATATAGTTTTCCTGTTTGTCATCTGTCAAACACAAAAATAATACTGTTCTTATCCAACTCAACAAAAGATGTGAACATTTAATTCCGTTCGGTTTTTTTTAACCACAAACTTCATTGTGTTCGGTTCAACTCATTAGTGTTCGTTCGTTTCTGTTGTGCTTAGCGCCCATTTCGCTGATAAAAAAACCAAACTTTTTTACAAAAATAAAATACGCTTTCGAAAAAAAACCAAAAACCAGTAAATAATTTTACACCAACAAAACATATACACACAAGCTGTTGGTGCTGCGGTCGTTGCTACAATTTTTTGTTTGTTCATTTCTTCATCAATGTAAAAAAAGAAACATTATGGAACATTTAAATATAATGTTTGTCTACGGTATCACTACAATTGTTCTGATTTTTTTCTGACGAAGAGCAGAACATTACATAATGTTCGGCTCTTTCTTGAAAATAGTTACGAACGGTATTAAGGGTTGTGTTCCTCTACACAAATACTTAAAAATAGATAGCGTTCACACCCAGAAACGTGTGTGTGCCGAACGCTGAATAACATTCTGCTTATTTCTGAACACTGCTTTGCACCAATTTTTGGTTTAATTTCTTTTTAAGTTTTTGTATGGGAGGTCCCACGCCCACTTAACAATTTCCAAACATATAAATCGTATATTAAGGATATCACTGAGATAATTTCAGGTTCAGTAGTCTTTAGGGAACAAACAAACAAACAAACAAACGTATCTTAGTTTTTATAAATATGTGGCAGTAAGGAAAAAGTGTTTAAGTCTATTTTTTTGGTATTGTGGGAAAGCAATTTTAAACTCTAAAGGCAATTCTTGAAAAGATCGTCACTTCACTTCACTTCTCTTCAGTTAAGTTTTTTTTAAGTTTTTGATTCTAAACACTCCTCACGTCACAAGTCGGACGAGAATTTAATCTTTTATTCCAAATGCTTCCGCACATTGAAAAAAAATTATGCAAAAGTAATGTTGCGATAACCTTCTAAAAACTTGTACAAAATAATTTAAACTTTGTTCATGGGTACTTTTAAACATGGAGATTAAAAATGCTACGTAAACTAAAATTTTTCTAAAGTCGACTTAAGCACTTTTGCCACAGAAATATAGAAGATAGAAAGAATAAATGGATTGCATTTGGAAAATATGTAGACAAAATGCCATTTATTATTAAAAGTGGTGAATATTCATGTGGCAAATGATGATGATTTTATTGAAAAACAAGTCTCTAGTTTCATAATTAAAAGTATTTTGGTAAAAGGATAAAGTTTTTAAAACGTTGAAAGAGGCCTAATTGCAAAGCGAATTTTCTTCTGTTATGGAAATTTTTTTAATTCATTTATAAAAAACTTAAATGTTTTGATTGTAGTTATATTGGGCGTATAACAGCAGGATTCACAGCGAATTGGCGTTTCTATTACACATGGCTTCTGTCTTACAAGTCATTTTGAAAGGCAAAGCAAAGCTAACAGCATAAAAATGCTTTGTTTGCTTAAAATTCAGTATTTTCGAAATAAAAGAACTTTCTTTGACTACTCTTTTTATGCAATGACTAAAGCTTCGTACAAACGATAGATAGATCTAGCAATATTGTCAGCAAAATGTGCTAAAAATGTCTTTCAACCGTGTGAACGGGCCTAGAACGTTGAACGTTGTTAGAAAAAGCCTTGCCCGTCCATTGTTAGAAAGACTTCGTTGCAATTGGCAAATGTTGGAAGTTTATTTCTAATTATCAGATGTGCGAAATTTATGCATCTGACAATGGCATCATTGCCAGAGACTTTTTTTATATTGGCAACGCTACAAATACATGTGTATCAGGGATGGAAAATGGGCTTAATACCCTTTGTACACTTGCATACATTTCTGAGGAACGCATTGAAGATTTTGAAAATGTGAAATACGTTTTCACACTTGAAACATCTAAAATCTACTATCAATAAAAAATGTCACCATTTCTGAAAAAATAAATTAATTTTTCCTAAATACTTTTTTCTACAAAAGAGCCAAAATTTCAAAAGATAAAACCAAAATGTATTTAGAACTCATTTTGTTAAATCATATAAAAAAATCAAGTAACATAAGGCTTGCAAAAAAGAAAAAACTTGCTTGAAAAACCGCTGCTTTCAAACCAAATGCCATTTTGTAAGTGATGGCACAATAATAATAGAATTTATTGCCACTTTTCTAGTGATTACACTAAAATAATCGGAAGATGTAGAATGAAATACAATGAGATAGAAACATTTTGTAAAGATGTTGAACAAATTTTGATTTTTAGCCGAATGTATTTCTTATGGGAAAATTCCAACATCTTCGCAAATTGGTGTTAAATGTTGATAAGGATTTTTTACCAACTTCAGTAACAAAACGTAGTTTCGAAACTATAGCGCTAGCAATTTAATATTTTCTGTCTCATCTCTTGATAAACTTCACAAAATTTTACAGGAGAAGTTTTTTTTATTTTTTTTCATAAAAATTTTGTACAAAGGTTGCCACTTAAACTAAAATTGTTGTTTCTTTAAAATCATTACCGTTCCTAACATGCAGTCTACAACTGACATGATATGCTTACCATTAACACTAATATGATGTTAGTGTTTAGAATAGACTCATCATGTTAGAGGTTCTCTCATGTTATAACACGGTTGTTAATGCAAATGTTTTAACAACGCCTTTAAAACATCATGTTTCTATAACAGAAAAACATGTCAGTTGTAGACGTGGAGTTATGTGGCCATGACATTTTAGGAGATAAAGCAAGTGTTGCCAATAAAGTCGTTTATAAAAAAAACCAAAATTGAAAATTATGTCGCTTAAGCTTTTTTGCGGTAATGACTCGATATATATTTATAAAAAAGACTTTGTATTAATTAAAAATTTTTTTTTGTGTATTAAATCTGGGGTGTTTTCTTTAGAGGCATAAAACCAATGTTTAAAAAACTGCAGTCGAAACCAAAAATTATTTAACAAAAAAGGAAAATTTCGCTTTTGAGTTGGTTTTACCACGACTGTTTACATTGAATTAATCAAGAGTAAAAGCAACCGTTGTTTTTGGCCAATGACAAATGAACGGGTGGAAGAAATGACAGTTTTTCTACTTTGACTGCAGTTTTTTAAACTCTGAATAAAACTTATTTTAAAAATAGAGACAACAAATTCAGTGGAATGACCAACATTTTGGGCTGTATTAGCTTACAAATTCAATGGCATTTAAAAATAAGTTTAGGTATATGACCTCTGCAACTGCGCCTTATTAACGCCTAGTCTGCAACAGTTTTTCGATCATATTTCGTTTATAGTGCGTCGACTTCTAAATGATCAATCGTTACTCGTTTATCAGCAGGATCAGAGATTTGACTTACCCCCACACAAACTGTCAGACAGAGTCGCAGGACCAAAACTGTAAACCGAAGTCGCAGTGCCAAAATTGTCAACAGATTAAATCCGGCCTTCGGCATGTTAAACGCATCAAACAGTGATTTTTTTTGGAATGTAATGGAGTTTCAACCCGGCGGGAAAACTCAGAAGACCTTCCTACTTCAGGCCTTTTTAAAGGCCTGGTTAAAAATTTTTTTAATTCAATTACTATTCTTTTCTTACTGTTAAAGAAGGCCTTAAGAAGGCTTCGGCTATTTTGCATTAAAGATAAGATATACATTCCACATTCGCTTCTATGAAAAGGAAGTAGAGAAGGAGTACCATTTTTTGCATTGTTTTTTTGCACAATCAAAAGCAAAATGTTTATATTTTTTGGTCCGGTTACCATTCTTATATAAAAAAAAAAAAAACTGCTAAAGAAGCGAGAGCGGAAGGTCTACTCCGCAATGATAACGTATGTAAAAAATGTTCTAAAAGTAAACCGTACTCCAGAGGGCTTCTAGAAGGCATCCGTACTCCTTCTTTTTCCCGCTTGGAAGAGTCTCATGAGGATTATTATGCTTATCTTAAAGCTGTTGAGCGGGAAATCGGCATCATGGCTGAAGGTTTTTTGACGATAAAAATCTGGCTGGTTCAATATCCAGTTGATTTCACCGAACCAACGAAGCAATTGATGGTCCGTCCACTGGCTTTAGCTCTTGCACTAGATGGATCTTACATAGAATTTGGCCAAGAACTTTCCTCAAAATTTTTAAAGCAGTAAACGGGCAGAGGCCGGGGTGGCTGAGAGCGGAATCAGATCGATAAATTCGAACTCTCTAACCCACTTCCGTCTACAGCGGCAATGGCGTCTTCAGTGCTCTAATAATTTGGCGAATAGGGCCAAATAAAACAAAATTTCCACGGCTTGTAAACATTGTTCTGGTGTATATCCTTGCATTATGTTTTGTCAAAGTATACTAAAACAAAATCAGACACACTTCATTAGTACGACAGCTTGTTTTACAGTTATCCGTATCGGAAGGTTTACTGAGCTACCTAAACAAGAGCGGCAAGCGTTTTTTTAAACATGAAAATTCTATTACGAATACATTTTCAATAAAATAAAACGACCGAGCGATCTATCAAATAAGATTTTCCCGCCGGGTGGTGCTAAATTTGCGTTTTAAAGGTTTGTTTCGCATAAACTGTGTGAAAATGAAAAGTTTTGACATAAAACAGACGCTTGCCGCTCTTGTTTAGGTAGCTCAGTTATGCGTTAAAAAACACTCTTTATTTCAGAATTTTTATAATTTTTAAAAAATATTTGTATTAATAGGAGTCCTCAAAGTTTTAAATTCTTTTAAATTATTGAATCTTTTAGGAGATATCACTAAAAAAATTAGTTTTTTCAAGAAAACAGTATTTTCTTAGTAAATTCAATTTAAATTTGATGACAAGAGAGAGAAAAGACAATTTCATTGTTTGGCTCGTAGTAACAAAAAAACTTTTTTCAAACTGTCTGCTAAAAACTTAAGCTAAAAGCCACATTTTGATTACTTATAACAAATAACGGGTGTGTCTTTAAAGACTTTTAGAAATACCCTACAATAAAAACAAATTCCTAAGACTTTCTGGTACATTACACTTCTACTAAAAATGTACAAAAAACAAATAAATAAAGTTATGTCTGTGTGTTAACAAAATTGTTCAACTAGTGCATAAAATGTCAACAGAAGGTTGACAGCTTAACTCTGACAACTTTCGGAGTACAATGGAGTTTGCTTTTATTAAATAAATAGTTCCCTTGAAAATCAAAAAAAGAACTTGCCTTGTCATTGTTTCTTGTAGGCTTTAAGTTTTTTTATATTCTGTAACGAACCAAACCGCGAGGGCGTATTTTTCAAGGGGTTGTGCTATCTTTATAACCGGCCGTGCTAGTGGAAAATGGGGTGGTTCTTACCCCTATCGAAACAGCTTATTGATTGCCACACAAACTAAAAATTAGGTAGCTAGGGAATCGACAAATAAAATAATAAATACGAAATAATATTGTGGATAGAAAGTAAAGAAGGGAGAAAACCTAGTAGAAAAGGAAAGATGTTAAATCCTCTTTCGTTGTCTATACCCACCCAACCATGCTATCTTTCTCTTAATCTTCCTAGATAGCCCAACTTCTCCTACATACCAAATTTACCTTAACCTTTCGTGAATAAAAAAAAACAAAAAAAATCTAATACATTTTAACAACAAACCGTCTTATATTTTGTTTTAGGTCCATTTCAAACCAATTAATAATCATATGTTTAAAGTATTATCAAAATTTAAAATTATACTAAAAAAAAACAATATTAAATTAACAATTTTAAATTATATCACCGTCCGAAAGCTTAAAATTAATTAGAAAAATTATGTTGATAACATTCATAAGAAGTAAATAATGTTGTTTCAAATAAAATCTAATTTATTTTCGATAATAAATCAAAACAATATATTTTACCAATGTTATTAACAGAATTGATGTATGAGTATTAAAATTGTAGTGTGTTTATGGTAATATTATGCAAAGGGGGGGGGGGGGGGGAAAAAACAATGGTTATGTTATTAAAATTGAAATTAAGGAAATTTGTTTGTATTTAAAAGAAAGTGTACAAACATACTATGTATGAATGAAAGTTTTTTTTTTTTTTTAAATTTAAAGAATATTTAAAATTAACAATAAAAATTTATATTAGACTCACCCACATACTTGTCCCACGTTGACTCCAGGCCTGATGTCAATGGAAGTTGAATCTTATGATGTATTTTATCTTTAAATTCACGTTTTAAAATTATTACGTTAAATATAAATATTCTTTAATTGTTAAAATAACAGTACTAGATGTTATTATTTTTCTTTTTTCATGTTAAACTATGTATTTTTGTATATTTTGCTATGAATGTATAGTGTGTTATTATTTTGGTTGGTAATTTTTTTTGGTTTTTATATGTTTAAATTTTACTTTTTAAACTCGAAATTTTAAACTTTTGAATTCTAGCATACTGACAACAAAAGGAGGAGGGAACAGAAAATTATTGTTTCAATACAAAAATTTAGATAAACTTATTTTCTAAATTGACGAATATACATAGATCATTTTTAATTATTGATATGGAAAAAAAAAATGTCAGAATTAATTAAATATTAATTTAAAGAAGAAATTATCCTAAGTTATCAAATTTTGGAGCATTTACTCCCTTCTCCCCGCCGACCACCAGAATATTTTTAAGTATTACTTTCCTATCTAGGCGAAGTAATCTTTTGAAAATGTTTATGAAATGTTTGTAGTCGTAATATATAAAAAAAACAATCTTGTCCAAGACGAATATCTGATTTAATATTTCGACTTTTAAGTGCCTTTTTGCTAAATGACGTTCTGTTGTTGCAATATATTGAAACTGTTCTCTGTTTCTTCTTTTTTATGTGTTTTTTCCCTCTTTCGAATATATCGCAGTAATTTCGGTAGACAATACCCTCAATCACAGATGGTGTAAAGGCTCAATTCTCTAATCAAGAGATCCTATGACGAAGAAAGAATAGTCCAGATTAAAACACACAAAAAAAAATTCTTATACATTTCTATTTTCTTACCTATGAAAAATTTGGAATATTATTAACGAATTTCCACAAACAAAATCTTCAATCGCAGGTGATGTGTTAAAACAAAATTGAGAACAGTTCACAGGATCTTTATTTATTATCCTGGTACACAAAAAAAAAACAACTTAAAAAGACTTATCTCCACAAATTGAATCAAGACAATGAAAATAATATTTAAATGTTCAAAAAAAATTTTCCTATAAAAATTTCAAAACTAATGCGATGAAAAAAAAAAAAATAATAATATATTTCCAAATAAAAAAAAAAACGATGCCTCACAAAACAGATACAGTTTTAGAATATTACCTTCCAAAACTGAAGCTGAAAAAGGCAAAATCAATAGCCGTGAGATACACACTTATCATGACCAGATGTCTTTTGCATGATATGTACCTTTGTTACCAGAATCAAGGTCCTCTAGCTCATAATACACATTTCCAATTCTACGCAAAACCTTAGCTTTTACTCCCACTGGAGCAAGTTTCGAGTTAAAATACTCCGCCTTTGAGCTTTGGGTAAATGTCCGTCGAAACACATCCTGTCCTAATGCAAACTCTCTTGTACGCGAGCGTAAGTTATATGTTCTAGCGTTTCTGTCATACGCCCTGCGTAAATAATCATTAATTTTGCTCCTTATCAAATAAAATTCGTCCTGTCTTTCTACAAAAGAATCTGCGTCTGCCAAAATCTTCAGTTTACGTAAAACCTCGAAATCCTTACCGTGAGTCAACATGCTCTGTCCAAAAACTATCTGATACGGTGTCCTGCCAACCGATTGGTGAATACTATTCCGCAATGAGCAATTAATACTGGGTACATACAAATCCCACTCTCTTTGGTCATTCCTTACATAACTCCTCAAAGCCTCATTTATTGAGCGGTTTACCCGCTCACTAGCGTTGGCTTGGGGACTGTATACAGCCGTCAACATATGCTCAATACCGTATTTATCCAGAAACTTCTCAAAGTCTTTGCTCCTGAATTGGGATCCGTTGTCAGAAACTATCGTTTCAGGAACACCGTAGCAGCAAAAAATTTCCGTACGCAAGTAGTCAATAATGTGTTTCGAAACGAACTTTTTTAGTGGTTTCAAAAAGGTAAACTTAGAAAAATGGTCCAAAATAATTAAAATACCGATATGTCCAGATTTAGTCCGGGGTAAGGGTCCGATTAAATCAATATATAAACGCTGGAACGGTCTTTCGGTCGATACCATCCTTCCCAATGGTGGTCTCAAAATTGATGTCGGAGTTTTGGATGTCTTACACATATCACAATTCAGAATATAAGTCTTTACGTCAGTCACTAGTCCTGGCCAAAAGAAGTATCGTCTGATTCTTTCCAAAGTCTTGGCAATGCCACTATGCGCAGAGTTAGGCGTGTCATGAGCTGAATAAATTACTCCATGTCGTAGGTCATAAGGTACAAAAAGCCTCCAAGAGTCTGATTCGTCTAGGTCACCTGACGAAAAGTCCACGCGTTTATATATAAATTTATCAATGACCTTAAAATCTGGCAAATGAGATGAAGAAAATTTCTCACGCAAGTCGCTATATTCAGCACTATCAAAAGCAGCTGATTCTAAATTAATAGAAGGCAAGGACTCAATTTCAATAGAGTCAACCAACACTTCACCCTCATGGATACGTGAAAGCGTATCTGGCACAATATTATCCTTGCCACTTCTATGCTCTATTGAAAAGTGAAACCCTTGTAACTTCAAGGACCACCGTGCTAACCTACCAGATAGATCTCGCTGGTTCATAAGCCATTTAAGACTCGCGTGATCGGTAACTACCTTAAATTCCTGTCCCTCTATGTATGGTCTAAATTTTCTAATTGCCGTTACCACCGCAAGGCACTCAAGTTCTGTAATTGTATAATTACGCTGAGCTTTGTTTAATTTTTGGGACATGAACGCAATAGGTTTTTCCAGTCCGTTGTCGTCCTTTTGCGCCAGCAGTGCACCTATACCATATGTGCTTGCACCACACTGTACAATAAATGGTTTCATATAATCGGGATGAACAAGTAATGGGGCAGTTGTCAGTCTAGTTTTTAAAATATCGAAAGCAGCTTGTGCTTCGTTAGTCCACTTGAAAGTCTTCTTTTTCGTCAATAATTCTGTCAGTGGGAAAGTCAATGTTGAATAGTCCTGAATGAAACGTCGATACCAACCTGTCATTCCCAAAAAACGTCGCAAATGTTTAATAGATTGTGGTACCGGAAAGTCTCGTATTGCCCTAACTTTGTCATCGTCCACTTGTAAAGTCCCGTTTCCTACAACATATCCAAGATATTTCACCCTATTGAGAGCAAAACTGCTCTTTTTGACATTAATCGTCAAACCCGCTTTCCTTAATTGCGTAGCCACCTCCAACAAATGTGTCAAATGTTCGTCAAAGTTTGTCGAAACAATTAATAAGTCGTCCAAGTACACAAAAACATGTGTTTTCAATTGATACGGAATCACCATGTCCATAAGTCGGCACAACGTCTGCGGTGCATTACACAGTCCAAACGGCATTCTTGTAAACTGGTACAATGGCCTATTGGGAACTGTAAAAGCTGTCTTTTGTCTTGAGCTTTCCTCCAGTTTAATTTGCCAAAAGGCATCTTTCAAATCAATTTTTGAAATGCAATAAACTGAAGGAAGTCTCGATATAAGTCCGTCAATGTTTGGTATTGGGTAAGCGTCTTTTACTGTCACAGAGTTAAGTTTCCTACTGTCCACACACATTCTCACTTTATCCGGTTTTATTACAACCACAGTTGGAGATGACCACGGAGAACTGGGAGCTTCTTCAATGACCCCAAGCGATAACATTCGGTCTAGTTCCGAACACAGCTGTTTCTCAACTGCAGGAGATATAGGATAATATCTCTGCTTAATTGGCTTGGCGTCACCCGTATCAATTTGGTGTTCAACCAAATTTGTACACCCTAACCCCTCAGTCTCCGAATTAGGAAATGCTAAAATTACCTTCTCAAGTTTTTGTTTTTCAAAAGGTGTCAATACTAATCTATCAGGTTCGCTATATTCAACCTCCCCGATTTCCGGAACAGAAATTTTCAACCCAAAAGTGGTCCAAAAATCGAACCCGCATATAATATCCTGTTGGATAGTTGGAACTACTAAAAAGTCCATAGTTTTCGTTTGTTTTTGAAAGGTCACTGCCAATGTCACCGTCCCTAATATATTCTGTCTTTGTCCATCTGCCGTCCTTACGTTTCCGTTACACTTGCGAAAACCTTTCATCTCCCTAACGTCTGAAACCAATGTACCACCGATCACGCTCTTATTGGCCCCACTATCTAATAAAGCTAAAACTTTTTTGTTTTCAATTTTTAACTGTATGAAAGGTCTACTATCATCATCCTGCGAAATTATAGGCGAAATGGTAATGGATCGTAGAGACTTTAAGTTTTTATAAAAATTCCGTATACGTAGTGATGAACGTTTGGATTTTGCCGTATTGTCCGTAAATCCGAAAATTCGATCACGAGCTTTTTGGTATTCCAACAAACGCACGTGGTATGGTCTCATTAATGGATGTTGGCTGACCCCACTGGGGATACCAGCTTCTGTCTCAGTCCTTGTAGCATTGTCTGGATTAAAATTAGTCAAATCAAAGTTATTCAAAGCATATGTCATGGATGCCCGCATTAGATCCTGCGGACATCCTTCTGTCCATTTCCCTGTGATTTTGCACCACAATTAGGACAAGAAGGTCTGTAGGTGTCTTTTGCACCACAACCATAGCAAAATATGCGTCTTTTGTCCAAGCAGTCATAGTAATTGTGTCCAATCTTGTCGCAATTCCAACACTTACTTTCGCCACGAATTGCACAAATCTCCGGTGATAAGTCCGTAGTCAAATCATTATCGCAATTCGTGTCACTTATTTCCGTTACATGTCCTCCAACAGTTTTCCGCGAATCGAACTTGCGAATATCTTTTACAAACTTCTCGTGTCGTTTAACCTCACGACGAAGTTGAGCTACTGTCGATATGTCAAAGTGTATCAGTTCATGTCTGATTTCATTTCGGAGATTTCGAATTACAATGGAACACAAAACCGCATCCGAAAGAGGTGTTTTAAGTCTGTCCGTCATCGCCGAAATGGAGTCGTAAAAGTCATCAAAGTTTTCATTTACCCGTTGTTTGCGTCTGTGTATGTCCTCCATTACGTCATAATCGTTGTAGTCCCCTTTGTATTGTTCACGCAAAGCTCTCGTCAAACTAAACCAGTCTAGTTCATTGTCATGTCGATGGTATCGCCAATACCAGTCTAAAGCTTTGCCGTCAAATAGTCCGTGAGCATGCTTGCCCAAAAGCCTAAAGTCCCCGTCTAAACTATTCGTTGTAAGTATATTTATCCTATATATAAAATCGTCCACCGTCATTTGGTCGTCACTGCCAGTAAATTTAATACGCCAGTTGCGTATTATATTGGAAACCTTTTCACCTACGAAAGGTTCCCGAGAAAAATTTGATGTCCGAGGAGTTCCAGATGCGTTATTATTAGAAGATACCACGTTACGAGTTTCAGAATTACTATTAAAATTAATTTCACTTAGCATTGACCTAAGCTCATTTCTAACAAATTCTGTCATTTCACCGCGAAATTGTATCATCGAGTTGGAAACAATTTGTTCAATTTGATTATGATTATCAGATTCAATATCTGCACCATCATTTCTAGTCTGAACCGGATTTCTTTTGGAACGTCCCTTGGACGTAGATTGCGTCGGGTTTGTGTTGGAGTCTTCTACTGAAACTGTAAAACTGCAGTTTGTAGGTACGTCCAAGTTTAATAAATTATCATGACTTCTCGTCACAGGCATTTTCAAATTGAAAAAAAAACAAATAACAAAATTTCACTACTCAGTTAGGGTCAGAATAATATGTAGGAAAAGCTAAATTAAAACGAATAAACTCCTAAACTTTTCTCCCAAAAAAAAAAAATAGAACAGATTAAAATAATATTCAGAGAACGCATACGATAAACTTTATACATTCATTGTTAGAATCAATCCTCTAAATACTAAAATGATAAAAAAAACAATTATCAATGAGATAAGTATGAGAGTAGGTATTTAGATACATCCAAATACAGAAATCTCAACCACACAGTATCTCAAAGTAAAATTTTGAAAAATGAAAAGCAACTAAAAAAAAATGATTACCCAAAAAACATAATGTTAAAACTGTGAGTATTATCTCAAAACAAATCTAAAATAAAAAATCTCAACAGAAGTCTAACACAAAATAAAATCTACTAAAAATTCTTCAGTTAAAACCTCCCAACTCTGAAAGGTTCAAAAATCCAGAAGAAAAATTAAAATCTAGATGACAAATAAAAAAAATAAGAGGGAAACAAAAAAAAGTCGATAAAAAAAAATCAGATATAAATATGTAGAAGCATCAGCACCAAGATGTTATTATGAGAATTAAAAATTTTTTTTAAACATTTGAATGTTTAAGAAAAGTATATTGGCTGATGCCCCACGTTGGGCGCCATTTAATTTTATGTAACGAACCAAACCGCGAGGGCGTATTTTTCAAGGGGTTGTGCTACCTTTATAACCGGCCGTGCTAGTGGAAAATGGGGTGGTTCTTACCCCTATCGAAACAGCTTATTGATTGCCACACAAACTAAAAATTAGGTAGCTAGGGAATCGACAAATAAAATAATAAATACGAAATAATATTGTGGATAGAAAGTAAAGAAGGGAGAAAACCTAGTAGAAAAGGAAAGATGTTAAATCCTCTTTCGTTGTCTATACCCACCCAACCATGCTATCTTTCTCTTAATCTTCCTAGATAGCCCAACTTCTCCTACATACCAAATTTACCTTAACCTTTCGTGAATAAAAAAAAACAAAAAAAATCTAATACATTTTAACAACAAACCGTCTTATATTTTGTTTTAGGTCCATTTCAAACCAATTAATAATCATATGTTTAAAGTATTATCAAAATTTAAAATTATACTAAAAAAAAACAATATTAAATTAACAATTTTAAATTATATCACCGTCCGAAAGCTTAAAATTAATTAGAAAAATTATGTTGATAACATTCATAAGAAGTAAATAATGTTGTTTCAAATAAAATCTAATTTATTTTCGATAATAAATCAAAACAATATATTTTACCAATGTTATTAACAGAATTGATGTATGAGTATTAAAATTGTAGTGTGTTTATGGTAATATTATGCAAAGGGGGGGGGAAAAAAACAATGGTTATGTTATTAAAATTGAAATTAAGGAAATTTGTTTGTATTTAAAAGAAAGTGTACAAACATACTATGTATGAATGAAAGTTTTTTTTTTTTTTTTAAATTTAAAGAATATTTAAAATTAACAATAAAAATTTATATTAGACTCACCCACATACTTGTCCCACGTTGACTCCAGGCCTGATGTCAATGGAAGTTGAATCTTATGATGTATTTTATCTTTAAATTCACGTTTTAAAATTATTACGTTAAATATAAATATTCTTTAATTGTTAAAATAACAGTACTAGATGTTATTATTTTTCTTTTTTCATGTTAAACTATGTATTTTTGTATATTTTGCTATGAATGTATAGTGTGTTATTATTTTGGTTGGTAATTTTTTTTGGTTTTTATATGTTTAAATTTTACTTTTTAAACTCGAAATTTTAAACTTTTGAATTCTAGCATACTGACAACAAAAGGAGGAGGGAACAGAAAATTATTGTTTCAATACAAAAATTTAGATAAACTTATTTTCTAAATTGACGAATATACATAGATCATTTTTAATTATTGATATGGAAAAAAAAAATGTCAGAATTAATTAAATATTAATTTAAAGAAGAAATTATCCTAAGTTATCAAATTTTGGAGCATTTACTCCCTTCTCCCCGCCGACCACCAGAATATTTTTAAGTATTACTTTCCTATCTAGGCGAAGTAATCTTTTGAAAATGTTTATGAAATGTTTGTAGTCGTAATATATAAAAAAAACAATCTTGTCCAAGACGAATATCTGATTTAATATTTCGACTTTTAAGTGCCTTTTTGCTAAATGACGTTCTGTTGTTGCAATATATTGAAACTGTTCTCTGTTTCTTCTTTTTTATGTGTTTTTTCCCTCTTTCGAATATATCGCAGTAATTTCGGTAGACAATACCCTCAATCACAGATGGTGTAAAGGCTCAATTCTCTAATCAAGAGATCCTATGACGAAGAAAGAATAGTCCAGATTAAAACACACAAAAAAAAATCTTATACATTTCTATTTTCTTACCTATGAAAAATTTGGAATATTATTAACGAATTTCCACAAACAAAATCTTCAATCGCAGGTGATGTGTTAAAACAAAATTGAGAACAGTTCACAGGATCTTTATTTATTATCCTGGTACACAAAAAAAAACAACTTAAAAAGACTTATCTCCACAAATTGAATCAAGACAATGAAAATAATATTTAAATGTTCAAAAAAAATTTTCCTATAAAAATTTCAAAACTAATGCGATGAAAAAAAAAAAAATAATAATATATTTCCAAATAAAAAAAAAAACGATGCCTCACAATTCCAACTAAAAACATTATGTACATGCAATGACGATTTATTTATTCCTAACACGAAAATACAACTGTTTCAAAAAATAAAATCACAAAAAATGAAAAACAGAGAGTTTACTTCCTGCCGAGTCACAACTTGTTTTTCGAAGTATAAGAAACCTTAATAAAAAAATATTTCGCATCCAGCAAAAAAAAAAAAAAGAATAAAACCAAACCAAACATGGCTTACAATGTCCGCTTATACTAAACATATTTATATTTTTGCAATGTTATTCTTGATTTGTTTCTGAAAACCCAACAGGATACTTAAAATGAAAGTTTTCATTTTCTTTATTTCCGCTGCCGCATTTGCAGTCGCAAATACTTGTGCAAGTGCTTGTATGAAAACCCCACATAAACTAAATGCCAATTTTCAACAAAATAGACAGACAGACAGACAGACAGATGGATAGATGGATGCTTTTGGATTGTTAGATAAGTTTGCCAAGGAATAACTATTGGTTAAAGTTTCTATGAAGTGCAGCAATGTGCGAATAATATTGTCAAAGCCATTAAATTTTTTTTTTGATACTCAAGTTAGAAAAATTTAATTTAAAATTCATGATTTAAGACAGGTTTGGATTCTAAAACAATCTTGATTACAACGATCTTTCTTTTTGTTGTTAAATTTAATAAGAAAATTTTAAATTATTTTACCTTCGAAACATTTTAGCAGCTGCGAACACAAGTTGTACTTGCTACAGTGGCTCAGTTTGACTTTTTTCTTTGCAAAAATCATAACTTCTGAAATACACACTTGGGGTTTTAAAGGCATTTATGCAAAATATTTATTAATCTAATCAAAGATGAATAACCCTTTCCACATGGAATTAATTACTTGCAAGTAGTGTATACGTGTTATCAACGAAAAATCGAGGAAACAGCCGATTGGATGAAAGTACAAAAATTGTGTGAATGTTAGTGAAAAAGTGTGAGTGGAAACGGGGGGTAAGAAAAAAACACAACAAACAAATTTATACAGGGTGTCCGCCGGGAAGGGCGAAACAACGTGCCAACAAAACGCACTATTTATCTTGTAGTGAATGATTTCGAAGAGGGTCTGAAGGTGATAGGCCCAAGCATGCACCACAACGTACTGCAAGATCGGCTGAAAACACAACTGCTGCTCAAGAAAGTGTTCAAAACAATTCACCAACCTAAATTCGACGCCTTGTTTAGGAGCGTGGTCTTCACAGAACAACTATGGCCACATTTTGCACAAGGATTTGTTGCCATTTAAGATTCAGTTCACACAAAAGCTTCTTCCACAAGACCATTTACGCCGCCGTACATATGCCAATAGGATGTTACAGCTCGCCCATGACAACGCCGATTTTCATGAAAAAATCATAATGATCATTTGTGAGGCTAACAGAGGCGGACATTTATCTAATAGTGTATTCCATACATAATGGCCGACATTAAATAAAACATTTATCACTATATGAACTATTCTCTTTCATTTAATCAAAAATTTTAAACAAAGAAAGGCGGACACCCTGTATTTCTTCAAGTTTTAAAAATGTATTAAAATACTTAATTGAAGTTATTAGAAGATTATTTTAATCATTTTAATGATGAAATCCTGAAAATTTATGAATTTATTAAGGACAAAATAAAAACATTAAGAAGAAATCGTGGTCGGTTGTACACGTGTGGGGTACGTTCATGGTGGCCGATTCTACATTATATTCAGTTTAATACTATGTTCACACTTGAGTTCTTAAACGCGATAAAGCAAGTATAAGAGATCAAGCGCTAGTCAAATCAAAATCTAGATGATTTACCATACATTGAAGTGATTTGTTAATCACTTCAAATTTACATGATTACAACTAAATTACTTCATTAATCACATAGCATCCACTGAACACACCTCAAACTGAGTATAATGCAGAATCGACCAATATGAACGTGTACAACCGGCCACGATTTCTGCTAAATATTTTTATTTTTTTTCTTAAATAATTCATACATTTTCACAATTTTATCATTAAAATGATTAAAATAATCTTCTGATAACTTCAGATTATTTTTATCCATTTTTAATACTTTAAAGAAATATAAATTTGTTTGTTGGGTTATTTTTTTTTTCTTAATCATCTGTCTTCCTAATCATCTCAAATGTAATCTGAACGGCTTTGATTAGCTAAATCAACATTTTGCTTAAACGCGCTTAAAAGCCAAGTGTGAACTTAGCATTATATTTACTACGTTCACACTTGAGTTTTTTTTTTTTTTTTTTGTTAAAGTTTTTAATTAGTTTTCCTCTTTCTTTTAAATTAAATAAAAATCTAAAATTACCATTTTCTAGATTAAATTATAAATAAAGACTTTTATGTAAAATCTGTTTTTAAATTTTAAATCTAAAATAAAATATTTCAGTAACCCAATTTCATACACAATTAATTAACAGGGTTTCAGACGCTTCTAGAAATCAACAACAAAATCGCTTCAAACATTTAAAACAGGAGCCTAACAATTTTCAACTTAATTTTACTAACTTTATGTAACAATTTTCATTTAAAATATTGCTTTAAAATGATTTTTGCGCCAACTTTGTGCCTTGAATAAAATAAAAAACATTCCAAACGAAAAAATTTTAAAAAGGCAACTATAAACATCTGTGTAGCACCGAAATATTTGTCACTGACACTACGCCCCCTTGTGAGTCTGAGATCTTCATGTGTGTGTTTTTTTTTTGTTGTGTCAACCCTTCTTCCAAAGGGTGTTAAAGTAGTTGAATACAAATTTCAATTTTGACAACATGTTTTTCTTACAGCTTTTTCCACTCTCGTTTATTTTTTTTTTTAAAAATTGTCTAAACTGGGTTGGGGACTTGAAAGAAAAGTTTTTGGCAAACTTCCATTTCTCTTACGACATGTGTTTAGCAGGCCTTTTTCACAAAATTTAATTAGCAAAAAGTTAAAAATTATTATCGTTAGCTCGTTTTTGTTTCACGAAAATGAAAAGTAGATAAAAATTTATTTTGAGAAATGAATAGTTTAAAAACAAAACGATAAAATCAAATTTTATAACTTCACCTGGGTGGGAAGAGAATATAGAGTTTGCTCTTAATTAACAATTAAGACACTCGATAAAGTTGTGTAGTGTTTAATTTTGTTTGACTTGTCTGTGTGCAGGCAGCGTCTCTCGTTTGCAGCAGTGTTGCCAGAAATTTGTTTTAAAGAAAACGAAGACCTTTCAAATTAGCATTAAAATTTTGAAGATTATGAATTAAAGTCGTTACTGGCGGATAATTTTTGTCAAACTCAAGATGAACTTGAAAAATTATTAGGAGCTACTCATAAAGCAAATTTAAAACGTTTTCAGGCAGAAGAAATTATGTACAATCTCGAAAATTATTATCCCAACGACCTTAAGCTGAGAGACTTTAAATACGAGTTCGCATGTCCAAAGTGCTGCTTGAACATCATAAATCGTATGAAGATTCGCAGGCGCACGAATTCGCATGTAAATTCCAACCAACCTACCATGTAAAGTGCACACCAAAGCCGAATGTCCTACTTGGTCGGGACAAGAGAGTCTCATCTCTTTGAATCTGCTAAAATTAAGCCAGGAAATCATAGCAGAGTGTCACCAAACACGAATTCAATCTTGACGATGCAATGCTACAAGTTGCAACACCAGGCTAAAACTAATTAGAAAAAAGTGGGCGGAAAGTTTTTATACTCTACCCCATGCATAACGCCCTTACTGAAATATCCTTTATTTCAGAACAGGGTATTCGGAATTAAATGACCGCAAATTTTGCAAAAAAAAAATCCACTTTCTGAAGTTTTTTTATTTATTTATCAAGGCCGGATTTTTGAGATAAAGATAAAGTTAAAACTTGATATACAAACGGCATAAATCTGTTTTCAGATTAACTAAAACTGGTTTTACTAAGATCTCCAAGACCCAGCCTAAGAGTAAAACTACAAATTGTATTTTAACTTAATTGACTGAGCAATAATAACTTAGACCTTCGGCTCGTTGTAGTGAAACAGGCCGAGTCTCTGGCGAAAATCGAATCCCCAACCATTGCACAGATCGACAAGCTCACTACCAACTACACACAGAAAAAAAAATCAATGTAAAATCCTCGAAAATAGGGGTGATTTCAAATTTTTCGGTAGTGATTTTGCTTCGTAGTTACTTCATATTAATTTAACATTATTTTACAATAACTTGCGAACAACATTTTTTTATTTTAAAATAACTGTAATTCATGTTAATTTATCATTCCAGCAAAGTTAGAGAGCAAAATGACATTCATATTTATTTCAAGTTGAAACAACGTTAATTTCATGTAGAATCGAATTGGTTTGAGTTTGAAATAATAGAGAGAAGAAGCTTCAGAGACAGCATATGCGTTAAATTAAGAAACATTATTAACACTTACTCGCGGAACCAGAGAGAGAATATAATTATTTATTTTTTCGTTTTCTCCTTTGTTTACAGAAGCACCCACAATTAAAAGACACCAGCAGAATGACCCGATATGGTTTCCGTCATCATTCTTCTTTGAAAATGCAATGTACTATTTAACTAAATAGTTTTAACAAAAAGAAAACGGGAGTTTTTTTTAAATTATTTTAAACATGAAAAAAATTATGTTATTCTTTTTATTGTTGTTTTTGTTTCTATACAGGATTTTATGGGTTAATATGAAACAATGATAATTTTAAATAAGGTCCATACTTTTGCAAAAATTTATTATGATTTTTAATCAACATTGCGCCACGTTAATTTAACATTGATATTTTTTGTCTGTGTGTAGCCTCCTAGGGAATCCACGTCCCTTACTTTATACACCCAATAGTTTTAAAAAAATTTCAGCAAACTAAAGAATGTTATAAAATCTGTCCGATATTTCCTACGCTTCCGTTCAAAGAGGAAAATACTTATTGATTTGTATTTTCTTTAAATTCTGGCAGCACTGTTCTGTTGTTTGCTGCATTTAATGTTAACAACAGCAATACAGTGCAAATACTCCCAAAAAAAAAAAGTATAAAATGTAATTGGTTTTTTGTTCTGGTAAAAACTATAGAAACTTGTTATACGTGCAGCGCACAATTAAATTGATGTTGAACAAAATTTTTTATTTATGTAATAAAAAAAACTAGAGTTTATACAGGTATATTTATTGTGTTTAAGGCGAAAAAGTAAAAAATATTGGGCAAAATTTAGGTTTAAAAAATTATAGTACTATTTGTGTAAGCAGGATCCCGGCCTAAGGTATGCGAACCTTGTGGCTACTGTCTTGATAAAACCCCTACTTCGACAGATTCTTGTATGGGAGATTTCGCTTATTTTGTAATTTGTCTTTTTACTTGTTTTGAAACTCTTATACCAGGGAGGAAAGGGTTATGTAAAACAGCCGATCTTGCTGGATTTGAATCCCAAACTGCTTAGGATAACTAGAAATATTTTGAGACCAACTTTGATATTTTCTTTCAAGTTTTTCAAAAGTGAGAATGTTTTCAACCGACATATAAATGGGCAGGCAGACGGACATGGCTAAATCGACTTAGAATTACGCAAGGAGCCAGAATATGTATATACTTTATAGGGTCTGAGATGAATAATAAAAAAGGTTCACACGGAAATACAAACTTAGTATACCGTCATTAACCACTAATGGTGTAGGGTATAAAAATAGTTAAGTAAACAAAATAATTTTTTTTTTTCAGAAATCCAATATATTGATTAAGAACAAAAAAAAAAAAATATTTATTAAATTAAATTTACCCAAAATTGTTATAAACTAATCAAAATTGTCAGGTATGTTCTAGGTTTAGACTCGAATTGAAAACGAAAAATTTTTTGAATCAGCATAATTGATAAATTGGTGTTCTCAAATCAGCATGTTTTTGTGTATTCGAAGTTTTTGTTCGAAAAAACTTTTGTTGAACTAATGATCGCTAATTTGCTAACCGAAGCATGATAGCAATGTCTAATATTTTTTAAAAATCGTGAAAGCTGTAAAGAATCACAAAAAAAAAATCGCTAACATGGCTAAAATTCTCGAAAAATTGCAAACTTTTAAACAAACACTAAAATTTGTTTGAAATCTCTAAATGGGTTAAAAAACAAAATGTCAGAAAATAGGAAAAAAAATTGCAAAAATAGCGAAAATTCGCGAAAAATTTTAATATTTCAAACCAGCCATAAAATTGATTTAAAGTCCCTAAAACTATAAGCAATGGCAAAAAATCGGTAAAAATTGCTAAATTCAAGGAAATTCGCAAAAATTTGCAAACAGCGGCATGATAGCAAAGTCAACTATTTATTATAAATCGTTAAAGCTGTAAAGAATCAGAAAACTTACACGACCAAATCGCTTATATCGCCAACATGGCTAAAATTCGCGAAAAATTGCAAAGTTTAAACAAACCCAAAAACTAAGAGATCGCTAAATCGATTAAAGAAACAAATTGTCTAAAAATAACATAAAAATCGTTCAAAAAAATTTGGTATAATTACATCAATATCAATGAAAACGTCGACTTTAAATTTAGGGTTAGTAAGGGCCTTTTGCGTTTTAGATAACGATATATTTTTGATTAAATTGGATTAAGAAGATTTTAAGCTAAAAGCATTATTAATTTTTTTGTTAAAAATGTTATCACATATTACAATAAAAGTCGATTCGGTTTACTTTCACCAACCCATATCTACTCTAATTGAAAACGAATAAAAACATGTGGATGTGAAATGCAGAACACCAATAATGCTAAAGTAATCCACTTTCGAGTGGATTCGGATTCTAGAACACACCCGTGTATTTTATTTTAAACTAGCTGACCCGGGCGACGTTGTTTTTCTTTATAACTTATTTCTTTCAGATGCTACAGTGTCTGCAGGATAAATTTTAAGAAAACTGGTTGATTAGTAAAGAAGATAATAAAAATGATAGGCTATAAATCTTTCCAGATTTTACACTACTTGCCTGCCAAATTTCAAGAAAATCAGTTGATTAGTTAAGAAGATATAGGGAGGGGGAGCTTTTATCCCTTTTGCTTTATTTCACGCCCTAAATAATAAAAACTATAAGTTTGAAGTACTTTCCAGCTGTAAAACTTTTTGCATGCAAAATTTTAAGAAAATCGGTTGAAAAGTTAAGAAGATAATGGGAGGGGAGCTTTTACCCTCTTGCCCTATTTCACGCCCTACTCCCTATTTTCTTTCAGATGTTACAGTCGTGCATGCCAAATTTTAAGAAAACCGGTTGATTAGCTAAGTAGATATAGGGCTATTTTGCGCCCTCTAGCGATATAAAATATTCTTTACGACCTGTTCTCATACCTAACAAATGCACTTACAAAATTTCATAAAAATCAGTCAAGCCGTTTCGGAGGAGTTCAAAATGGAGGGCATTTTGTTGATATTTGTATGGGTATATACATATAGGAAAAATCTAAATGCCATATCTGCGGAACCCCTAAGCCCCTAATTTCGTGCAAACCTAACTTAAACCATCTACAGACTATCCCAAACGTACCCTAAAATTTTGGTTGAAATCGGTCGACCCGTTTCAGTTAGTGGTGACATCAAAGTGTACACTTTCAATAAATTTTACTATAATGAAGGAAGGAATTTCAAAACATGAAATGAACTAAAATTTAATAATAATAAAATAATTTAATAAATGACGGCTGTTAGTCTTTAGTCAAAGATTTCTCTTTTAAACAATGGTATTTTGGTGAATCGAAATTTTGCTGAAAATAATTATTTATTTTTAAACACGTTTCTTTGTCATTTCTTTTTTTTCGTACTTTTGTCAAGAATTTTACTTGACTACCGAATATCCCTGACAGACATATGTATAGCTTACATACCATGGTATGCAATGCATTCTATAATTCTTACTGACCACAGCTAAAAAGCTGTGTTTAATAAGATACCACATTTATACTACGTACATTTTGGTGGTACATAAACCAGCAATATATGTACCACTTTAGGTTGAAACACGTGTAGTATACTATGCTAGTTTAGTATACAAATCCTATGTCTGTCAGAAGGTATAAAGCTAAGATCCAACTATCAGCGCAATGTACCGATTTTTGTCGTATTTCATATGCCGAGAGTGTGAACGGCTAAAATTTTTTAAAATTGTCATTAAAAAATCAAAAAAATGTATGTGTTGTCGACGGTTTTATATTCCTTTTTTCAATTATTCCTTTTTAAAACACTCACTAAAGAATAATAGCATAAGTTTATTAATTATCTTTTACACACTTAACAAAAATGGTTATCTTAATTAAGACCATTTACACCGTATTAGTTGTTGGTAAGAGTAAGGTAAACGTTTTGCTCCATTTTTCATATTTTATCTACCAAACAAAGAAAAATAAGCGTAAATAATAAAAGAAAGGAAAATTATATTTAAAATGTATAAAATCCCCAAAAAAAATCCCCAATCCCCAAATCAATTTCTTTGGCCATTTTGCTCGCATGAAATCCCCAACTTTAGGGATAAATCGCCAAGTCTGGCAGCCCGGGTTGTTGGGATGATATTGTGCAAGGGAAACACAAAATATTACCATAACGTTGAACGATTTTATTTAATCAGACTTGTTAGACACAAAAATGCTACTTTTTAAGTATTTATAAAAAAAAAGTTGCACGTCAAAAAAATTATAACGATTGTTGCAAAAATTTTCTTATCGTATGAAATTTGTTCGTATGAAAAAATTAGAAATTATCTTAAAATGGCAAATAAAGTAAAAACAAAGCCGATATTGCCGAAATAAGCAAAAGCCCTAACAAATGTAGCTAATTTTTTTTGTTTTTTATGATCGGAATTTGGTTTCAATCAGAAACATTCTATATTTTAAGCAAAAAAATAATTATTTGCTTTTTTTTGGTTGCCCTTGTGATAAATAACTTATTTGGAAACCCTGCTAAAACATACATCAAGGGGTAGTGACTTAAATGCATTTATTAAAGATCATGTTTATAGATGTGTTATTCTGTGACTCATTTGTTCATCCTTTTTGCTGTTGCTGTTGCAATTGTTATTTAAAAAAGAGTTGTTGACTTATTTTCATGTTCGTTTAAAATTTATCACATACTTGGTTAGTGCAAGTACAATGGGGCAAAGAAGGGCAGCAGCTTAATTCAATAACTCATAAAAAAATAATAAATCTTGAAAAATGGATGAGTCAGATGGAGGTTCTTATTTGCAAAAAAAAAAAAAAAAAAATAAAAATAAATATGAAAACGTCAACATCTCTCATTTGTTTCAATAGTGTCATTATTTAAAAAATATTTTTTTCAGTAGAATATCGCTTTAACTAACCAGTGCTATTTAACGTACTTTTCACGCACCCAGAAACGATATTGTTTTAGTGTTTGTATATTAATATACAACCCTTAATACCGTTCATAACTATTTGTAAGAAAGTAGCGAACATTATATAGCGTTCTGATTTTCGTTATAAAACAGTACATTTCTAGTGGTTCTGAACCAGTGTTGCCAGTGAAATTTCGAGAAAGATACATTTAAGTTACCAAAATGATACATTTTCAAAAAAATATTGAAAATGCATTTTTAACGTTTAACAAACATACCATTCTAATTTCTTATTTAATGGATATTTTAAAGAAAATATTGTAAATGAAAATGAGGTATATTCTTGGGTTCGACTCGAAATGAAAACAAAAATTTTTTAAATCCGCATAATTCATAAATTGGTGTTCTCAAATCCACATGTTTTTATGTATTCGAAGTTTTTGTTCGAAAAATCTTTTGCTGAACTAAAGATCGCTAATTTGCAAACCGCAGCATGATAGCAAAGTCTAATATTTATAAAATATCGTGAAAGCTGTAAAGAATAAAAGGAAAAAATCGCTTCTTTCGCGAACATGGCTAAAATTCGCAAAAAATTACAAACTTTTAAATAAACTCTTAAATTTACTTGAAATCGCTAAATGGGATAAAAAAAATTCCAAAAATAGCGAAATTTCGCGAAAATTTTTAATATTTCAAACAAGCCATAAAATTGATGAAAAGTCCCTAAAACAATAAGGAATGGCAAAAATTCGGTAAAAATTGCTTAATAGATCAAATTCGCAAAAATTTGCTAACAGCGGCATGATAACAAAGTCTACTGTTTATTATAAATCGTTAAATCTGTAAAGAATCAGAAAAGTTACGCGAACATGGGGAAAACTCGCAAGAAATTCCACTTTTTTTCTTTGGTACTTTTGTCAGCAAAATATCTATGGACTTTTGGCTATATAACAATACATATAACAAATACATATTTTCATTTACACAAATAAATGTTTAGATGTATGTAAATACAAACAATAAAAAGTCTGGTTTCCCTGCAAATAATATTGGTCCTCCATGGACAGGTCCGTTGTAATGCAAGCATTGACCATGTCATTGTTAAAAAGTGTTTGTAGTGAGACGACATGTCGTCATTTTTTACCGACATGTTTTCGTTTTTTAACGAAGTTAAAACTAATCCTCTTGTGTATACAATGGTGTAGTTTTAAGACTAATCCTTTGTAATCCAAAGCTGGGTTATATGGTCCTGCCCTAGGACATCGTAATATTAAATAAACCATGTTTTTTCCATACGTTTGGGTTACTTTTGGAGTAGTCCTAGTCCCTTGTTGGCTACATTTTACATGCGTGTTTGGACTAGTCCTATTATTTGCAGGGTTCAAATCGTATCAAAACCTTGCTTTGTGTATGCAGATTTTCAAAATAATGAAAGTACATGTGTATGAATGTGCTATAATACAATTGTATTTGTTTATAGTAAATCTGTTATATTAATACAAAATATTGAATTAATTTTTGTATTTATACACCGCTTCGAATTGATTTAAGTGCAGATGGATTGATTTTTCTTTTGAGTGCATAAATTTCATTTTGATTCTAAGAAAAATCAACATCAACTAGTTTAAATTTGCTGAGATAAAAGCTTAATTTTTATTTATTTTTTAAAATCCTTCTAGAAGCCTTCAAAGTATATGCAAGAATACAAGGCCTTGGTCTGCAGTGACACACCGTGTAAGCTAGAAATGTAGTTGGTATGCGACAAAAAAGCCTTTTGGAAAAGTTCTTTACTACTTCTTTTTCATTATGGGTTATAATCAGGGCTGTGGAGTCGGAATCGAAGTCGGAGTTGAAGAGTCGGTGTTTAGGTTTTTGTGCCGGAGTCAGAGTCGTAGTACCCATAAAAACTCGCGACTCCGACCCCAATGTTTTTCGGCATAAACAATTTTCCAAAATAAAAATTATCTTCTTAAAACACATTTAATGTGTAAATAAATGGTTTATGAATACTGCTCTTATGTGAGGTTTCCAAATGACAGGCGATGGACTGAGTGCTCTTCATATAAATTTTACTACATAATCAATCACCTGTCATTTGGAAACAGCACATAAATGTTTGCGTACGGTAATTTCTTCTCAAAAACTCTAATTTTTAGAAGGCCGTACGGTAATGAAAAAATAAAAGTTAACACCACTGAGTCTCATATACATTTGGCACTTAAAAAATTTCAGAGTTTGGAGTCGGAGTCGGAGTTAGTACTTTTTTCGGACGACTCCACAGCCCCGGTTTTAATGCTGTGTTCTGTTTTGGTTGCGTATGAGTAACAAATAATTTATTAACTTGTGACTCATACGCTGTGGGGTAATACTTTTAATAGTTTGTTAATAAAGTTCATGAGCAAAATGTGGTTTTAGTTTTGTTCTTTATTGAAGTTTTATTAGTTGCTTGAAAATAAAAACAAACCTTGGGGTTTTTTTTATTAAAAAAGGCGAAGGATAACAAAAGTGGCCTAAAATTAATGCTATAACCAAAAAGGTTAATTTTATGTTTTGCAATAAATACTTATGCTAAAAATTATACATGCATACATACAGATAAATGAATTTTAATCGTTATGTATAAACCAAAAAAATAACTCGACTCGATAAAATAGCACAACCCTAATAAACAAGTATGTATCTTAACAATGCCAAGCAGTTGTGCCCAGAAAACGGTGAAAACCATTTGCGTATGTGTGTTTGTAAATGTGAGTAAGTAAATGGGTTTAAAACTCACACTCTCTCGTATGAATTAATAAAATTTAAATGATGTATAAATGAAGTTGTATGCAAATAGAACAACAATAACGAAAAGAACAATAATGAAAGAATAAAAACTCAAACTAAAAAAAGAGAACAACAAAAGCAAAACTTACTTTTTCAAATGTGAGGTGCCACGTACTAAACCAGGTGTACAACAATTTACGGTGATTGAAGTTTCTGCATGAAATATTAAAAAAAAATTGTATTAAAAATTAAAATGAAAAATTTAAATATAAAAAACTTGTTTCAATTGCGTTGTTGTTGAAAATTCAATTCCAATGCTTGGAAAAGAAATTTGAGTTTGTGAATTGAAATTGAAAAAAGTTTATAATTTAAGAGAAAAAATATTGAAGTAGTTTTTACGATTCTCTAACTCACCCTTTAATTCTTTTGCCAACCATCTCGTTGCCAAAATAACTGCCAATTTCGAATGGGCGAAAGCATCGCGTGCATGAAATTTTACTGCCCAGGTGCCCACATTTAATGGATCATCAAAATCCATTTTCGCTGCAGCATGAGCATGGGCCGATACATTTATAATGCGTCCATTTGACGACTTACGCAAATGACCCACCAGCAGTTGGGTGAGTAGGAAATGTGACATGTAATTGACTTGTAAGTGCTGTTCAAAGCCATCTGTGGTCATTATAGTTGTTGGCTCAAATATGACACCGGCATTGTTTATAAGCACATCGACTCGTTCAAATTCGCTCATAATGTTGCGTGCAAAACGATGGACACAATCAAAGGAACGCAAATCCAAGTAACGTACTTCCACAAAGAATTTGTCATTTATACTGGCAATTGACGTGCCATTCGTTGTCGTTGCCGTAGTGTTGCCTTCTTGTGGTTGTGTGGGCTCTGCAGCCTTTGTAACAACACGACAGCCCAATTCACGTTTAATAACCTTAGCTGCCTTTTCGCCTGCTTGCACATTGCGACAGGCCAATATAATACGTCCTCCACGTGAGGCCAGAGCTTTGGCAATTTCATAGCCAATACCTGTATTGCCGCCCGTTATAATTACAATTTGGTTCTTAATTTGATTGTCATTTGGACAACGTTGGCCGCTCATTATGGTGCTAAAAAAAATAACAACAAAGCAATAAACAAGAAAAGCAGAAAAAACGAATTAAAGAAAATGTAATATGTGTTCTACATTAGGGAAGCTCCGAAAAAGAAGTCGATATTCCCAATCAGTTTGTTCAAAATGTTTTTAAATGCCTTAAAAAAAGAGAGATTTTCATGCCATGTGGTAGAGAAAGATACGCCTCGTCGACCAGCAAGTAGTTTTTCTTCAATTTGAGTCTTGAAGTGTGTAAAACCAATTATATTTTTGGTTTTTCTCTCAGACTTCGCATATGATATATAAAAAGTTTTTTGTCTCTTCTGTAAAATTTACTGAAAGGGTGTAAACAGGTTTGCATATTAAGCCGACTTTATGTTGTTTGTAGCTTTCATACTCCCCAAAGTTACGCTGCCTTAATGTTTAAACATACGTGTAATGCTGATGTCTTGTTTATAGTCAACATAATTGTTTTGCCAGTTGTTACTTAATTGCGCATAAAACTGATGGTGGTAGTGCCTTAGGCACAGTGGTAATTAAGTTGTTTAAATGAGGGACAATAAATTGAAAAATAATAAAAATTTTTTTTCAAGTTTCCTTTTTTAAAGCTTTATTTTTTTGGTCAAATTTATTATTCGAAAATCTTATAAAAAAATTCAGTATCATCATACATGCAGTTCAAAAAATTAAAGCCGTATTCGTCTCCACGCCAATATTTAAGGAACTCTTGGTATGCCTCTTGGTCTTGTGATATTATTTAGCCAATTTTCTTTATTTATTAACATCAAAAGTTAATTTATACATCGGTAGGTTTGAAAGAGAACCAAGCCGCAACCTATTTATCGGCGACTCAACTGTTTTTGTTCAACGGCCGTGTCTTCATTGAATTTTAATCGGCTTGAACCATTTTTTCTATCAAATAAGTTAAAAAAAGAATTTCAATGCAAATTTAGGAGGTGACTGTTTCAAGTTTTGTTTAAAAAGATACACAGAAAAAAATGTTTGCAAAAAATTATTCAATTAAATAATTAATTGGTATACATTAATTATTCAATTAATTTTTTGTTTGCTGCAATTAATTTTTTTAATCAAAACCCATAATATTAAATGTTTGTGTATGTGTGGTGTATTTTTAGTTTATGCAATTAATTTTTAAATTGACTAAATTTGTGACCCATGACTCGAAAATACAAATCCGTTAATTGATATGATCAATTCCTTTGTAGCGGCAAAATTAGTAAAATATTTAATTGTCTGAGCGAATTGTTTAACTAAAGTCGATTTTCTATTTTTTCTGTGTACATATTGAATTGTTTTTACGCATTTCATAAAATCTGTGACATTTTGGCAAAACACCTTAAGTCGAGATAAGAAGATAACAAAAAAGTTTAAAAAAAACTTGGTGAAAAATCATTTTTCTCAGATAATAAAATGAAGAAAAATTAAAGAAAAATTTCGTTTATCATAGAAATTTTAAAAACGTAAAAAAGGGTTTTTAATGAAAATTCGTATGATTAACAAACTTTTTTAATTTGACTTAAGATGTTTTGTCCAAATGCCACAGAATTGTTTAAAAGTAAGAATATTTTTTTAAATTAATTTACTTCGTCACCTAAAATGCATGCAACAAGGCGAAACAACAAAAAAATTCTTAATTTAGTTTCTGAATGATTATGATGCACTTGATTAAATTACATACAAAAAAGAAAAATAAAAAGTGTTGTTACGCCCTTTTGCATTTTTGGTGATTATATACAAATCAATTAATTCTAAAAGCGAATAATTAATTACTAATTTTGGTTTGCAGTTGCTTTTTGACTGTGGATGGCTGCAGACTGCTACTTTTTTAGTTTATACACGAAAATAAAGCTTCCGAAGCATTTTTGTTTTGTAGATAAGTTACGAATCTTTTTTTCTATGTTTATTGATTTTAAAGATAGATGTTAGGCTTTTGCACTAAATACATTTAAATTCAAGAACATTTGCTTTTTTAAAAATTCTCAGATTAAAGCTAAGTACAAAAGAGGATCAAAGCAAACAACTTAAAAACAAAAAAAAACACAAATAAAAAAATTATTCTCTTTATACGCTCAGAGTTCTTGTATTTACTCATTCTTACTCACTATAAATAAATTAAAGTAAACATTTTTTTCTAATGTTCTGTAAGTATTTTGCAAGATTCTTATTTTACAATGTGGGTATTTAAGGCATTAAATGCAAGCAATGGTTATTGCTTTTTAATTTGTCTTATTTGCAGATTATTACTAATTATTAAAATAAAAACTATTACTTTGTGTAATCGTTATTTATATTTTGCCTCTTTTTGTAATTTTTATAGTTTTAATACAGTATATTTGAAACAATTGTATTGTTAAGATCAGAGAAGAATTCAGAAGTTGAAGTATAAAAACTTTGATTTAAATTAAAAATAATAATGGAAAATGATCAAGTAAGTTAAATCATTAAAAATACATATGTGCCATACGTGGTAAGTGTGTTTAAGTTTCAATAAAAAAGTTACTTTTAAAAAAAAATTTTATATTATATTATACCTGACATGGGAAGACATAAACAAAGCAGCGGCGAATCGTGCCAGATGGCCATGCTTCGTGGAAGACATATTCTCCCTAGAGGGGATAAAAAAAGTAACATGCGAAAAATTGCAGGGGATACGAAAAAGTTTTTTTTTCAAGTTTTGATTTTAGAGTCTTTTTCTTCTCCTGTAAAATTTTTCCAACGCAACTTATGGCTTTTGTAAATTTAAATGACGGTATGTAGGCAAATATTTTTACGGAAATTCTCTTGGTTTTTATTTTTAGCATTAATTTAGCAGTTAATTTTATGGAATATAACTATTGGTATATTCATAATTTGATCTCAACATCAAGTTAAACAAAAGCGAAATTTCATACAGACAAAATAAAGCTTACAAAAATACTTAAGTATTTTAGTAAATGGTTTAAGAACTGCTTGTCTTAACTCCAAACATGTGCGTGTGCTGGTTTTTATTTTACTTTCTTCTTACCATGCTTAAAACTTGCTTTACTTATTTGATACAGAAACAAAATTTATTGTGTTTGTTTCTTATAAAAGAGAACAGCAATTTTTTTGTAAAGAGAAGGTATAGTAAAACAATTACACGAAAAAAAGAGAATGTGTTTAAGTATTTGTTTTTTGTACTTTTGCAAAAGCCTAATAGATGTAGTGGCAAAGAAGTTTCAAATAACAGATTGTTCCTGTTTTCTCCAGTGCCACGCCCACTTGTTCAATAACGCCCACATTTTGTTGGATGTTGTGTATTAATCAATTGATCAAAAGTCATTTATGAAAAAAAACGAAAATTGAAAATCGAAATGATGTCGCTTAAAATTTTTTTTTTGCGGTATGGGGTTGATATATTTGCGTAACTCAAAAACGGTTCTGTAAACTAAAAAATACTTTTTATACCTTTTCTAATAGTCGTTTTAGAAACATAATTGCTAAGCAACATTTCGAAAGTTTTTTGTCATATAAAAAATCATTAAAAATTCAAAATGCAGCAATACTTCTTATAATTTCTACACGTGTAAGTTTAAAACAAAACAAGCCATAAATGATTGAAATCTGTTCGCAACTTTTGATTTTATTAACCAATAACGACTAATTTTAATTTAAGAATTTCGTAAAATCCCATATTTGCTTTGGAGCTCCCCTAAGGGATGGTATGTATGTCACCCCTAGGGGTGACTCAATGGCAGTTATGGGACTTGAAAATTTTGTATGGGAGCCCCCTTAAGAAATGGGGATAGCGGGTAGGTATATTAGAAATAAATAATGGAGATGAAAAATAAAGTGGAGTTGTTCATACATTTGTCCCATTTGGGAGCATCCTACGAGCTACAGGGTCTAAATTTAAGAAATTCTTAAATTCCTAATTTTAACATAAATTTTTATCATCGTCAGTTAATTTCCATACGCCCCGCAGTGGGAAATTTTACGAGAAGACGGTAAAAATCCCATAACTTTTGGCTAAATCGGTATTTTTTAGCCTTAATTAACCTTTAATTTGCTCTAAAAAAACGTAAAACTCGACTAATAGAAACATAAGATATGGGAAGTTCAAAATGCATTTTCGTTTTTTTTTTTGTTGAGTTTCAGTGTAAAAGTTGAATATTTCAAATACAGTTTTTTTATAATATATAATATCTTGTTTTTTTGCAACTGATACTTATTTTGTATCCTCGAACTTAGAACTTGCCAGAAAATGCGAACATTTGGCCCCTGCACATTTTTTAGACCTAATATTTACAGGGGCCAAAGGTAAGCTCTTCTAGGACAAGACGGGTTACCTTTGGAAGTGTGAATTTTAACAAATTCATCATGAAGGAGATGTGCATATATATCCTAACACTTAATTTAGCTTTACCTCTATAGCTCGAAATGTTAGATCTTCACCCGGATCCAAGCAAAGGTATAATGAAAGATTTGTTCCAGTAATCGGGGAAATATCCATTTCACTTACGTTATAAATTAAATGTTAAAGGCGAAATTAAGGAATATAAATATTTCTGAAGTACACAACTGGGAACTCCATCAGGGGACAAAACCTTTAGAGTATTCAATTCCTTTGACAGCATCCATAACAGTTGTTTCGTGTAATATTGGACAATTTATTATTGAAGATTCAGGTATGCGTATATTGGATAATCGAATGAATGATTTATTTCCTTATTGGAATGTGAAGGGGAAAAAATTCAGCAAACATGTCACATATATTTGGATAATTTGAGGATTCAATGTTGCCAAGTTTCATCATAGAAGGATAACCAGATACTCGTTGCTTTGAATTTACAAAGGGGAGATAATCTTTGTAACATCGGATATTTGCGTTGCGTATCTAGTAAAGTCTATCGAAAAATACTACTTTTTATATATTTTATAGTACCTATTTTTCAGAGTTTTAAAACTATCAAGTCTTCTTGCATTCCAAGGATTTGAATGATTTTTTACTTTTGATTGGAATCGTTTCTCTAAAAATATTGAATAAACCATCATAAAACTGTTCCAAAATAGAATCAATTTTAGTAGGAGATAAATTATTTGGTGGATAATAAGTTAACCAATTTTTAGTATCGATCAAGTGATTCAATTTACTAAAGTCAGCGATTCCAAAGTCCAAAACCATGTCCTCGTTATGAACGAACAAATTAATATTCAAAGTAGGACGATAATTGTCCACAGGTGTTGATAAAGATTTGATACGTTGTATGCTGAAATCTTCAGGTAGATCTACAAATACCAGGAATCTTCCCAAAATATTTGGTATACGGTTTATTTGAAAAGACCTAAATTTGCTAAATAATCCAAAAGTTCGTTATTCTGATCCAAATTAATAGAGGGATTGACGTAATGTGTGCCAGGAGTTTTGGTCCAAATTATGTTTGCAAGATTAAAGTTTCCAAGAATTAACAATATGTTGAGAGGTCTGGATTGACCATCAACAAGTTCAATTGCATTTAGATGTAACTCATATAATCGCTGGGGGAATATATGAACGAGCATCTTATAAACATTTTATTTGGATTCACATTTAACGCAAACGGAAAGGAATTCAGTTTCTTGGACTTCTGTACGAGAAATATTTGCAGATGGTAAATGAGTCGATTCTGCATTCAAAACTCCTCCACCATCTTTGCCAATTCCACAAAACTCTGGAAAAAAAGGTTTTAGCTTTGAATTCATACCTCTAACACTTTTTGTAAGCAATAGAAATTAAGACAGATTTTTAATTTTCAATTATACTACAACCATTATTTATTTGAAAAGCAGATTTATTTAGTTTTTTTTTGGATTTACTTTAGGAATTGTGACATTGTTGTCTTAAGCGATAAATAAATTCACGAACTTTTGTGTTTTTTTGGCCAAATGCTGGACTTACAAGTCCATTAAATATGATTTCCATAACAATTATTTTAAAAGATGCTCCGTTGCGTGCGTAACGCTAATAAATATGGATGTCGTTGTATGAGTTTGTAGGAAAATTTGTTCGTATATGGTTTTCCACATCATTTGCCGTTGTGTCAGTCGTAAAACAGGTAGCAGATACAGTTTTCCGAGGGTCATTTGTTCTTAGTGGCTTAGGAGCCACGACCGCGGCTGGCACAAGACAATTTTTAGGATTTGGAGTATTTGATCCAGTAGATGATGGAGTAAGAACAATTTGTTCAGAAGAATTTATACGAACTGTAGAGTTAAATGGCAATGTTAACTGAGATAAAGCAATTTGGTTTGAAGGAACCTGGTTGGAATCATTTGCATTAGATAACGTATGCACTGATGTGAATTGCGACTGTGTAATCCCACTTGAACTGGGAAAATTTCTGTTTTGACAAAACGGCAATTTTTTAAGATGGAACTGAAGGTGGCGTTACTTCTGGTTTGCCAGTTCTTTAAAGTGTCATTTGACTAAAAATAAAAGCACAAAACTTTCTGATGTACGGCCAATAATTTATCATAGGTCTTAACTGCAACCAACAATAATAATAATAAAGTCAGTTCGAATAAAGTTTGCTCAATAATTTATAGATCCCATATGGAGCCCAATCGCAACCTATCGATGGAGGGTATCAAATATTCAGCACAGCCGAATGTAGCACTCCCAACTTATTTTTTGCACATTTTCCACACTGTCCACAAATCAAATGTGTTCAATAAACAAGAATTTGTTGTTGTAGTTGAAGTGTGTTGTTGTTGATGTTGGTTGTTGCTGCATGTTTGTATTTTTAGTTTAACTGTGGCAAGTATTTTGGGTTGAACACAAAAGAAGCGTAAAATTTTTAATTTGTTTACGTATTAGTGAATGACATGACCATGCGGCAAGCTGGTCTTTGCGACCTATTTTTTGTGTTTGGGAGTTAGAAAAAAATATGTTTCAATCCCAGTATTTCAATATGTACATGAAACTAACAGCTAAGTAGAGACAAACATACACATACATAAATGTGTGCATAAATTATAAAAGTGTTACATGTTTCCTGCTATGTAATACATACATATGGGGCAATTCATATCAAGTAACCCAACATTTGAAATCGATGTCTTCCGATTTGGATGAAATTTGCACCACAATTATTGGATAGTAGCTTAGACACAAAATTTTCACCAAGAGAATGATCAACCAGAGAAATCAATTTAATTATTATTACACAGAAAGAAAAACACTCGGGATAAATCAAGTTTTTTGGGATTACTTTAAGTACGAGTCGTACTCAAAAATTCAAGTACGAATAGCACTTAAACGTACTCAAAACAATCCTAAATGGGATTACTTTCGAAAACACAAGTTTGGAAAAACCGGTTTGCTTATTGTGTGTAGAAAAAACAAAACAAGAAAAACACATACATATACATATTATTTTCATGTTTAACCCTCCGGCTTGGGCATGTTTTGATTTTCTTTACACATGGCAAATAGTCTGGCCGGACAACAAAGGTTTAAAAAGTAAATTTGAACTAATGCTACTCATTTAGTTTATATTTTTGGTTAAATATGTACATAAGATTTCTAAAATAAAAACCATATCGGGCATGATGTTGGTGTTTTATCATTCTGTAATGTGAAAACGGGTAAGTAAATCAATCATAATCATTTTTTCTATGTAATTTCTTTGTTTTTTTCAATCATGAATTCGGGATAAAATCAACTTAATATTACTTGAATCAAGCTCATTTTGAGATTGATTTAATCTTAGTTTTACTTAAATCAATCTCATTTTCGGATTATTTGAGGTACGAATTCGGATTAAACAATTTTATAATTTTTGAATGAAGCGCATTTTGAGATTGATTCAATCTCATTTTTGGATTGAATATGGATAATTTAAGTATTTTGGGATTAAAAATCCGTACTTGAATCAATCTTTCTGTACTTGATTCAAGAAAATCCGTACTCACCGTACTATTAATACCGCTCCGGATTGATTTGAGTACGGATGGATTGATTTTTCTTTTGAGTGTACAAATACACAGAAAAAAATAACAAAAGTTATTAAGAAATTAAAGAAAATTTGTCAAATCTTTTTAATAATTTTAACAATTTCTTTAATTAACATGTTTGTAAATTGTCATATTAACAATTTGTTTTATTTTTAGAAAATAAATGTGTATATCATAGAAAAAATATTTTGTGTCAAAAAGAAAAACCATAAAAAAATTCTTTTTTCCCCATTTTAACTCTTTAAAAGAATGAACGATGTGGCGATTGTTCTGAAATTTTACCAATCTATACGTTCAGTTAACTTATTATTTAATTATTCATAAATAAATTTTAACGGGGTTTCTATAAATTCTAGCTTTCCAAATAATACTATTAATTTTTTTTTTTTTTTTTTTTTTTTTTTTTTTGTTCATTGTTTATTTATTGAATCTTCATATATTAAATATGAACTAACAATAATTAATCAAATCTTATCTTAATACTTTATTTATGTCCTGCCAGTGCCAGACAAAAATTTTGTTTATCACGGGTTCTGTTCACATATATAGGTGCTTATCGCTCTTCTAGTTGGGTAAGTGCTGCAGTGTCTCTTCTTCTTAATCGAGTGTGGCCGCCATGATTTAAAATATTTCGAGCTAGTGGATTTGGGTGTTGTTCAAACCTTTTTAAATATTTTACTGCATATTTTGTAATCATAGTTTTTACTAATGGCACATTGAGATCCTTATGAATGTTTGAGTTTTTAACGTACCAGGGAGCTGCTGTGATTATTCGAAGAAGTTTATTTTGACGCCTTTGAATTTTTTCGATATTAGAGGCCGAGGCGGTGCCCCATAGTTGAATACCGTAGCACCAGATAGGCTTTAAGATAGAGTTATAAAGTAGAAGCTTGCAATCGAGACTAAGGACAGAATTTCTTCCAATAAGCCAATGAATTTGAATGGCTTTTAGTTTCATTTGAGTTAATTTTGCCTCTATATGGCATTTCCACGTTAATCGCCTATCCAGATGTAAACCGAGATATTTTACATGCGAATGTTGAGGAATTATTTGATTATTGATTGTAATAGGGGGGCAAGATTCCCGGCGCAAGGTGAATGTTATATGTACGCATTTTTGCTCATTTACTATTATCCTCCATTGTCTTAGCCATATTTCTAGTTGAAATATATGATCCTGTAAATAACGAGATGCTTCATAACTGTTTTCGTATACGCTTAGAAAAGCTGTATCGTCTGCAAATGTTGAAGTTTGGGTGTAGTTGTTTGTTGGCATGTCCGAAGTATAAACTAAGTATAAAAGAGGGCCAAGGATGCTGCCTTGTGGAACTCCAGCGCCAATTGGCTGAGGTGAACTAAAGAAATCTCCTTCTTTAATAATAAATTGACGGCCGACTAAGTAGCTTTCTAACAGTTTGTGAGTGTTTGCTGGTAAATTTTGCTTCAATTTATGTAGTAAGCCTTCATGCCAGACTTTATCAAAAGCTTGCGAAACATCGATGAAGAGTGCTGAGCAATATTTTTTTTCTTCAAATGCTTTTCTTATAACATTTACTATTCGATGAGTTTGTTCAATTGTGCTGTGTTTTCTTCTAAATCCAAACTGATGGTTTGGAATACATCTATTGTCATTTAAAATTGGTGTTAATTTTGAAACTAATAATTTCTCAAACAGCTTTGACATATTTGATAATAAGCTAATAGGCCTATATGACTCAACTTTTGTATGATCTTTCCCTGGCTTTGGTGTCATGGTAACTAAGGAAACCTTCCATTCTTGCGGGTAGTATTCAAGCCGTAAAATAGCATTAAAAATAAAAACAATAATTTTCTTTGCTATGCGAGGTAGCTCTAAAAGCATTTTATTACTGATCTTATCAAAACCAGGTGCCTTCTTAGTGTTTAAGTCACAAATAGCCTTTTCGATATCTCTTATTTCAAATCTTATGGGAATAGCAGCTCTAGCAGCAACAGGTGGTAACTCGACCACAGTATCGTTAGATAAATTTGGTGTAAATACGTTTTTCAAGTGACTCACAAACAGATTTCCTTTTTCAATATCGTTTCTTGCCCAACTACCATTCAAGTTTCTTAGTGGTGGCTTTGATATAACTGGTCTTTTTAGATTTCTAGCCGCACGCCATAATGAGTAGTCAGATTGTGGAGTTGCATCAAGTTCCTTAAGATATTTTTCTAGAGAAGCCGTTTTCTGGGTCTGCAGTAAGTTTCTAAGCCTTTTTGTGCACTCTTTTAATAAATTCTTAAGTTGCGGGGATCTGTAAAGTTGCCACTCTCTTCGAACTCTCCTTTTTTCAGTCAAGAGCCGCTCGACATCTGTGGAATATATTTTAATATTTTTTGTTTTTTTGGGGGCAGTACTAGAATGTTGAACAGCTAGTTTAAGATAACTGTCAAAATTAACAATAGAGCGATCTACATTTTCCGGTGTTCTAAGCGGAATATTTTCTGTACAATGGGTACTGAGATATTTTTTAAATTTTAACCAATTAATTTGTGTGGCTGACGGCGCAAAATAACCAGTCGGAGATACAATTCTATTGGGGTTCATTATAGTAACAACTGTAGGTGTGTGGTCGGAGGATAATTCTAAGGAAGCTTCAACATGAATAGTTTCTGTGGGGATGTTTTTAACCACGCCAAAATCTATAACATCTGGAATTTTTTGCTGATCAGTAGGCCAATATGTTGGCTGTCCGCTCGCGACCACATTTAAATCCATTTTAGAGATTGCAATAAACAAAACACGACCCTTTGGTGTTATAAGTCGTGACCCCCAGAAGGTATGTTTAGCATTATAATCGCCAGCGGCCAGAAAACAGGGTCCTAGTGATTTATAATATTCACAATATTGGCTTTCTGATATTGAAAATCTAGGTGGAGAGTATAAAGATGAAATTACTATGTTTCGATTTAGCTCTTCAACACAAACGTTTGTTGCTTGCAGATAGTCCTCACGATGATCACACATTAAGTAGTGTTTGACTCGAGTTTTTATCAAAATGGCAGAACCTCCACAAGCTCTATCTCGAGGGTCTTTGGTATCATACAGTATATAACCATTAATTTTAAAACTATTTCTTGAGGTCAAATGAGTTTCAGAAACCATCATGACATCAATTTGTTTACTTTTAAGAAAATATTCTAATTCATTTTTATGTTGGCGGATGCCGTTTGCGTTCCAAAAACAAATTTTTATACAGTTCATGGCTTGTTAAGTACAGCTTGCAATAACATCGATTGCATTCTGAGAATTTCCTGCATCATATTACCCATTGTGTTAGTAAAATTATTTACTGTTTGCACTAATGTTTCCATGGTTTTTTCTAGACGACTTAAATTAGGAGTTTCTTCGTTACTTGGCGCAGCACCTTGCATTGAAACATGGTTTGATTTAAGGACGTTAGCGTAAGAGGTTCTGTTACTACCAGGCTGCGGAGCCTGAGTGTCATTAGTGTTTACTTGATTTGTTACCTGCGTTTGAGGGGGGTTAGGTTTCGGTCCAGACGACTGCTTGACGATAGTGTATACAGGGCATCCTCTATAATTGGCAGTGTGATTTCCACCACAGTTGCTGCATTTCTTTACGTTGGGGTCGGTTTTAGGCTTATCGCAAAGAACTGTACCATGTAATTCACCACATACTACGCAAACAGGGGGTAAGTAGCAGTATGCCTTAGTATGACCAAATTCTTGGCAGTTTAAACACTGAACGGGTCCATTTCTTTTGTGCGGCTCCTCTATCGTGATTTTCCTGTACAGGATATATCTCAAACTGTATATAGGATGAGTTTCGTTTTTTTTTAGCTTAACATCGCCGGGCTCTAACTCCACTCGGAAGTGGTTGTGGATTTTTTTCCCTATTTTTGATATTTACAACATGTTTTATTTTGAAGCCTTTCTCTTCAAGGAATGTTTTTATTTCTTCAGGGTCCACATATGAGTCAATTCCCTTAATCACTACTTGAAGACCTTTGCTGCTCTTCAGTTGGTATGTATAAAAACTTTTTTTTAATGTCTCAAATTGGTTAGTAATTTTGCGAAAGTCATTCTCATGATTTACTTGAATTTTTGTCTCGTTTATACTACCACGTTTGATTGCCGCTACGTAAAACGAATTTTCACCAATTAACGAAACTAAACTCTTTATTAGCTCGTTTGAGTTTTGCTCCCTAAGATATATAGGGGGAGGCTTGGACGATCTTATGACATTTGGTGCTTCAGAGGATTCATCCTCCAGAATTGCAAAACGGTTTTGAGAATTTATCTTATCAAATACTATTAATGATGGCAAGATTCCGTTTTGTGTTGATGGCAGAAACTCGCATGCAGGACTATGTTTGTTCCTTAATAAGTTATAATGGCTTTTGTGATGTAATTTTTTATGAATTTTACTAAAACGTTAATAAAAACAACTTTTAAATGCATCTTTAATTTCAATTTAGTTAGTAACAAAGTATTTTGTTAATATGACAATTTAGTAATAAAAATTTATATTTAATTGTTAACAAATATTTTATTCAATATTACAAACTCATTGTTAAAAATATTTGTTGAATTTTTACAATTTTCATTAACAAAATAGTTTTTTGTATATACAAATTCAGTTGTTGGTGCCTTTTCAATTAAAAAGTTAATTGTATTGACGAATATGGTATTCAATATGACAATTGATTTGTCGTAATTTTTTTCTGTGTAAATAAATAAAAATTAATTTGTCAAGATGTCTATAGAAATAAAGTGATTTTATTCCTGGAATTATCATATTATGGGTATAACAGGATCAAGGGTATAAAATGCTAATTGGGTATGTTACATACCGTCAGAGAGGTTAATTTGTCTACTTTCTTAGCAAAAGCTTTATTTTTAGGGTTTTAGAAACACTTAAATTCATATAGGAAAAAATTCGAAATAGTGCATCAAGTAAAAATTTAAAAATCCTCGTCTAGAGTTAGAAATTATTTTTTTTATACTTGAGCCACTGGCGGCCCAAAAAGCGACCAACACTACCGTAAAGGAAAAGACATAAGATTTCTGTTGAAAAAAAATATTCCCGCTAAAAAAAATAAAAAAAAGTTTTAAATTTTAAAAAAAAATTTAAGAGAACAAAAAAATTTGTTTTCAAAAGATTGATCAAATAGATATCTCAGCTATTTGGGACAGATTTTGCTTACACCAACAGGTAATAAGTTACATGGATGAGAAAGAACAACTTTTTTGGTCAAATTGTTAAATTTTTACCCCCTCTAAATAAGAAACTTTTTGACCGGTCTTGTTAATTTGTGCCCGGAAAATAAAAAAGTTGCTCATAGTTTCAGAAATTCAGCTTTTTTACTCTGAAATTTAGTGTTCTTTTCTCTAAGAATTAGCATCTGTGGATGGGTTGTTGATTAGATAAATTACAAGAAGTGTGTAAATATGTACGTCTCCTGCTGCAACTAAAAGCAGGATGGGCAGTGCGAGAGTGGATAATTAATAAATTTAGTGAAGTGAAGAGTTGATAAAGAACATAAATTCAAAATAAGAAGCTGACAGGCAATACTCATTGTCCATGGTCAAGTTTTAAAAACAGGAGACGCCTAAACATATCGCTCCTATATTGCAACATAGTCATATCTACAACAAACAAAATCGAGCTTGCCAATATAGCCAGGAAGTACGGGGAAACCGAAGTAAACAAAATAAGGAAACTCGTGAAAGACTCTGCAGCATACGATTTGAAAAACACATTGTCCTAAAGGTTACAGATGGACCTAATGAAAAGAAAAATTTGTAAGAAGAAGTCCGGATGATGCTAATTTTTGGCATCAACCTTGACATCAGAAGCATGCAACAACCTCGGTAAAGAAGTGAACGAAATTCTTAGGAAACATGGTAATCAGTAAATAAAATCAGAAATATACTCTTTGACGACTCACTAAACGCTTTGAGTGTGTCAGAAAGTGATTTCCTAACAGCCATACCTAAACAAGAGCGGAAAGCGTTTTCTAGCTGTCAAAAATTCTCATTCCCATAGAATTTGTATGAAGCATCCCTAAATAGCGAGGCGTCGACTTGGAAAATCTGATTTTGTCAGCGCGTTTAATATTAAAGTTGGCGGCTATTGCTAATAAATAATGACAATTTAGCTATTTTTTGTCAATCTAGCGGGGTTTTCTCTTCTTTTTATTTCTATTATGTGGGTTTTATTAAACAAGAAAGTTAACACTACTGTTTGTGGCAAAACGTTGACGCTCTTGTTTAGGTATGGCATATCAGCGTAAAAGCTAAGCGGAAGAAAACGTTCCGCCTTCCGCTCTTGTTTAGGTTGGGCTGTAAACCGTTAATAAATGTTAATATATTTATTAAATTATTTTATGAATTAACTTTTTAATCTCATATCTTGAGTACCTCAATTTTTGTTTATTTTTATTATTGTTTTATGAATTAAATTGTTATGTTTATGCATTTGTATCTAGAGCATAATAATACGGAATTAGCATATAAAAGCGTAACGTAATAATAATTCAAGTTCCGCTTTCAATCTACAATTAATTTCTGTAGTATTTAAACATTTATTTTACTAACTTTGCTGCCAAGTTCCCTTACGTTTGTTTATAAATGTTTTTTTTTATTAATTAAAAACAAATTTTCTTTGTATAATTTGGATGGAGCGGGATTCCGGGAAATTTAAAAAAAAATTCCTGCTTTCCCGGGAATCGAAAGCTACTATCCAATCGGAATAACTTAGGTTAGGTTATGTTGGGAACCTAACCTAGGACTTACTTACCTTGGCGCAAATTTCAACCAATTCGGAAGACATCGATTTCAAAAGGTGGGTCACTTGACATGAAATCCCCCATTTGTATCTACTTTTTTATATAACAACGCAGGGACAGCTTCTGTTGTTTATGCTGCTGATTTAGCTTGTAATTCTTTTGGTTTATTGTTGTTGTAATTGTGTTTGTGTTAGCGTCTGTCTACGTAATTTTGTTGCAGCATTTCTTTATTTCTCGCCTACATATTTCTGCTAACATTTTACCTACGTTGGACAGTACTTCGTACTTGCTATTGCTTCAGCAACTATTTTTGCTGCTGTGGTTTTGCTCCATATTCATGTGTTTTTTTTTTAATAAACATTGTTGCAGCTACCTACTAACTACATCCATGTCATGCTGAGATCGGTGACGTATAAAATGTTTCATTCTTCTTCTCGTGCCAACCAATTGAAATCTGTCACTTGTTGTTTTATTTCGCTTTTTTTTATTAATTTCTTTTTTAAAAACTTTATTTGTTCGGTAAAAAAAATATAAATAATTTATGTTTCAATCGATATATGTGACCTTCTCCGAGAAAAGGGTCCTTGTGTGTCAAAAACCAAGTTTGGACTTAATAGTGGATTCTGGTACCTAAAAGGGTGTAGAATAATATGAAATGAGTTTTTCTCAAAACTTAATTTTCCCACAATTGGTCCCATTTATCGGCGAAGGTCACATATGTTTATATTGCGTTGCATTTTTTATTATGGCCACTTAACGTCATGATGACACGCGTTTCTGGGTTTTATTAAATCTTTGAATTGTGGCAAATTAAATTAATTTTTATACAGTTTGTTTTTGTCATTTTATTATTTTAAGTGGATTAAACGTATGGACAACATCATCGATTAAAACAATAATATTCATAAAAATAATTAATTTTGCTTAAACCAGATGAGTGATTTATAAAAACAAAAAGTTTTTTTTTTTGTTTGTTTGAACAAATTATTGAGTTAATGATTGTTAAACTGGAATCAAGTAGGGGAATGGACAGAATGATGAAAGTGAATTTTTGTGGAATAATGAAAAGCTCTATAATCTGAAGAAGGCCACTTGAATTATGTATAGTGGGAAGTTATTTAAAATGTTATAATTTATTGAAATGAAGTTGTTTGGAGTTGGGTTTTATTGCGTTTTCATAAAAAATTAATGAAGAGAGAGAGAGAGAGAGAGAGAGAGAGAGAGTTAAAAGCACAATAATCGTGTTGTATTTTTGACAAGTAATCAGCTGACAGTAAAAAAAAAATTTACAAATTTGCGAATCGTGAAAGAAAAATTTATTGAAGAGCTTCAAAAACATACACAGCCGTATTCAAAACGAAAATTTGTGTACTCCACCTATACACCGCTAATCGAGTGAGCAACTAAAATGTTAATTAAGCTTAATCACCATTTAGTCAGGAGGTTATTCAAAACACATTTAAATTGCCCGGTTTTGTACATCTCTGTTTTAGTGAAATTCAATTGATATAAAACCCAAATTGACAGCAGTTAATCAGGAGTTAAAAAGTCTTTGATCAGCCGATAATCATAGTTTATTAAAAAGTGTTTTGAATAAGAAATCCTTAATCAGGGGATATGCAGTAACTAAATTTTGGTTTTGAATATGGGTGACAATGTTTATATAAAAAGAATAAATGCAATAAAATAAATAAATCTTGATATACTTTCGAATATGTTTTCAATGCACAAATAAGTAAACAAACAAAAAACAGCTGAAAGGAACTGCTTTTGTAACGTGTGTTGTGTAACTTGCAATTTTTCATGCGCTAAAGTTTTTAAGCGCACGACAAACGTCGACGAATGAACGCGTGTTGTGTACTTCTACCTCTTAGCTTGCTTCAGCTAAGCTTGTTTAGTAAGTTTAACTCTTAAGTCGATACCTAATTGATGTGTTACCAACTGCCACCTGAGCCCGGCCTGGGCCACTTGTATTTTATATGAAAATTCACTGTAGAGTTTTAAAAATTTGTTTAAACAAACATCATAAAATAAGGTTTTGTTTAAAAAAGTTTTAATAATCTATTAAATTTTTAATCCAAATTTTTCAATATTTTTAATCAGGCTTAAGTTCATCAAATTTAATTTTCATTAAATTATTTTTATGAAGAAAGGAATTTCACAACATGAAAATTAATTAAAATTGTTATTGATAATCATTCATCCTTGACTGACCTGAGATTCGAACCCAGGCGGCTGGTTACCCTGACATGTTTCGATCGCTACCACTCGATCTCCTCACCACAATCGACCTCGACCACAATAACACAATACTAATTAATATATTAAATTCTATAAATAAAACAAGTAAATATAATTTAAATTATTTTTAAAATAACATGACTATTCCCTTATTCATAAAAGCTATTTTAGAATATTCTACTATGTTTTCACTATTTGCTACAAATGGATCTCTGCTTGCCTTTATACTTCCTTCCTTTTAACAGAAACAAAAATATTTTAAATAAATGTATTTTGTTGTTGGGAATATAACCAAATTACCTGATAACCAGCCTTCCGCGAACAACCCATATAAGATTCCTAAAAGTTTTTGTTCAACTTTCTTCGGACACTTTTTTCATAAACAAACCAAAAGTTATCCAGGGAATATTTACATATTTAAATATTATTGGAAATTTAAAATGCCATTAAAACCGCAAAACCGCGACAGCGACTGACTTCACAAACTGAGTGTTGCAATGCAAAACTGAAAAGCATAAAATTCATAGACTAGACAAATTTTGTGTAAACAATGCCTTGTGTTCATTATTGAATGCACAACAGTTGCGAAATTTGTGCATTGTTTTTATTTGTGATTATTTGTCAACGTATTCGTTTTGAGAAGTGTTTGCAGATATGAAGTCATCCAGCATTTTGAAATATACCGATAAGTGAAAGCATACTACCTTAAATCGCAATAAAGTACTTAAATGCAGTAGTACGTTGATTAAAAAAAATTTTATAAAAATTACAATTCATATGGTTTTCACTTAGTACTTCGTTTTTTTCTTAATTTTCTATCCGATGATAACAATTTTACGGTCAGTGCGTTTGAAACAAAATATTATTTAGGATACAGGTTAAATAAAGTTTTAAAGTGTTTTGCATTGCCTTACTGGAGCGTTTTACCCCATTTTAAAACTTGGAAAAAAACTTAAAAAATCAAATTTTTTTTTTAAGTTAAAAGTCCTGTAGCTCAGTAAATTTATATCCGATCGACATACTATAGATTTGGGCTTATAGAGAAAAGACACATCTATGCCTTGTACAATACAGATTAACAATTTTCGAGATTTTTCGAAATAGGAAAAACAACTGCAGAAAACACGACTTTTGCGAATATCTCGAAAGCACTTCATAAGAAAATAAATAATTGCCATATTCGTGTTCATTAGTCCCAATTTAGGTAAGAAAGTAAATATGTAATTTTTAAGGTTAATTTTTTTTTGGGGAAACCAAACATATGCAATTGCATGTTTTTCCTTGTGCGACTAATTAAGGCAGAAACGATATATTTATCCATTTTAGAGCTTTTTGTGAATTTTTGTATCAATTTGTTAATCCATATTTTTCCATATTTTACCGTTTGGAGCATTTGATTGCATAATTTAGTTAAAAGGCCCTTTTTGCAGCATACTTTAAGTGTTTAGCGCTTTTTTAAGCATATTTTGATACATTTTAATTTGTTTTAGATGCCAACAAGAACAACAAGTAAAAAATATTTTGGTTTTTTTTTGTTTTAAATGTCTATCTGTATACCAAAGTGTTGCTTAAATTTTGCCATTTACATTTAATTTTTACTCGAAAATTGTAAGACAAAGCCGATTTTCATTAATATAAATGCTATTTTGATTAATTTCATTTTGTAAAATTCCTTTCTTCATAAAAATAATTTAATGACAAATTAAATTTGATGAACTTTAGCCTAATTCAAATAAAAAAATTTGGATTAAAACCCATAAAACTGCAGTTTTTTTTGCAATTTAATATAAGAATAAGCAAAAATTAAGGAAAACCAGCTTTATACGTTTTTGGTGATGTGTGTAATATATAGAAAAGTGGATCAATCATTTAGTATACCGATCGATTTAGTATCACTTTCAACGATAACCATCCGTCCGTCTGGCTAGTTGCCTGTCCATGTTAATCTTGTAAGATAATTTGATCAAATTATGTTAAAACATTTTAATTGTACAAAGGACGAATTCTATGTGAATAGTGAGAATGGGTCTATAATTTTACATATTCCCCATAAAAACTTTTCTCCAAATTTGTGTCCGTAAAACATCTAAAATTATGTTGGGTTTTAGGTTAAATTCACGCCAAAAAATTTTTAATGCAACTTAAATTCTTTTCGAATCATTAAACATCTATAAATAGCTTTAACTTCCCAGTAAAAATGTGCTCCAAAAGGAGCAGGTTTTATGTATGAATGCATGCCTCAAATCGCTTCAAACCTGCTGATAAGATGCCTGATTTTTGTATGGAGTGTTTCCGGTTTGGAGGACTACTTACTGATGACAATAAGCGCTTTTTTTAACATGCAAACAAAGCACTCCTAAAACACTTTTTTAATGGATAACTATATTTCCATATTCATTGATTTCTTGCTTTTAATTGCTTAAATGCATTGTTTCAATAATTTTCGTAAACCATTATATATTTGTATTTTTTTCGCTTTAAAACCTCATCGTTGTCAGCACTAAAATAGCAGCTTTTTTCTATATTTTATTCTTTATCATTTACTGCTATATAAAAGCTCTCTTATTGAAGCGCTCGATTATGCGCTTTTTCTCTTAAGTGCTTCAAAAACCCAAATTTTTTTTACTGGGTTCCTTTAAAAAGTTAACATTAATAAACAATTTAGCGACCTTTCCCAAAATCCCTTTAAGATAAAAAATCTCATATGGATGTTAATATCTAGATAATATTCTGCACAAATAACTTTTATATGAACTTTAACCTCCTAACATAACTCTGTTTTTGTGAGTCGAGGACTGACTGACCATCGTTTCCCAATAGGGTAAAATATCGAAAATTCGTCTGTCAATACTATGGAGTTGGGCTTTACCGATTATAGGATTAGGACTGTTTTTATAAAATTGAACTGTTAACATTAAAAAACTGAGTGCTTTTCATATAAATTGAACTTCACGTTCAATCAGTTGTGTTGTGAAAACATCACATAAATTGTTGAATATTTTGTTTCCAAATTAGCAATTTTTGAATTTTTTGGGGCAAATTTTTTTTAACGATTTTCAGGGCATATTTTTAAGTTTTTACTGCATATTTATTGCGCATAAAACGTGTTACTACAAGAATATTTCTGGTTTCTCTGGTTATCACTCACAGTTTAATACCACAAACACAAAATTTGTATTGAAAAATATAATCTATTGCCAACAGAGTTTTAGTTTGTTCTGACAAAATATATAAAAATAAATTAATTCAAGCTGAGAGTTGTCCGTAAAAAATATTTTCTCCCTCTCAAAATGAAAGACATCGAAATTCATATAAGAAAAATGTTTTCCGGGCAACATGGGTGAATCGACCTTTGCTTTTCTATATCTTAAGTAAACTGTGTATATCGTTGGTCATATGTAGAAAGCATAGTTAGGGTAAGTGCACTTAATATTGATTTAAATCAGCAGTGCATTAAAATTAGTTTGCACTCTTTACCAGCTTAAGGGATGAATATTATATTTTTTACTACCACTAAAAAAAATTTTGTGATATTGCAAATTTCAATTCCAATTTCTCAGTTCAAATAGTGCAAAATTTGAACTTGTAGCATACAAATATTGTCCCACTAAATTTTAAAAAATTTAACTTTGTATGTGCATGGTTTTTAAGTTTTTTTTTTTTTTTTTTTTGAGGAAAGGCATACGCAAAGAACATTAAACAAAATGAAATTTTGTCAAAAACGGTAGAATTATTGGTTTACTGCCTGTTTAACGATTTCGAACGTTAACGATCGCATAGAAAATACTTTGAGTTGAAACTGCAAAATGAGTGCACTACCCCCATCTATGGTAGGAAGGCCCTAACTTGGTATTTTTTAAGAAATCTAGTTTTTTAGTGATTCCAATACATTTCACACAAATATATGTACCTCGTCACAAAAATTGTATGCAATAGAAGGTATCAAAAAAATATCGCTTTTATAAGCACTTGGACATTATGATTCTTAGTACAGTTTCCATTATGTTTTTTTAGCCATCTCCTGAAACGTTGTTATCATGCCGGTTATGGCCTTTTTACATGAGACCAACCAACGATATGGAAATATTATTTTAGAAAATCACTCACCGTATTGTTATTAAAATGCCAACCGCTATGGCCGCTATTGTAGGCCACCAGGTCTTAAAAGGATCTGCATTTTCAAAAAGTGACATGACATTTTCCATTTTTTATTTTATTATTTTTCAGTCTTTTGAAAATTTTACTTTTTCAGTGGATCTTTTCTAATATTTTATATTCTTTTCTGTAATACAGAAATAATTTCAAACTTTTTTTTAACTCAAATCACAACAAATCTCAAAAGACAGACACTTTTTTATTTAAATTTGGTTTTAAGGTTTGGCTTTATTTCATACGTTTTCTGCTGTTTTTGTGGTTTTTATCTTTGAAAGCACAAGGTCATGTTTTTTTATTAAATTTTATTTTATGTACCTACACATTTCTATTAGTTTTCAGATTTTGAATAAAAACTTTTTTTTGTACACCCTCACCCTTCAATTGCCGAAATAACAATGAGCAACATTTGTTTCGTTTTCAAAAAAAATTTAAATCATTCCGCTAAAAAAATAAATGTAGGTAAATTGAAAAAGAAATTCACTTCTCGAATTTGAATAGTTTAAATTGCTACTAAAATCATCTGTTTACAACAATTCTCTTTCGTTTTTATACCCACACCACAATAGTTGAGAGGGTATATTGGGTTGGTGATGACGTTTGTAGCACCTTAAAATATAGGTTCTAAACCAGGGCTGCCAAATTTGACGATTTATCGTCATTTTGACGATTTTTGTTCCAAAATTACCAAAGTGCCGATTTGCTGATTTTTTTCTCAAAAGTTACAATTTCGTTTAGTCTCCAGTCTGAATATATCATTAAATTTTCTAACACGATCGTGTTTAAATCTTGGAATAGCCGTACCTTAACAAGAATGGAAAGCGGAACCTTTTCTTTCGCTTAGCTTTTACGCTGATATGCGATATCTAAGCAAAAGCGTCAACGTTTTTTCACGAACAGTTGTGATAGCTTTCTAGTTAAATAAACCTCACAAATTATAAATACAAATAGAGATAAAAACGCTAGATTGACCAAAAAATAGCTAAATTGGAATTGTTAATGAACAATAGCGGCAAACTTCACTATTAAACGAGCTGTCAAATCGTTTTTTTTTTTTGCAAGGCGTTGATGACGCTCTATTCAAAAACGCGTGCCCCATTTGTTTTAAATGATTATTTTCAGAGTACAAAAACAACAATGTTACACTTTGGTTATCTTTCGTCAAACCATCGTCGAATGAAACTTTTACGACTCTCTGTATAAATCATATTTTCAACAATTATACGGCGAACATTTCACGAGTTGTACGATTCTTGACTTGAAAGACTCGATAGATAATATTTACCCACGTCTTAAACGATTCCCACAACGATTGAAGAAGCGTCTTTCGGTGTGCTATGGAAGATTCTCAGTCGTGTTACAGTTTTCCCGTGTCAGGAAACTTCTACGATTAAAAAATGTGGTCATCGACGATCAAACAGGGGTGTGCTGGAAATCGCAAACGCAAGAATTTGGAAATTGTTTTTAATAAACTTTAAACCTAATTCTTATAATTTTTGGTTTAAAATCCTGTTTAATAGGGAAATATTTGTTTAAAATTTGTCATAAATTTCTTTTATTACAAAAATCTTATTAAAAAAACGACGTTTAAAATTCTTGCGTTTTACGTTTGCGATTGCCAGCACAACCCTGAAAGACAGTCTTCATAAGACATCCAGTATCTCTTACACGATTGACATTGCTAGCTAGGAATTAAGTAATTATGTTTTTGTTTGAATGTTTTTTTTTTTTTTTATAAAACTCGAACAAAAATTGTTGAAAAAAACTGAATTTTAAGTTTGACGGTTTTTCGAAACGTAAAAAACGATTTTTTTTTATTTCTTCTCAGGAAATTGACGATTTCCTCACAAATTTATCTGGCTGCCCTGCTCTAGACCCTCATTTTAGCACAGCGACCGCTTGAGAATAAATCCCTTTTTGAATTCATCTAACGATGTCCGGCTGGCTGTCCATGTAAACCTTGTGCGCAAAATACAGGTCGCAATTTTGGACATGATTATAAAAAATTGTTGCAATTGTCAAAAGGACCAGGCCTTTTGGACATGGTGAGAATCAGTCCATATTTTTTTCCATAGCCCCAATATGAGCATAACTTATCGTAACTTTGATGACAGCTTTTAGGTTGTGTCAAAATTTTACGTTGGAAGGTCCGTAATTGAACAGAAATTCCTATGTAAGGCCAAAAAAGTATGTAAAGACCAAAAAATCTCCTACTGGTAAAAATTTCTAAATAATATGCGGCAAAATAAGGTTAAGAAGGGTTGTGCGGCCATGAGCACCCCTCCATTCGGATGAATCTTATCAACCTCTTAACGGCTCTATTCTTGCCCATGGATGCCAAATATGACACTCTCGAAAATTTGTTTTTAAATTCTGTGGTGTAGGGCATCTTTTGATTGGGCGCTTGACCGCTATACTTTCTATCTTGTTTAAATTACACTTTACTTATGTTGAAAGTATCTGTGTGTACGTTGAACTGTGTGTAAACATGAGTGGATTTTTTGTTATTTTGGCTTTAGTTCTTAAACATTTTTTTTTTGATTTATTCTAAATAAAAATTAAATTTGATTTTTTCCTGTGCTGCTTTGGAAATGCAGATTTATTGAAAAAATTTTTTTTGGGTGGGGGAACAAGTAGTTTCCAATGCATTCCATAAAAAATAATTTTTGAAAGATTTATTGAATAATACTAACATTTTAGACCCCATCAAAGCCCTTACAAGACACAATACTGAAAGACTTTAACTGTTTTCCTTCATTAGTCTGTAATGGAATGCAATGCCAAACGGATTAGAAGAACTAGAACCTTTTAGAATTTCAATTCGACTAAGACCTGCTCAAGGACCCATATTCTTGGTGCTACACACGGAAAGGCAAACCTAATATGCCCTTATTCTAAACCTTAATTTTATTTCACAATTTTGTTGGCGGTAGGTCATAATTTCCCTAAAGCTTCGGAAACCCGTTTAAATTCAAAGAAATTTGTAAATTATATTTGTATAAAGATGAAATCCGACATGAGTTCCTAATATTTCTTTATCTTAATTTAAAAACTTGCTGGCCTTAGGTGCATAATTGACAGCCACATTAAAGTCTACATGAGTCCTCCTTCCGATAGACACCTTAATTCGACAAAATCAAATAACCATTCATAAAGAATTCTTCAAAAATTCCCCTTCGAAAATCAAAATTTAGCTCCTAAAAATATTGCTAATTTCGGAAATGGACTTAATATTAATAAATGTTATTTAAATCGAATATATTATTAAAAACTCTAATTATGGGTACTCCAATCAATACTTTCGAATATTGACATTTGAAGGCGGCCATAATGTCGAATTGACTGTCATTTAAAGCCAATCTCACGATGTCACACGTGAACGTTCGAATAGAATATTACATTTAAAACAAAACCAACTTCTAAAATTTGTTTTTGTTTTAAATGTTATTTTTTATGCGAACGTAAACGTGTGACATCGTGGAATTGGCTGTTACAACTTCTTAAATTTGTTTTTGTTTAAACTGTTATGCTGCGTACACACTATGCAACACATTTACGCAATCTAGTGAATTAAATTCATTTTCATTCATTCCAGATTGCATCAACATCACAACGCTTTGATATTTTGAGGTTGCATTGAAACAGATTGCATGTAGGTTGCACTGTGTGTATCCAGCATTATGTTTTATGCGAACGTTAAAGTGTGACATCGTGGAATTGGCTTTTAATCATACTGTTTTGTCAAATCACCACTTTATTAAAATTGCAGTTGCAAATTTACCCTAACTTTCCTCAAATTAATGGAACATAAATGGTACCACACATGAAACTTTTTTATCAGAAAAGAAAACACCAAAGGCAACAATATTGGTCGCACTTTTTGCACCACCCAATATTACTTTTGCTTTTATTCTCATCACAAAAAAAAACTCATTTAATTAAGTCGCTGCTGTGTTGATGATGGGACTATAATAAAAATAGTGCTGGTGTTTATGTTGCATTATGTGTTGCTTTAGCTTCTGATCCACTCTGTCAAATTTAAAAAAAAAATTTATACATAAATTTATAGATTAACAACAAGCACAACAACAGCAGCAGTAATAACAAAATGAAAATAACTGTGATTTTCATTCAGTAATATGACAGAATTGTCATCACAGCCAGGAAAAGCAAAAAAATAAAACAAAATATATGTATAAACTAATGTAAATGACAGATGAGGAAAAATAAAGCCAATCTGATAAAAGTGGCAGGAAAATGAAAAAAAAACATTTGTAATTTTCCACTTAAAATTTTAGTAATTTTGGAAGTTTAACTCTAAAGCTGGAAGTTGTACACTGATCAAACGACATCATTGTCAAAACTTTAAACTTTATAGTAAACCTTCGAACAACTCCGAAATTTCGAAAATTCATAAAAAAGTATTTTTTCGCAAATCATCTTCAGCGATTAGACCAACTTAAAAACTTGTTTGAATGTTTTGATTGTAGGCACAGAGCAAAGACAATGCACACTGGGAAATTCCGGCCAAAAATTTTTATTTTTTTTTTAATATCAATAAAATTTTGATGACAGATTATAGCGAACACTTCAAAACATACAACTCATTTCTTATTTTGGCTCTTGGATAACTATTTTACTGTTAATACTGGAGCAAAGTAGATAATTTTTTTCTTACAAATTTAAGGGTTTCAAAGTTAATTTTTTTACTTTCAAACAAAAGTAAACTATTAGTTTTCTTTGTAAACAAGCACGTTATGTTTAAACCGTATTAGTAATTGGAGGGCTCAGAGCTGAACCGAACCAAGTCATAAAATATATCATGTATATGTATTTGAAATCTGGTGCGAAAATATCCGCAAAATTTAACTCAATCCAGTTCTGTAATGGGGTAAATCAAAAACAGTTTCGTTCCTAAGGTAACGGTAATAAACCCAAGTCAGTGGCTCCAGTAATTAATGGAAATTTACTTAGTCAAACTCAATATATTTTCGAATTTTCTTTTTTCACTTGGTTCGCTTCAGCTCTGAGCCCTCCAATTAATCATTCCATGTGATAATTGTGATTTTGTGCGCGTTATTTTTTCGGATAAGTGAAGTGATTGAGAGTAACTTTAAATATAAATAAAACCTAAAGTAAGCCAAATTTAAAGAGACCCTAACGAAAAAGGTGGTGCTAGGGGAGGTTAAGTGATAATTATATGTAGCACTGTTAAGTATCAAAAGTAAGTACTATACATTTCAGCTGCCACCACCTGACACCCTAGTCACCAGATAATTTTTAGTGATTTCATATATTTTTATAAGATAAGCGTGACTGACTGGGTGACCATCGCCCAGCCCAAACAACTTAAGCCAGCCACTTGAAATTTTGTATGTAGACTCCTCTCCCAAAGTGTAAATAAAAAAGTAGAGACTTTTGAAAATACAAGGGGTTAGAAATGGGTAAAAACGGGTAAAATAAGTAACATTATATCACGTGATCTAGCAGAGGTAGACGTAAAATTCATAAAATATCATTATTGAATCGAAAATTAAATTGTCACGTGTTTGGTACTTTTTTGAAATTTGCACATTTTGGGTATAAAAAAGGGCAAAAATATAATACTGGTACTTTTTGGTTAACAATTTATCTTTTTACGTAAAAACACTAAAATAAAATTTAAATTGTGTTCTCTTCTCTTTAAAAGCTCCCATATAAATTTTGATACCTTTTGGAAATTCGATTTTTTCCGTTAAGCTATTTTTATTTTTATACTGAATATATTCTCAATATTTGAATGCCAAATTTCAGATATTTACTGAAAGAAATAAGAAAGCTATGAGGTTTGATATTTGTTATAATTTGTTATCCAGTCGCGAGTACAGGGAAAGAAAAATGAATTTGTACTCATCTCAACCCACCCACCTTAAACGGAAAAATATATACAATTTCTATGGTCTTTCCAAAAGAAATTTTGCAAAATGGTTTGTCTCAGTTGAAGGTTCCTAAACAATCCCCCCTCACTCATCTCAAAGGAGCTCAAGTCGGATCAAGTCTAAGTTTAGTAAAGATATACATACATACATATGTTTATGAATATAATCACATAAGTTTACTTATTATATTATAACCATATATGATCATATCTACTTTTATTTGCACAGGTTGGCAAAAAAGAGGGCGACAGGAGATGAGCATTTATAAATATTCCACAAACTATTAATACAATCGCTACAAATGATCATATTTTATTACACCTCCAAAGCCATTTTTTAGTTTTTTTTTAAAACTTTTGGGTCGTCCCTGATTATTTGGCCAACCCCTGTCCAAAATTTTACCTAGGGATCAAACATGCTGTTCTTAAGTTTGACACCAAATTTCAGCCATTTACGTAAGCGATATGCCTTTTTCCGTATGTCAGTTTGTCTGTCCGTGTGCATGTTGAAATAAATATTCCGAGGGTCCTTGATATGATCGGCCCTGGGTTGTTCTACATTTATATCGAATCAAGTCCCATATAGTTTGCTATTAAAGTTCAACTAGATCGGTCCACAAATGGCTGAGATACTTTGATGCAAAAAAACCACGAATGCCTCTAATTTTACCATAAATGTCTCATTTTTTTTACCGATTGGCACAATAGAGCCCATACATTAATAGCTGGGAGCACCAAATTTGGCTCAGATATTTTTTTTGTGAGGCAATTCAAATTTTAATTTTAATAAGTCAAATGGGTTTGAGTATTTTACGTGCTCCCATAAAAGTGCACTCTCAAGGGTAAAATAGATTCGGCACAGTCAAATATATTACTTTTGATTTCCGGGTTTGTTTTTCCTACAATTTTTACTTTTATTCTGTTCAGTTCAAAAGAGGTTGTCTGTCGTCGATGGCATCAACATGCAAATGAGTGCAGTTCACTCTGAGGTACTTTTACTACAAGAGTCTTTTAAGTATGAGTGTGTTATTTTAGTTTATTTTCCCAGCTAAAAATTTAGTATGTTTTTCCCAACTGATGACTATGAAAATATTCATGTCGTTTTCAGTTTGTTTTTTTTTTTTGTATTTTATTATTAAATTTGTTTAACATTCTCATAAAAAAGATTTAATTTCAATTCAATTGCTTTGTGCAGCAAGTACTTTAAGGGCTTATTTACTTGGAGAATCTGAAAAAAGTTGAATCAGTTGAAAAAAAATGAGAGAACAATTTTTATGTGGATTTATTGTAAAATAAAATATATTGTTAGGAAATTAAATTTATTTTAGAATTAATTATAGTTTTGGTTGACAAGATTTTGTTTGTCCTGCTTAATTCCCAATTTTTATTCTTGATAAAAACACTGAAATTTATTGTTGGTGGGAAAATCTATTCCTATAAGGGTTGTCAGATGTGGCGATTTCTCGCCCAACGTGGTGATTTTCAAACTCGTTTGAAGAGCTAATTTTTGATTAGGTGACATGGCGGTTTATAAAATATTTGGCGATTTTGTTGGCCATTTTTGATGAACTATGAATTTGTTTAAAAATTTTTTAAATTCATTACTTAGAAATAATATTATTTTTAGTCTAGTATTTTTATGAATGAAATTTCAGGATTTCATATGTCTGATGAACATAATGAAATTCTTCTAGGAAATTGTTTTTCATATTTTAAAGTGCTCTTGAAAAAATCAATAAACAGAATTCTTTAAAACATTAATATGTTTGCAGTCCAAAAACATTTTTTCACAAACGCAATGGAAAAAATTGGCGTTAGTTAATTGGAAAGATTAATAAGTTTAGGCCAACATTTTAAAGTTTCAAGGATACGGCAGTTACGTACAAATTTAAGGAACTTACTTTGGATGTGCTTTATATAGGGTAATTACAACTAGTAATGCTTGTGTTGCAACTATGAACTCCACTAAAACTCGCCACTAAAAACTTCTTGACGTGTTATTAGGAGTTATAAGTTATATGAATGGGAAAAGTACATGTTGCACTTCTTTTGTACCTGCATTGAAAAAATTTAATACCCTCACAATGTATTCCAAAAAAAGAAGTCTTATAATTATAACACTGCAACTATATACAAATTTGTATGGGCATTTCCATTTTGACGTGTCGTGATAATTGCGCCACAAAATTTAAAAAAATTAAATGACGAACTCAAATCTGTAAAAAGGGGTTTTTATATATACAAAGTTATCAAGTAGGACTATATTCAGAAAAAAAAATTACAACAATCGACGCTAAGGACTTGCAGACACAAGCAAAAATATGCGCTGGAGTGACGTTAAAAAATGGAAGTGGACTTTGACTCGTATTACAAAACTGAATAATTACCATTTTCTCAATGTACCGTCAAACTGCCTGTTACTTAATGTCAACATAAATTTATTAGCCCGATAAACTGTCTGTTAACAATTTTGGGTTTCTCAATATACCGACAAAAAACATGGTTTTAAGCTGGCAACACCTCTCAAAATACATGTAAAAGTTGGGAGTCAGCTGATTGAATTTATCTGTACGGCAAATAAAAGGAAAATAAATAATCGGCAGATGAGTGCTGGTTAGCTTTGCGACAGAATAGAAGCAAATGAGACATTGAGAAAACCAAATTTCTTTAATGTGCAGTTTTTCGTTGGGAAAAAAGTTAATCGCGTAATGAGAAAACGGCCATAAGACTGTGAATTGAGCAAGACTTTTTGTACAAAACCATTTTTAGTAAACTTTGGACTTATATAGATTTAATTTTAAAGCTGTTAAATTTAAAAATCTTTGCTCGTTTTAAGGTGCATAAAAACATTTTCAGCGAAAAGCCGATTGTCATATAAAGGTTTTCCTATTTTTCCTTTAAAAATTTTACCCTCTTATTCATAAAAAAGAATTCAGTTTTATAAGAGGTTTATTAAACAAATTTGCATATAAAATTTGTTTATAACCCTGTTATTAAAATGAAATATTTTTATGAATAAGGCATTAAAGTTATTCAATATCTGTGATTAAAAATATAATTCGCTATAATATCTCTAGATTAAATCTCGAAAAATGTAAATATGAAATCAAAAAATTTAATAAAGATGAATTTAAAAAAAAAAAGATGAATCAGCGAAAAGCAGCAAAAATTCTTTTTTTGTTGCTTAAAGTGGACTACTATAAAGTATTTTATATTACCTTTTTTTTGCTTAAACTATCACTATTTGGTAAAACTTTTTCATTAGACTTATGAAAAATGGTTAGCTTTTGAAGATTTTATAAGAATTTAAGAAAAAATAACTTCAACGCTTTCGGTGCGGAAACTTTTTTCAGTGACACTATATTTTTTAATATTTTTTTTTTTTTGCTCCATACGGCTTTGCGGTGGTATTTTTGATATTTGCAAAAATTGCAAAAAGTTTTTACCCTGGTGTAAATGTATGTATGCGTATATTTTGTAATAGGCACCACTCGAAATTTAAAAATGTTTGGGAGAGGCAATACTGGCTTCAAAAACATGGCTGAAATTTTTTATCAACGTGAGCTCCATAAATGTTAAAGAAGTTAAAAAATACGTCGATCTTTCACGAACTCAAAAAGCTCTGCAGACCCCCATTTCGGTCATTTTTAAAAGAGTTTTGAAGAAATGTCTACCAATTTATTATTCCAATAGAAGTCTTATGATAACACAGCTAACATTAATCTCTATTCTCACTTTAACTACCAAAATATTTAAATGTATCTGTTTTCCGAGCTCTGCTCTAGGCCCATATCTATATTTGCCAGTCGACTCGGAATAACGTGGTGAATCGATCTAAAATTGGTCGGTTGCTTGCTGGTTGTCTGTCCATGTACAGTGAAATCTCCCGTAGGCACACAGCGACCGTCCAGTAAATTTGTCCGTTAACGGGAAGTGTCCGTCTTCAGGATAGTTCATTTGAAAAGGTCAGCATCTGCTATTATAAGTAAAATAAATTCTAATGCATTGCAACTGTCCCTAGGATGGGACAGCAGTGTCTAAAAATTAAAGAATTTTTCTATTACAAGATCTCATTTTGTTATCAAAATGATGCAACTACACGCTTATTATGACGTTCGTCATCCAGGCCATTTTCTCGGATTTCCAATCAATTGGTAATTGGTCAACAGATATGTTTTTAAATGCGGGGCGACGAGCAGCTTAACCAATAAATAAGATAATTTCTTTCTGACCAACCATGTTTACACAAAACAAGATTGTTACCCTTTTTTTTGACAATAATAATATGCAAATAATACTTCCTGAAATAACTTTTATTGCCATAAGTGCCAAATAGACCGACTTTCGGTATAAAAACTCTTAAATAAGGCTTGGTGCCTGGCCCACTATATCAAAAAAAAAACTATCCTTCGTATATTTATATGAATACGAAAACGAAAACAAATTTAAACAAAACAAAAATGTACGAAAGAAATTTTCCTTCCGAAATTGTGGGCAGACAGTTAACCTTGTACCAAAATGTATTGTTGTCGGCAATTGACTTCAGTTCCTAAATTGGATCCAATTTCGATAATAATTTGGCAATAAATTACGCGAATCAGATTTTCAATAAAAAAAAAAATATCTGAAATATTTGATCATCGTCAGATATGACTGTTTCCAATTTACCTGGCGATAAAAGGACTTCTGGCTAAAATTAATAACCCGTCCTTTAAAGTTAAAATCGAATTTAGACTTGTTTTTATAAATTTAACGACTGATGTATCCAAGCATAATTGTTCTGAACCGATCAAACTAATTAGAGCCAAACAAAGTCTGCGAACGAAGTAACCTTTGCTGTCAAAAAGCGAAACCCTGTTTCTACAATTTTTTTTAAGATAATATTTCGTTAATACTATCTTTAAGATTTCGTTAAGTGTAAATACTCAAACCAATTAAACCTTTAGTGTGTTTGGCAATACCTTTCGATTTAGATAGCCCTCAAAGCAATTAATAAAATTAAATACATACATTTATTATCAGCCATTTACCATCATCTACGTGATCGCATTAAAATATACTGCCGCTGCTGCTGGTCTTTCAACCACATTGTGGTCGGTTGACAATTTAACTCAAAGACAGCCGGAAGTTTAATTTATTTGAACCCAGTCGTACATTTTAAATTCTTCTTTCATTTCATCTGATTGTGATTGCGATGTATTTAAATTTCCGATTAAATGCATCATAAATTCGTATGAAGCTGGTATTGGTGATGGTGATGATGATGATGATGATGATGATGACCATGATATATGAAGATAAATAAATATAATGCTTACCCTTATATTTGTTCATCTACATGCAATCACCGAACAGATTTTCTTCTATTGCCACACAATATACATAAATACATTTGTTTTTATTTACATATGTAAATGGATTATTGTTATTCATGTGTGAGTAAAAAAAGCTAATGGCAAAAAACTTGCAGTCAGACATTTAAATTTTGCTTTCGAGTTGTTTACACATACTGCTTGTCAAAATTGACAAAAATTGGATGCAGTGACTTAGGCTGCACGCAGTTTTTAAGCAATTTATCTACAACCTGTCATCAAAAAAAAAAAATATTTATAAAATCAAACGAAAAATTTACTCATTAAATTTACAATCGACTTATTATCGAATTATGAAAGCAAATTCGCATTAAACTTTACCCTACGTTTCCACATGCAAGTAATTACTTGCAAGTAGTGTATACGTATTATCAACGAAAAATCGAGGAAACAGCCGATTTGCTTCAAGTACAAAAATTGTGTATATTGTAGTAAAAAAGTGTGAGTGTATTGAGTTTTTCATGTGGGAACGGAGAGTTAAAAGTTTTCATGTAAAGGGTGTCCAAAAATTCAGGTATCATTTAATTTTACAATAAAACAAGTTAGAGTGCTATATTCGGCTGTGCCGAATCTTTAATACCCTCCACCGACTGTTCGAATATTTCAGGAGGGATATCTATATCATGTCTATTTATTATTAATTTATCTTTATAAAAACAGACATCAGCATTAAAATTGGTTGGTATATTAAATTATTTAGCAATTTAGACTAGCTTGAGTAACTGTTTCAATTCAAATTTTGTTATGATAGCATTATTTTTTACGGTTTTAGGCATACTAAACTGTTTTCCGGTAGTAGTGTTTATAATGGGCCTATGCTAAATTATGGATGGATCACGAAATTTTACAGCGTGATTTCCAGTCGAATAAAACAAATTTTTGCAAAATCTTATCTCATTTCGTGCCTTGTTCCACCATTTATGTTATTTTTTGTAACAAAATTATCATTTTTTTTAGGTGGTGGTTCCACATTTTGATTCATAGCTCTGGTCGTACTGCACCGATCCCAAACTGCTTAGGATAACTACAAGCAATTTGGCACCAAGTTTGTTCATTTCTTTTGAGTTGTTTGAAAGTGAGCGTGTTGACAGACTGACATGGCTAAATCGACTTAGAAACTAGGGAACCAAAATCTTCTGATTCATCAGCCAATGCAATTTTGTTTAACATGTTGTTGGTGTAAAAAGTGCATTTAAATAAATTTGCTTCGGCCTCAAAAGTACCATCTTTTGATAAGATAAATTCTCAAAACCGTTTTGCAATTCTGGAGGATGAATCCTCTGAAGCACCAAATGTCATAAGATCGTCCAAGCCTCCCCCTATATATCTTAGGGAGCAAAACTCAAACGAGCTAATAAAGAGTTTAGTTTCGTTAATTGGTGAAAATTCGTTTTACGTAGCGGCAATCAAACGTGGTAGTATAAACGAGACAAAAATTCAAGTAAATCATGAGAATGACTTTCGCAAAATTACTAACCAATTTGAGACATTAAAAAAAAGTTTTTATACATACCAACTGAAGAGCAGCAAAGGTCTTCAAGTAGTGATTAAGGGAATTGACTCATATGTGGACCCTGAAGAAATAAAAACATTCCTTGAAGAGAAAGGCTTCAAAATAAAACATGTTGTAAATATCAAAAATAGGGAAAAAAATCCACAACCACTATTTCGAGTGGAGTTAGAGCCCGGCGATGTTAAGCTAAAAAAAAACGAAACTCATCCTATATACAGTTTGAGATATATCCTGTACAGGAAAATCACGATAGAGGAGCCGCACAAAAGAAATGGACCCGTTCAGTGTTTAAACTGCCAAGAATTTGGTCATACTAAGGCATACTGCTACTTACCCCCTGTTTGCGTAGTATGTGGTGAATTACATGGTACAGTTCTTTGCGATAAGCCTAAAACCGACCCCAACGTAAAGAAATGCAGCAACTGTGGTGGAAATCACACTGCCAATTATAGAGGATGCCCTGTATACACTATCGTCAAGCAGTCGTCTGGACCGAAACCTAACCCCCCTCAAACGCAGGTAACAAATCAAGTAAACACTAATGACACTCAGGCTCCGCAGCCTGGTAGTAACAGAACCTCTTACGCTAACGTCCTTAAATCAAACCATGTTTCAATGCAAGGTGCTGCGCCATGTAACGAAGAAACTCCTAATTTAAGTCGTCTAGAAAAAACCATGGAAACATTAGTGCAAACAGTAAATAATTTTACTAACACAATGGGTAATATGATGCAGGAAATTCTCAGAATGCAATCGATGTTATTGCAAGCTGTACTTAACAAGCCATGAACTGTTTAAAAATTTGTTTTTGGAACGCAAACGGCATCCGCCAACATAAAAATGAATTAGAATATTTTCTTAAAAGTAAACAAATTGATGTCATGATGGTTTCTGAAACCCATTTGACCTCAAGAAATAGTTTTAAAATTAATGGTTATATACTGTATGATACCAAAGACCCTCGAGATAGAGCTTGTGGAGGTTCTGCCATTTTGATAAAAACTCGAGTCAAACACTACTTAATGTGTGATCATCGTGAGGACTATCTGCAAGCAACAAACGTTTGTGTTGAAGAGCTAAATCGAAACATAGTAATTTCATCTTTATACTCTCCACCTAGATTTTCAATATCAGAAAGCCAATATTGTGAATATTATAAATCACTAGGACCCTGTTTTCTGGCCGCTGGCGATTATAATGCTAAACATACCTTCTGGGGGTCACGACTTATAACACCAAAGGGTCGTGTTTTGTTTAATGCAATCTCTAAAATGGATTTAAATGTGGTCGCGAGCGGACAGCCAACATATTGGCCTACTGATCAGCAAAAAATTCCAGATGTTATAGATTTTGGCGTGGTTAAAAACATCCCCACAGAAACTATTCATGTTGAAGCTTCCTTAGAATTATCCTCCGACCACACACCTACAGTTGTTACTATAATGAACCCCAATAGAATTGTATCTCCGACTGGTTATTTTGCGCCGTCAGCCACACAAATTAATTGGTTAAAATTTAAAAAATATCTCAGTACCCATTGTACAGAAAATATTCCGCTTAGAACACCGGAAAATGTAGATCGCTCTATTGTTAATTTTGACAGTTATCTTAAACTAGCTGTTCAACATTCTAGTACTGCCCACAAAAAAACAAAAAATATTAAAATATATTCCACAGATGTCGAGCGGCTCTTGACTGAAAAAAGGAGAGTTCGAAGAGAGTGGCAACTTTACAGATCCCCGCAACTTAAGAATTTATTAAAAGAGTGCACAAAAAGGCTTAGAAACTTACTGCAGACCCAGAAAACGGCTTCTCTAGAAAAATATCTTAAGGAACTTGATGCAACTCCACAATCTGACTACTCATTATGGCGTGCGGCTAGAAATCTAAAAAGACCAGTTATATCAAAGCCACCACTAAGAAACTTGAATGGTAGTTGGGCAAGAAACGATATTGAAAAAGGAAATCTGTTTGTGAGTCACTTGAAAAACGTATTTACACCAAATTTATCTAACGATACTGTGGTCGAGTTACCACCTGTTGCTGCTAGAGCTGCTATTCCCATAAGATTTGAAATAAGAGATATCGAAAAGGCTATTTGTGACTTAAACACTAAGAAGGCACCTGGTATTGATAAGATCAGTAATAAAATGCTTTTAGAGCTACCTCGCATAGCAAAGAAAATTATTGTTTTTATTTTTAATGCTATTTTACGGCTTGAATACTACCCGCAAGAATGGAAGGTTTCCTTAGTTACAATGATACCAAAGCCAGGGAAAGATCATACAAAAGTTGAGTCATATAGGCCTATTAGCTTATTATCAAATATGTCAAAGCTGTTTGAGAAATTATTAGTTTCAAAATTAACACCAATTTTAAATGACAATAGATGTATTCCAAACCATCAGTTTGGATTTAGAAGAAAACACAGCACAATTGAACAAACTCATCGAATAGTAAATGTTATAAGAAAAGCATTTGAAGAAAAAAAATATTGCTCAGCACTCTTCATCGATGTTTCGCAAGCTTTTGATAAAGTCTGGCATGATGGCTTACTACATAAATTGAAGCAAAATTTACCAGCAAACACTCACAAACTGTTAGAAAGCTACTTAGTCGGCCGTCAATTTATTATTAAAGAAGGAGATTTCTTAAGTTCACCTCAGCCAATTGGCGCTGGAGTTCCACAAGGCAGCATCCTTGGCCCTCTTTTATACTTAGTTTATACTTCGGACATGCCAACAAACAACTACACCCAAACTTCAACATTTGCAGACGATACAGCTTTTCTAAGCGTACACGAAAACAGTTATGAAGCATCTCGTTATTTACAGGATCATATATTTCAACTAGAAATATGGCTAAGACAATGGAGGATAATAGTAAATGAGCAAAAATGCGTACATATAACATTCACCTTGCGCCGGGAATCTTGCCCCCCTATTACAATCAATAATCAAATAATTCCTCAACATTCGCATGTAAAATATCTCGGTTTACATCTGGATAGGCGATTAACGTGGAAATGCCATATAGAGGCAAAATTAACTCAAATGAAACTAAAAGCCATTCAAATTCATTGGCTTATTGGAAGAAATTCTGTCCTTAGTCTCGATTGCAAGCTTCTACTTTATAACTCTATCTTAAAGCCTATCTGGTGCTACGGTATTCAACTATGGGGCACCGCCTCGGCCTCTAATATCGAAAAAATTCAAAGGCGTCAAAATAAACTTCTTCGAATAATCACAGCAGCTCCCTGGTACGTTAAAAACTCAAACATTCATAAGGATCTCAATGTGCCATTAGTAAAAACTATGATTACAAAATATGCAGTAAAATATTTAAAAAGGCTTGAACAACACCCAAATCCACTAGCTCGAAATATTTTAAATCATGGCGGCCACACTCGATTAAGAAGAAGAGACACTGCAGCACTTACCCAACTAGAAGAGCGATAAGCACCTATATATGTGAACAGAACCCGTGATAAACAAAATTTTTGTCTGGCACTGGCAGGACATAAATAAAGTATTAGGATAAGATTTGATTAATTATTGTTAGTTCATATTTAATATATGAAGATTCAATAAATAAACAATGAACAAAAAAAAAAAAAAAAAAAAAAAAAAAAAAAAAAAAAAAAAAAAAAAATAAATTTGTCACAGCAAGCTACATTATTTTAAAGTATGTATATATTCTAAAAGGAGCTTCAAATAAATCTTATTGCATGCTAATGCAAATATTGATTTTGATTGTGTTCATTTTAGAAAAAGTCTCGTCCAACAGAAGTAACGCATTTTGGTACAAAAATAACATTTAAAACTATTTTAACAGGCTCTTGAAAAGGTTTTTAACCACAAAAAATTCTTAAATTTGTAATCACATCTTGATCAAATCGGTCTTGCCATTGCAAAAATGGAATTCATAATAATATATTACATATCTCCAAAAACCCCAGCAAAAAAAGTGGGATTCCCCAAAAAATACCCTGGGGATTTTCACGAAATTTTTATCCCCAAATACAAAAAAAAATTCCCAATTTGGCGATAAATCCTAAGCAGCGCATGTATTAACTCTACCGCACAACAGTGTTTGTGCAGACAATTTTTTTTCAAAATTTGAATTAATTAAAAATAACTAAACGAACAGGTTTAAAGTAGAAACTTGTGAGTCCATGCTCCCTAATATTTCTCTACTCTAAATTTTCTAGATACTAAAATAGAAGGTTGGATGCCAAGAAATGAACTTGTGCGAAAATACAAAAAAAAGTTAAAAAACATAAAACGTAAAGTTTATAGGTACATACATTAAATAATATACAAACACATTATTAAAAATCAATCAAATGTAAAATTAATAAACAAAAGTGTATTTTAACACATTTTTAACGAATAATTTCTCAGCTATTTCTATAGTTTAAATTGTTAATTCCTTTTTGTTTTGTGTTTTTTGATTAACCATCGCCTAAGCAAAGATTTTCATGAACATCGTTTACCAATCCCCACCCGCGGGTTACTGCATGTCTATAAGTCTGCTTTCACACGTTTCATCTTTTGATGATCAACTGCTTTTCAACTCCCTTTTAAAGATGCCAGCAATAGCAGACTAAGCGACGAGAACAAGTTTTCGTAATACAAATTTTTTTCAGATTTTTTAACGAAAACAATTTGTTCTGTAAGTAAAAATTTCTTTTTAACTGAAGCAAATTTAAGAGAGTTTTTAAAGAAATAAAATCGATATTGTCACCTGGGTGGTAGTTAAATTAAAGTAATTAAAATGTTAAAAAAAAGTGTGAGACTTTAATTTGAAAAAACGACTTTTTGTTTTAAAAACGACTTTTTGTTTGACTCTTTCAAAATTCTCAACGGTAACCCTGCCTGCATTCCAATTGGCCGATGATACCTCAAGAAAGTGTATTCTTTCAAGCCTAAGCAGTTTATATCCCACACCATTTTCGATATTGTACCCTTTTTGGAACCCATAGCCGATCAAATTTAAATGTCAATATCTATATCAGGGGCCTAATTACCGCATTCGATTCTATCGAATTTTTTTGCATACGATAGACACTGACGTATCGAATGAAAACGCAAGAAATGTAATGTCGAGTTACTCGATATCTAATGCTATTATTTCAAATTCAATAAATTTGATTCGATATTGAGAGTCATGATACCAAAATAAATAATTTCGATAAATTTTGCTCGATATCGTAAGCGGTGATTATACCCCAGGTTTTCAAGAGGGGGTTTCCAAGGGATCCATGATTAATTTTGGACCTGCCAGTAGAATATTTTGCCATGACTATTATAAAAGTTATCGTCGCAAAATGTTTGAGAAAAAAATTTGAAACCTGTACTCCGCAGGAAACCAGCCAGCCAGCCGGTCGGACGAACTCGGGGATTTTGTGTCGATTGATATACCTACTAAAAGTTGTGTCTAGAACGAATGATTTTATGTGTAACACCCATCAACAGAAACGCATAATACCCTCTCCACTATTCAATACATACAAACTTACTTGGTAAATGTTAGAGGAATAAAAAATTCTAATTTTTAGTGGAGAGTATTAAAGATTCGTTAAAACCGAACATAATAATCTCACAGGATAACAGTTTATTTTGTTACAGCAACCTGCATGATTTTGTTGTTACATCCAAGTTAATTAACAAAACACAATTATTTTATGATTTTATGCATCACTGTACATATTTATTATTTTTTTCGTAGAATGTTTTTTTTTAAAGATTACAAAACGAATGAACCAATAATTAAATTATTTTAAATATGTAAATGCTGGTCATTTAATGCCTGAAGTTGATTAAAGAAATTACATCAATTAAAATTATAAGCAGTATAAATATTTTATAAAATTGCCGGGACTTAATTCATATTTAATAGCAGAAACTTTTTAAAACTAAATGTTTATTATCGCTTTATTAAAAACAATAGTAAATGTTTATAAAAACAATTTAGAGTGCCTTATTCAGCTGTGCCGAATCTTTGATAGTCCCCACCAACAGTTTGAAAAACTCAGGAGTGGCTCTATATGCTGTCCATACACATGTATATTATTATTTAATCTTTATAAAAACGGGCGTCAGCATTAAAAGTATAGTACATTAGACCGGTTCAACCTCCATATAAAAAATAGTTGTGCCAGTCACCCCTAGATTGAAAGATTTGTCAATGAAGTTTCTAAAACAGGAAAAACATTTTTTTTGCCACGCCCTCAAATACTGCCCTTTTGGTTTTTAATATGTAGCGCAGCCATTTAAAGTCCGATCTCATCGTATATCATTGTTAATCGCTAGAATATGGCTTTAATATTGTATTTTTTCTTTTTTTAATCTAATTTTAAATTCTAGATGGCATTTATGACATCTCGGATCCATCCGCTCTAATCTCTATTTTTTCACGTGCTGAGAGTGTCCTTTTAAACTTAGTATATCAAGCTTTTAATATACTCGCTGCCTTCCAATTTAGTTTAAAGAATTTCCGTGCCATTACAGTTCAACATAGCCACCGACATAGGATCCTGCCTCTCTAATGTCCAATTATTCATAAAGAGAAAGAAATCCTTCTGCAACTTTGTAAGTCAAGTTTTTGAAATGCTCACTTTTTAATCACATCGTAAAATTGTGCCCATTTTTTTATTTCATCACATAGTAATTGCTAGGGATTAGATTTTCATGCACTAAAAAATCGAAAATATGCACTAAAAAAAATAAAAAATTTGCATGAAGAACTTAAAAAATTTTCAAAATAAATCGCTATATACTATATAACTTCTTTTAATTATTTAAGCTTGAGGTCGTTTTTTATAAAAAATTATATTTATTTTCTCAATATTTCGCTAACCTTTGGTTAGCATCGTCAGGAAATTAACAAATTTTAATAATAACAAAAACGATAACACAATTATGAAAAAATTTTTATCAGAAATTAAATTCAAAAACCTATTTGTCATAAAAATTTTTTCAAAAACCATTATAACAAAAATAAAAATTTAACTAAAGTATAACAATTCATATAAACTGAAAAAATTTCCTATCTATAAACCTAATTCGAAAACCATATTGACAATAATAAAAAATATTTTGGCTAATGAAAACTCCTATAAAATAAAGATTTTTTAAAAACTAAACTTATTTTTATCTTATCTTACATTCATAATTAAACATATTTTCATTATTACACAACTAATGTGAATATCGCGACCTAAGGACAAGAAGGTCCTAGTTTTCATGTAACAAATTGAACCCTCTTGTTCCAAGGCTGCGATAGGTACCTATATTTATATTATTATATATGTAATCTTCTATCCCTTAATAACTAAATTCCTATAATTATTCGCTATATGTTCTGTGTCTGCTTAAAAATTTATTCTCTGTGTCGTTGGTGTATTAATTATGTGTAACATTTCCAATATATATCTGCGTTTGTAGTTTGTTTCTGTGTTTAAAACCGATACTTCCTCAAAATTTGGATAGTGATTAGACTGATAACAATGATGACTTAATGCAGTTTTTTTAGAATTAATGTCCCTATATTTTTGATCAGATCTATGTCCCGCAATTCTAGTCCTTAATTTGTTCTTCGTTGTACCTATGTAAACTTGGTTGCATCTTTCATTATCATTTCCCTTGCAAGGAATTTTGTAAACAATGTTTGACATATCCCATTTACTAGTTCTATCCTTTGTCTTGCTAAATAAACTGTTCAATGTGTTATAAGCTTTGTATGTTACCTTATATTTGTCAGTGTCAAAGATTCCCGATTCTTTTATTCGTTCCGAAACATTGGATATGTATGATAATGATTTATATATCATTGGTTCTATTGTTCTGGTAATTCTTGTATTCCCATTACTCCTATCATTATATTGATTTATTAATCCATAACTTAAACTATTTGGAAAATTGTTTTCCCTTAATATATTTCTAATTTTAATTATGTTTTTTCTATGATAAACCTTGTCACTAATTGTTAGTACCCTATTAATTAAATTTCTAGCAGTATTTATAATAATTCTTTTACTGTGTCCTGAATAATAATTTATAATTCTGCCTGATGCTGTTGGTTTTTGATACCAATCTATTAATAATTTATTTCCCTTTCTTATTACTAAAGTATCCAAAAAAGGTAATTTTGAGTTACTTTCCATTTCCAAAGTGAATTTAATATTACTATTAAACCCATTAAATGTGTCTAACAAGTCATCTACCCCACATTCATTAATAATGCAGAATATATCATCAACATATTTTATCATTATTTTGGGTTTAATATTTAATTTTTCAATGGATGTATCAAGTAATCTTTCCATTACAATATCTGCTACAATTGGAGATGCAGGAGATCCCATTGGAAGTCCCTTCAGTTGTGTATATACTTTCCCATTACAACTAAAGTATCTGTTATCCTCTATACAAAACTTTAAAATTCTTAAAAACAATCCCTTGTCAATTTTCGTATATTGCTCTATTATGTTCCATTTTTGCTCTATAATTTCAAGTGCTAAAGTGACTGGTACACTAGGAAATAGAGATACCACATCTAATGAAATTAACTTTTCATTTGTTTGTATGCAATGATTACTTAACTTCTCTTTAAATTGCAATGAATCTTTAACATTATATATAGAATGTTCAGTTATTCTTTTTAAAATATTCGTTAAGTATCTACACAATCCATAAGAAGGTGAGTTAATAAAAGAGCAAATTGGTCTCAAAGGAAAACCAACCTTGTGTATTTTTGGTAAACCATAAAGTTTTGGAGAAGTAGCAATATTCGTTTTTAGCTTATATCTTTCTGATACTGAAATAATTTTTTGCCTAAAAAGTTCTTCTATAATTTCATTATTAGTTTTCTCCAATTTATTCGTAGGATCCCTATTGATTACCTTATATTTTGTATCATCTTCTATGATATTATCAATTCTTATGTCATAATCTGATTTATACATAGCCACGGTTGTGTTACCCTTATCTGCCTTTAATACTAATATATTCCTATTTCTCTTTAAAAAACTTTTCGTCTTATTAAACTTATCTAATATAAACTTATCCCTGTTATCTAATCTCATTTTGTTTAAATGATTATCCAAAATAGTTGTTAATTTATTTCTAGCTATTTCTTGATCCTCCTTCCCCTCTATGGTTTGAACTAAATCCTCTCCTTCTGTTATCATTTTTAGCTTAGGGAAATTGTCTCTTGTAACTGGTAAAACATATTTTGGTCCTAATGATAGCATCCACTTAACATCCCTTGGAATATCCTCCCGAGTTTTATTTACAAAAAATTTATTATTAACTCTAATTCCTAGTTCTTCATTTTTTGATTCTCTCAGTCTATCATATTTTTTTCTATGAATACTTCTTACCTTTTCATTTAAAGAAGCCTCAACTCTCTTTTCATATTTTAGAAATTGTCTAATTTCCTCTTCCGTTAAACATCTTTGTAAATTTCCAATCACTATCTCCAAATCTCTTTTAAAAAGTTTCAGTATTTTGTGTTTTTGTTTAAGTGTTAATCTTAAAATCTTATTCTGTAATTCGTGTACATACTTATAACTAGTTTTTTGAATATCCGGAAGTCTCCTATCCATCTCATATATATTTGTTATGTTCTTTGTGGAATTTGATATAAATTTTGGCATAATCCCTGTATTCCTGCATCTTATTAAGAAAACTATTGTTGATTTTGTTTTTATAATTCGGTCCCTTATAGCTTTGTATTTATTAATTAAACATCTTGTTGTTGATTCTTCTTAAATGTATTATACGTCATATTGAATTCTGAATCTCTTCGTGCTCTTGATTTTCAATTGATATTTATTCTTATTTGACCTTTATTTTATAACTTCTTTTAATTATTTAAGCTTGAGGTCGTTTTTTATAAAAAATTATATTTATTTTCTCAATATTTCGCTAACCTTTGGTTAGCATCGTCAGGAAATTAACAAATTTTAATAATAACAAAAACGATAACACAATTATGAAAAAATTTTTATCAGAAATTAAATTCAAAAACCTATATTTCATAAAAATTTTTTCAAAAACCATTATAACAAAAATAAAAATTTAAATAAAGTATAACAATTCATATAAACTGAAAAAATTTCCTATCTATAAACCTAATTCGAAAACCATATTGACAATAATAAAAAATATTTTGGCTAATGAAAACTCCTATAAAATAAAGATTTTTTAAAAACTAAACTTATTTTTAATTGCTTTCTACAAAAATTCACATTGCCTTTTTAAATTTCAAACGCCTCATAACTTGTGGCGTTGAAAATAGGGTCTTAAATTTGAGATTTTTCCGAACATTAAGAACTAAATTTTGTTTTGAAAATAAAACCTTAATAATGAAAATATTGTTTCTGGGAAAACCAATAGCACAATACCATTTTGCTATTTCAAAACGAGAAAAAAAAACTATGAAAATGTCAATTCTCAATTTCGTGCACTAGTGGATCTTCCAGAAATAAAGCATATCAGAACTGAAAATATTAAAATGTCTTGGAAAAATATAGCCAAAATTAAAAACGACATTTCAGGAATTGCTTTTGGAATTTTATCGATACCATATTCCTCAGTATCAGTTGAACGCACATTTTCAATGCCAAATGCTGTAAACAGAAATAATTTCAAGTTTGATAAAAACTAAAGATCAATGGAAATCGAATGATGGTTGCTCTTACAGTTATAATTTATCTTGAATTAAAAACTTTAAGTTCGCAGTATGAATGTAACTGAATAATGTAAATTTGCAAAACTTAAAATATAAATAGTCTACCAGTGGAAATTTACGTGTACAATAATTATTGATTATAATCAAAGCTTTCCCTCAACACTAAACTTCTGTAAGAAGTGTGATAAACTCACTGTTTATTGTTGTTGTTTTTGTTTAAGCTTTGATATTGTTACAAGAAAAACTGAGGTTTATAATTCTTATTCGCTTAACAGTTTTATTTAGCTTTTCTAAAATCTTTGGATGAAGTTTCCTGACGATCTGGCCTAAGCAACCAGTGAAATGCGCATAGGAATAGCTTATCCCTTCTCAATAGTATGAAATGGGAATTTAGCACATTTGAAATAAACCTTGTTAATAAACTTCAGAGTATTTATCAAATATAGAAAATTGGAATTTAGCACGTCATAAAAAATCTTTTAATGATAAATTTAGTATCCCAAAAATAACTGATAATTTAAATTCTTAATTTATTTACTTATTCATAAAAATATGAACAATTTTAAATAGTTTTCTTTTGAATATACAAAAAAAACGCATTTTACGCTGAAGTATAACAGAAATATTATTTATATGTTTATACATCTTTCATATACATATGTAAATACTGTTTGCTCTTAAAAACATAGATAAATTAGTTCCAATAAAATATGTTTTGTTCCTTTTATTTTCATAAATGATTTGGTACCAGTTCAATTTTGCAACACTGTTCCAAATGCTAAAGTGTCGGTTGCAATGACAAGTCCCCTTTCGACAAGCAAAGTTTACTTTGACAGAATTTGTTGAATTCTGTTTTAGACCCACAAAGTTTAATTTGACAAAGTTTTGTTTTCTTTTGTTTGAATATAATTTGCCATAATGATGATTTTATAATATTCTTTGATTATTTTTTGACAAAAATTACAAAGAATGCTGACGAAGGCCGTAGCGGGCCAGATAATGCATTACATTCTGCTGGTATCTAAAAGTTGTATAAATTTTCTTTACAATTTACTTCATTTGCTTGCCAAAGGATAGCTAAAGTAGGCCTCGTAACAGAAATATACAAGCAAAAATTCTGATAGTGCATACAAAATATTCCTGGAAAATATTGAAGGAATAAGACTATTAAAGTATAAAAGCTTTTGAGGATTGTAATTTGACTTAGAATACATATTAGACCGGGTCGACCTCCATACAAAAAAAAAAGTTGTGCCAGTCACCCCCCCAGAATGAAAGATATGTCAATGAAGTTTCTTAAACGGGAAAAAATTTTTTTTGCCACGCCCCAAAATACAGCACTTTTGGTTTTTAATATGTAGCGCTACCACTTAAACGATATCGCATATCGTTGTTCATAGCTTGACAGTGGCTTCATTTTTGCTTTGATGACTTTTCAATCAGACTTCAAACTCTGGGCGCCACTTATGCCATCTCGGATCCTTCCCCAAAGGTAAATTTTTTTAAACGTGCCAAGAAAGTCATTGTAAAACTAAGTATGTCTAGCTTTTATTATACTCACTTTTATGCCACGCCTCAAAATTGAGCGCCTTTTTTCTTTTTAACATACATATCGTCGTGCCGAAGTTATATTGCCGTGTATCACAAACATTTTTTTTTGGGAAATCGAATCTTAAGGTTCAAATTTTAATACACAAAATTGTACGTGAAAAAAGTCATCCAATATTTTTTGTCAAATATTGTGTTTGAAGTTCTTTATCGATTTATGTTAAAATATCCAAAGTTATGGAAACAAATTTTTAAGTTACAGCCATTGTCACGTCCGAAGATTTTTTTCAATTTTCTCGTATACGCCACTGTTTGCGAAATATTTTTTAGTTTGTGGGATATAAGTCGAAGTAAGGTATTAAAAAACCACATTCACGTGCTTCACCAATATTGAAAATTAAATTAAAATAATTTTCGAGACGAAAATTTATGCTAGTGACAAATATATTTACGTATACTTATAGTTTTTATATTATATTATCGATTGTTTTATGTGGGAATAATTTTAAGGTTTATTATTACTAAAGGGTGGTCCAATCATAATGCACGATGTTAATAGTAAGTCACACCGTAACGTCAAATTGTTGTCCAACTTAATTTGACATTTTCTGGTATCAGTGTCAAATTCAACCATTGAGAGGTAAAGCATTGAGCAGCGCGTTAAGATTGTTGAAGACCTTTACGAAAATGGGCGTTCAAATCAAAATCTGCAGGAAATGTGAAAACGCCTTTTCATGCATGTTTGGTCCTGTTTATGGCCAGGCAGCATCATCGGGCCGTAATTCTTTGAAAATGAGGTTTGCCAAGCAGTTACTTTGAATGGTGTACGCTATCGCGAGCTGATAACGTATTCCTGGTTGCCAGAAATTGAGGATATGGACCTGGACGATAAGTAGTTCCAACAGGATGTGTCACACGGCCAACGAAACAACGGCTCTTTTTCGCGAGAAATTGAATGGACCATGTTAATTTGCCGTCACGATAATGTGATTTGACGTCATTGGCCTTCTTTCTTGGTAATAGTTAAAATAAAAAGTGAGCGTCAATAAGCCAAGAATAATTCAAGAGCTAAAGGATTAGATAACTAGGCATATTAAGGACATTGAACATCAATTATATCTTAGAGCCATTGAAAATATGGAGCATCGGTAAGAGGTATGCTACCGAAGCCGTGGCGAGCATTTGGCCGATATTTTGTCTCACACATAATTGTAATAGATCCTTCCATAGTAATAAAAAATATTACGATAATTCTTTGAAAACTTTTTGTTTTATTTACAATTAAAACCGTGCATTATGGCGGAAACAACCTGAATAATTAACCATTACTTAACAAAAATATGAATTTAAGCAATACAGCAATGATAGTAAACTTACTTTTACTAAGCATTTGAATTATATAATTTCCAAATCGTACTCACTCTTGGCTTTTATTAAAAGAAAAAGCAAGGAAGTTCATAATACATATAAACACTCGTAAAATATTATATATATCATATCTGAGGTCGGTCCTTGAATATGCTTCAATTATATGGAGTCCATGTTATTTTGTTCACATAAATCGTTTAGAAAGAGTTCAACGAAAATTTACAAAATTTGCTCTTTCTTTTAATAACATTTCGCGCAATCCATTACCATATTATATTATTCGTTGCAACATACTAGAAATTAAATCTCTTGAAAGTAGAAGATCAATGCAATCAATTGTTTTCTTATTTAATATAATTAATTACAACATCATTTGTTCTGATTTGCTGTCCTGCATTAATATTAATGTTCCTTCTAGGGCCTTAAGATTTCATGATTATTTTTATATTGGCTTTACATAGAACTAATTATTCTTTAAATGAACCATTAGTTAAATGTCAAAATTTATATAATAAATTAAATGGTAATCATATTTTATATTTTAGTTTTTCTAAAACTAAGTTTAAATTACATATATTTAAAAAATTTAATATAACCTCGTCAAATAATATTTTTAGCGAATAGTCTGTAAGGATATTTTGTAAATCCAATAGAGTTTAAGAAAATAAATAATAAATAAATTCCATCAATATAAAAACGAAATAACAGTTATAATAACAGGATAGTCTATTTTTTGTTACATGTAGCGTTGCCAGAATTAAGATTTTATCTTATTTTGAAAGATTTTTTGACCAAAATAAGATTTGAAGATTTTTTTCTCAAATTAAGATTTTTTTATTTTTCGAAATAAAGATTATTAACTTTAAGTTTGTACATAATACATAATTTTTTTTACAGTTTTTTAAACAGCAACTTTTTAAAACAATGAGGTTTTGTAACATATTTGTTGTCCAACTATTGGTTTTGCACACTTTTGAACCCATTGTCTGGCATACACAAAAATAGATCATTATTTCTGAGCATACAAATTATTAGAAAAGCATCTTAAATTAGCAGTTGTTCATTTTGGGAATACTGATGAAAAAAAATTATTTGTGAAAAGAAAAAACGCATTTTTATAAATTTTCATAAATAAAAGAACAAAAAAGTTCAGGTGGCAAATTACGACACTCGATATCGATCGAAATTGCAGTGCAACTTATATGGAAATTTCGATCGATATCGAATGCCGTATTTCGACCCCAGGTATTTAGTACCAAGAGGTAAAACTAATGGAACTTAAGAAGCTTTTAGTTTAAAAAGCATATAAACATAAGTGCTTAAAAATATCTTTTTAAAAGGTGTACCAACATTATTTTAATAACAATTCCATAAGGAATATCCCAGCAAAAACTTTACTTACAATCCTACTTTTAATGACTTCCTGAATTCATTACTTTGTGGCTTTATTCGCCACTTTTTGGATTATCAGTTATATAGTAAATAATACCTTTATTATTATATCTTAAATAAGTTATAAATTTATATTATAAAAAAAATTTAATATAATAATGTAGATAAGCTATTATTATACGATTTTAAATAATTATTTAAATCAATTTGTAGTATATAACGTTAATATTTATTAGATATTCGGTAATTCTATATAATTTTAACAATAATATTGATGTGAAATCCATGAAAGATCCAAAAATCAACCAAATGTATGTTCCAAAAAAATCCCCAGAGTATATTTTTGTTATTAGAACAATAGTAGTTATATTGATCTAATGTAAACGATGTCTTTTGAACAACATAACATTTACATTACACGCATTTCTATTACATTGTTAGAGCTGTACATGATTTTTTGCAGCCAAAACACTCTTTATTAAATGTGTTCTTACATTTCGAAAAATTTATTATTGTGTACACTCTCATGCATATAAGAGCAACTTTATTTAGTGTGTTTTAACCTTTTTGAATTAATTTGCAATAACTTATTTTTGTCCTCTTTTTGTAACTATATATTTTTATAAAACTTTTAAGTATAAAAACCATATTATTTTTTAGGTTAGAATTGGCCAAATTATAAGGGATTACTTTTGGGATATCGCGAACAAAAATAAGTACTTTTTCTAGTAGAAAAGTAAGTACTCGGCTCGTCAAGTTCTCATTATTTTTCTGCTTATTTTGTAAGCAAAGTTTTTGCTGGGATATTTAAGAAAATCCATATATTTTCAATGAGCTCTTTTTAAATGCAATTTCCTCGAAATGCGTTCGATATAAGACCGGTGTCAACAAACATAATATTAAATTAAGAACCCTTAAAATTTCATGTGAAGTATGAGCTCCCAAACTAAAATTTTCTTGACTTTTTTAATTTCTTGTTTATGATTTAAAAATTCATTTTAGAAAGAATTTTATGAAAAAATACAGCTTAAACACAATTTAAACCTACAATCTAATTTCGTATAAATACCGCAATTATCTTTTTCGAAATAAATAGCTTCCATAATAAGAAGTTTAATGTTTTAAAAAATAAAATTTTTTTTTACTTTTTTGCCCGTTTATAAAAAATTTCAAGATTTTTCTCTTAAAAATAAGATTTTTTTTCGCCAAATTAAGATTTTCCTTCCAAATCTTCTGGCAACGCTGGTTACATGCCTGATATACTTGTTCACATACAACAAGATAACGCTCGATTTTTTTAATTTAAAGTTTTCATATAGATTTTGTCGTATATCCACAATAATGCTACACACGATATTATAACGCATAAAATTTTTCGCAAAAGTAGATACATATATACAGCAACATGGCATCGTAATATTTCATTAACCATAAGAGATAGAGACATGAGGATTGCGCAGATCGATAGATCTGTTAAGTCTACCACTTGAAACGTTCTTATCTCATTTTTTGGATTTTGTGATATACGACAAGATAACTCCGGCACGACGATATTACAGTAAACCAGGTAGAACCCAAGACAAAAACCAAAAAAAAATCCACAAGCAACTTCATAGAATTTAAGTCATATTTATTAAGTTTCAAGAGCTTACAAAACTTTTTACCACGCCCTAAAATGCATGGCTAGAATTTGGCTTAATTTTTGTATTGTTGTTTTCCACAGGAATTCATTTTTAATTTTTAAATTTCAAACGCTGCATATCTTGTGGCGTTGAAAATTTTTAAACGCAGTATAAATTCCTATAGAAAGCAACAACAAAATTATGAAAAAAATTTGACATTGTTTTTGCTTTTAATGTTATTTTTGGCCATGCGGTTGCGTTTTACAGAATTAGGGCCTTATTCAGTTTTATCTGGCAATTATGCTGCCACTATAACTTATTTAATACTTTTTTTTTTAATACATACTTACCTTTTTCTCCTTCAATTTATGTTTATTAAAACTCATTTTTTTTTTTTAAAAATTGTTTAAAAATAAAACAAAATAAATTACAATGCAAAAAGTCCAATTATTAATTTTTTTAACTCAATTCAATTTTATTAAGTCATTTTTTTGTCAAATTATTTAAATTTTACCTTTTTAGCAGTTTGGTTTTTTGTGTTTCTTTTTTCATATAATTTTAAAAATTAATATCACTAACAAGCTTTTTCAAATTTTTGTTTATATATTTAAACTAGTATTTTGTTAAATTGTCTTCTATTCTATAAATAGTTTTTTTATGACAGTGGTTTTTTTTTTTTTTTTTTTTTGAGAGAGTAAAAAGATGTGAATTATTCTATAAAAATGTTGGGTTAGAGAGAAAAATGGCGAAAAATTGATTCGATATAGAAAAAAAGCTTAAGTTAATTAAAAATAATTTTTAGAATGATATGGTTTAGTTAAATACTATTTATACTTAAAAGTCGATATGATTTCAAATAATGAATTTCAAATTAATTAAATCTTAAAAAAAAAAATGTGTAAACTTAACTACAAAAGGGTAGTTTATGAAGGGCTCATTATCAGGTTTTATGGTTTTGTAGTTATATTAACAATAGCGAAATACATGTATTACTTAATTTTTTAAATAAATTTTGTTACTGTTTATACGTAAACGTGAGCACCCCTTCTATAAAGGTTTAAAATCATTTTTCAGAACTTTCTCGAAAACAATCTACAGTTTCAATAATTTTCAAAGTATCTTTGTAGAATTTTTTTTATTAAGGGGTGTGCTGAAAATCGAAAACGAATACCACAAGAATTTCAAAGATTTACTGCCCATTTTTATAAAGTGAAAACAAGTGAGTGAGTTAGAAATTATACTGAAAACAACAATAAAAAACGAACATTTTTTTTTGTTTTCAATATAATTTCTTACTCACTCACTTATTTTCATTTTGCAAAAACAGGCAGTTAATCAAATTTTTATAATTAGTTTTCTAAAATTCTGGTTAATACAACACTATGTTTTTTTTTAACAAGATATTGTTGTCGTACACAAAATTTTATTTTTATTTAATATCAACAATATTATGGTTACTGTAAACATTTCAATGTTTATCGCAATTATAAATTTGATTGTTGGTGTTCGAAAAATAATAATTTTTCTAACAACTAAATAATGATAACTTTGAAAACATATATTATTCACTACTATTTCATGATATTTAATAGTCATAACATGATCACTTTCTATATGTGTACTCATAATATGTTTAAGATGCAATCAAAATATCTTAACTCTAATAATTTGTAAAACAATTTCGTATCAGTTGTGTCGTTTGTTTTAAATGTGTCTATCGAATTACTTGTTAGTAAATGGTTAAACAATTAAAAAATAATACAAATTAAAAAAAAAACAAATTTAGAAATTCAAAAAATAAAGAAATTGTATTTATATTCCAAAAAAATTGCAAAGTGCCACAAAATAAAAAATCGATGCCAAAAAAAAAAAAATTTTTTATTTTTGTGATAGTGGTGCTTTATATAATATGATTACTTCTAAACTTATTATGATAAACATGACAATAATAAGATTACTTCTAATTTTATTATGATTACAATGTTAATAACATGATTAACAGGATAATAATATGATTAAGGGAAAATATTATGATGTAGTGTTTCGAACATATTTAGTCATAATATGATTCAATAATAATCGTAATATACACCCCTGTTCTGAAAATCACTTTAAACTCAAATCACGTGATTTTAAATCACATGTGCCTACTAAACTCACACGTGTGATATTTTAGTGTCCAGTTTTTGTGTGTTTAATGCCTAATTTTCAGGATTGTATTTAAATCTATATTAAGTTAATTTTCATAAAAACTACGTATTTAAATACAGACTGGTTTTTTGAGTTTTTTTGAAAAGTCTTATTTAATTAAGATAAAAGTATGGTAGCACTACTAAAAAAAATATAAACAAGTGTATTTATTTACAAGCTGGTCTGAAAAAACAGCGGATTGTTAATACATGCCTGTTGTTGTTGTTGTATTGTTGTGATATTGAGGCCACCTTACTAAGATTTTGCAATGGAAACTTAAGTTGAAGTAATGTGTACCACATCGGTGTCTTAAGTTCCACTTAAGTTTTTAGTGAAGAAGAGAATGTTGTATTTAAAACGATTTTAAAAATAAATGTGTTTTAATATCAATCCTGAAAATTGGCCATAAGTGTGATCTTAAATTGCCGAAACCACACCGAGAAACACAAAAACGCAAGGACTTTCAGAACACCACAAAATCACACGTCAAAAATCTTATTATAATATGTTGCTCTTAGAATATGTTTACCAAACCATGTATTTTCTTTGCGTTTACAGAAATATGTATATGTATAATTATAATATACATACATACATACATATCTATCCCAACAAGAACGGAGGTTTGATTTCAAATTGAATATGATTTGATGAAAATAATGCCCATCTCAACAAAAATGGGGATTTTATTTTCAAATTCAAAAATACCTTAATTTTCAACTTGTTTTCAAAAGTTATTCTCAAATGTTTTTCAAATGTGGATTATAATACAATGTGGAACATAACTAGAAATATTTTATTTTTTTAATTTAAATTAATTTTTTATTTAAATAAACTGTAAGATAAACATTCGGCACGATAGCTAAAAGATGAAATAATGTTCTTTCCGTCCTCTAATTCTTCCAAAGAGGAAATAGTTGGCTCCCTTTTATTTTGAAGATTGTAGCACCGCGATCATACAACAAACTTATAATTGCCTCACATTCCCGTTTTATTTTTTTTTTATTTGTTTTTTAATCATTGTTATTTCTCACAAATAATTTGCATTTTTCACAAGAAATTTGCATTTTTCACAAGAAATAAATCGTTCACTTGTGAAACACCTTTAACCACGAAGTAAAAATTTTACTTTAATCGCCATTTTTAATGTTTACATTTATTTTTCACTTCAGTATTGTCAAGTTTATTTTTGATTTGAATTTAACATTTGATACCAATTGATGTCAAATGTTTATTTTCAAATCATTAGCAATTTGAGTTTAAAAGTTAAAATCAAACAATTGAAAAACGTTTGAGAATTGTGTTTGATGTCAAATGATAAAGTCATTTCATATCAAAGGTTTGACTTCGTGTTTGTTGGGATGTCAGAAAATTCTTTTATTAGTAACAGTTCACATACATTCTTTTTCCCCTTTTCACCAAAAAGGTCAAGACTTGAAGAGTCAAACTTGACGTGTGTGAACCGGCACTTACAGAAAGAAGTCTTATTAAGAAACTACGTTTAAAATTCTTGCGTTTTACTTTTTCGATTTCCAGCCCACCAATCATGGGTGTGCTGATTTGCTTAAAAAAATTTTTAAAAATTTGATTGCTTTACTCAAATATAATTTAAATAAATTTAATTAATGGTTTATGTATTAACTATTTTGTTCGTATGTGTATGCATTAGTAACAATAGAGAAGTTGCTTGGTCGTCAATTATAATTTTAAATGATTTTTTTTTAATTATTTCGTTACTAATTAATTCATTTTTTTTTTTTTGGTTATTTTCGTTATAAGAATTTGATATATTTTTTTTTAGGTTTTATTTTATTTCTAAGTTAAAGTAATTATTAGGTTATTTAAATACAGGGTTTTGTTTTTGGTTTTCTTTTGTTATAAATATTACATGACATATATTGATATCAACAAGGCAAAATGTCGTATTTAATAAAATTTTTGTTGTTTTAGTTTTTTTTTTTTTTTTAGTTAATTGTGATAAACTGCACAGTGGGTAGTGAAAAATTAAAGAAGTTTACTTTGTTGAAAATATAAAATATTTAAAGCTAAATTAAAAAAATAAAAAATAGTAAGAGTGCTATATGCTGCAACTTATATAGCACTTACCAAAGTATTCAAAAGCCAATGTTCCCTAGCTTAAATATAGGGTATGAGCGCTATCGTGTCAAAATCCATGTTTCGGGGCGTTATTTGTACAAGCGCTATGTGAAATAAATGAAACTAGTTTAAAAAAAATGTTTTGAAAACAAAGAAATAGAATTCATTTTGCTTTAAAAAATGTACCAACATTATTAACATCTGAATGTCTCCGAAACTGTTGAAAATAAAAAAAAAATTAATTTAATTAAATTGAATTTAATTCCAAATCATTCGCTGGTAATTGTCTTTAAATCGGAAAAATCGTTCTCAAGTCATGATGCCCACAAAAATATAATATTCCGTATTTTATTTGTAATACGCCTGGCTTTCAGATAAATAATAAAAATGTCAAATGTTGGTCGTTTTAATTTTTGTATGAACTTTTCAAAACAAAAATAGTACTTATTTTGCAAAAACTAATTTCTGAATAACTCCAAAACAGTTGAAAATATAAAAACTATTTATTTGGATGACTCAACTTATCTTTCTTAAGGGTTGCCATTTTTTTTTTTTTTTTTGTTAATATCCCCTTTTTTGGTACTTTTTATAAATATCCAACTGAAACGCTGACCGTGCATACAGAAGAAGCCATCGCCGCTGTAGACGTAGTGTGACATAGGACTTGAATTTATGGACCCCAAGCCGTTCTCAGCAATTGGGTATCGGTCCGTCCCCCACTTCGGAAATTTTGAGAAAACAATTTGTCCTTTTTCTATATAAAATCCAACTGCTTTAGGAATTAAAGCCAGCGAACCATCACCTACCGAACTATCTTTAGAAATGGACCTGTAATTTGGCCGCCTTATTCATGTTGTTTAACACCTTTGGACTACGTTTATGCGGATAAACAAGCAACGATTGATCATTTATAGTAAGTCAAAATTCATCGCACTATTGAAGAAATTAGAACGAGTAAACTGAGAAAAGTGGTGCGATTGATTGAAACGACGAAACGACGTGACGGCGTTCATAAGGCGCAGTCGCAGAGGCAATATGCCGGAAATTATTTTTAAACATGCCATGCAATTTCTGAGCTAAAACCAAACTTTTGGTCATTTCATTGAATTTTTTGTGTTTAATTTCTAAAAAGTCTAACATTTGGTTAAAGAATTAGTTCAAAAAGGATTCTTACAGTAGTGGTTCTGTATGCATAGAGCTTGTTCTTCTGAATTAGGCAATTCCAAACAATATTCACTGATGATAGAATTCGTTCCAGAATTATTTTTGATGTCTACTACTTGAAAAAACCCGTTTTTAAGATAAAACTTGAATTAATTTTGGAACTACTGCATTAAGGCCGGGTTGTTGAGATGTTGACTAAGTTTAAACTTAGTTTAACGTAGTCTGAAACTCGAATTTTTCCGGCGAAATATGATTTTTTTTTTATTATATCCCTAAAGGCCAACATTTTAAGCAAAACTAAGCTGTTCCCTCAAAATTTTGGTTACAAACTTCCCAGCAAACACAGAAATACTTCATATGTATTGCCAAACGTATTGCCTGGATGAAAAATATTATTGTGGCAATAATCGATTTCGTTTTGCGGAAATACTTCCTTCGGGAAGTAATACTCCTAAGCAATACGAAAGCGATGCTTCTAGATGATAAACTAGCAATAATACCAGATAACCACTAATGAGAAAATATAAAGATATCGCCAAATTATCATTGGGATTGTAAAAAGAAGAGTTTGCATTTTAAAACATATTAATTTATTTAAAAATAAGAACAGCTTTTTATTTAAAATTAAATTTTTGACGTACAAATATGTTATAATTTTTTTTATCTGTCTAGAAAATAAAAAATTACTTTGATTATTTTCTTCTAGATGACAACTTGGTGATATTGCTAAACTATTGCCTTAGACGATATCGTCAATTTGTTTGCAGGGTTAATGCCGTTATTCCCTATCCCACAAAGTCGTAAGAGCCAAATACACTTGTCAAATGCTTGTCAAGCCGGCGAATTCAACGTGTACGTGTGCTGGACAGTGATGCCAACTTTTTGAGAGCAAAAAGCACTTTAGAATTTTAAAAAAGCACTAAAAAGCACTATTTCGAGCAAAAAAAAGCGTAAAAAAGTACTTAGCCATTTTTTCAATTTAATTTAACACAAAACAAGTTGCTTTCGGCTATGACGAATGTTATATACCCTCAAAATTTAAAAAAAAGGCGATGGCGTTTATGGGGACCATTTTTTAAGATTAAATAATAAATACATATATTTACATTTGTTTAAAAACATTTTTAATTGTATTATTATTATCTTCAATAAAAATAATATCATCCAAATCATGATGATCTATCAGCTATGTTTGAATTGGCCATAAACCCGTTTTAAAGTAATACAGTGCGAGCGAGATTTTTGTAACTCGATAAAAATCTAGCCCTTTTGCAATTACCGAAAATTTGCAATGACCGACCAATGACTTTATATTTATATCGTTTAAATAAATCTGAATTAAAACCGTGCAAAGTTTAATAAAAGTATTGGCGTATGATATTATCCAATTATTTTAACCTATGTACGCTTCAGAATGAAAAACACACATAAGATGTTATATAGAAAATCATGTATGTTTGCATTCTGATACTTATTTCCAAATTGCTAGGAAGCCTAGCTCTTACATCGTAAATAAAGTTTTTGGCAAAACGAATGCCACTTTCCTTTATCTCTTTTTTATCATTTGAAATCTTAAAATCTTTACAGGCTTTCTCAAAATTGTAATCCAAATAGCAAAGCTCATCTTAATCCTCTATTCCTATAAACGTATTTTTAAAAAATGGTAGAAAAAAAATTAAAATTGAAAAAGCACTAAATGCACTAACGAAAAATTGAAAAAGCACCAAGTTAGTGCTTTTTCTAGGTTTGGCACTACAGATACAATTTTGGCGTTTTAAGTCATCAAAAAGCACCATAAATAGTGCCAAAAGCACTAAGGTGGCATCGCTGGTGCTGGACGTAATATTCGCCGTCATATCTAATTTTTTTGATTTTTCATCAAACGTTGTCGGTGTCACACATACAAACACATTTTCACTAATTCTACCACAATGCTTGATGAGTACTTTGATCAGTGTATTTGGGCCTTTAAGCATTTTACAAAAATGCTCCTTTGATCTTATTATTGTTTAAACATTTTCAAAAAGCAATAACAACTTATATTAACAGGGTTGCATTTTCGTAAAATACTTAAGACTTTGTGGGATAGTGAATAACGGCCTTTAGATTAACTAAACCCAGCTTTACCCAGGCTTAAAGTTCGAAATTGCTTTAAGCAAGCAGAATATCACAATTTCTTTAGTTTTTTTTTCCTTATTATTTAATCTAAATAATGAAAATTTTTGTTTCAAAAATAAATTCGAAAAATAAAAAAAAAATTGCTTTATGATATTGGTTAAGGTATTTGTTTCTTTGTCCTAATTTTATGATGTTATTTAAGGAATTAATTTGATAACTTCAAATTCTTTCATTTTTTTTATTTAATAATGAAAAGCTTTTTTTTTTGTGTATTTGTTTTAACTATTTACTTTGTTTAAATCTATTATTAAATAATTCATACTGTTATTATTTTCAAATTGTGCTAGAGTTTTATTCATTTTTTTTTTAATGCATAATTTATAAGGAATTTGTTTTGTTTTTTTTTTTTTTGTAATTTCTGTAAAAATTAAATGTTTTGAAAATTTATGATTTTACTTTTTTCTTCTTTTATAAATGTGTGTATGTTGGTATATAAAAAAAAATTATTTTTTATAATATAAATATATGTATGTATGTGTCATAAAAAATAATAGAGATTCAGATTTTATTTTATTTAGAATAAATTTTTTAGAATATTTTTTAGATTCGTTTTTACTTAGTATTAATATTAGTTTTAGTTTTATGTATTTGCTTTTCTTTTGTTTCGTTACATTTTACCTAAATTTAACTAGTTATCGTTTTAATCTAAACAAAACTAAATACATATTTACAAAGTAAATAAATTTCAATAATAATAAATAAAAAAAAAATATGATGTTTGTGAAAGAGAAACAAATTGTGTTGAAAAGCAGTGATGTCAACTTTTAATTCCCTTAAGTAAAAGAAAATAAAATAAAATATATGTATATGGGTGTTTCCAAAGTAACGGTCGTTACCGATTTTCGGAGATTTTTTAAATAAAGTCCCAACCCACCCAAATATGCCACGAGGATTGCTACATTTTGGACTTACAAAAGTTCAAGCAACGGCAGCAACCGAAAGAATTCATAAAAAATATAATTTTAATACTTGTTTTGACCATTAAAAAAGTAACGGTCGTTACTTTATAAATGTGCTGTTTTCAAATGTCGGAAACACACGTATGATATGTCAAGTAAAATATCTGATTAAATTCTTTGAAATGTTTTGTTTAGGGAATGGATTTATTTTGAAACCAAAGCAATTAACTACATAAAAAAATTGTTATTTTTAAAAGTAACGGTCGTTACATTTTAAAAAGTTAACAATAACTCAAAGAAGCATATTTTTGTTAGTAAAAAGAAAATAAAAGTTAATCTTTCGGAAAATGGTAGATACATTTATTTTGTATAACAATCGCGGAAAAAAATAATAATTTCATTCTTGAGCTATAAGGGGTCATTTTCTGTGGAAACACCCATATGCATACACATGAATTCAAATACGGTTGAACATTTGCAAAAGGATAACAAAACGGTAGTCGTAAATTATTGATTTATTAAAAACATTAAATGTTAAATTTAGCAAAAGCAAGTATGTAATATAGTGTTTCACATCCAAAGCTAAATCGCGGTTTTAACATTAAAACTATTAAGACTACAAGTTTATTTAAACCAGAGTTTAGCACACAGTTAGTTTAATAAACTTGTTGATGAAAAGTGTCCAAGCTATTTTTTTTTTATACCCACCACCACAATTAGTTGTGAAGAGGGTACACTAAGTTTGGTATTCCGTGTGAAACTTTTTTACTATTCATCTCAGACCCCATTAAGTATATATATTCTGGCTCCTTGAGTAATTCCAAGTCGGTTTAGCCATGTCCGTCTGTTGAAAACACGCTCACTTTTGAAAAACTCAAGAGAAATTAACAAACTTGGTGTCACATTGCTTGTAGTTATCCTAAGCAGTTTGGGATTGAAATCCAGCAAAATCGATTCAGTACGATCAGAGCTATGAATCAAAATGTGGAACCACCACCTTGAAAAGTTTATATTTTTGTTACAAAAACTAACAAACATGGTGGAATAATGCACAGACTGATATAAGATTTTGTAAAAAGTCGTTTTGTTCGATTGGAAATCACATTGTAAAATTTGGAAAAGATCGGTAAATAATTTACCCAAGAACCCATATAAACCCTACTCCCGGTAAACAGTTTAGTACGCCTAAATCCCATAATTAATATTGCTACCATAATAAAATTTTGCACGTCACAGTTGTATAGGACTAGAAAAGGCACTGTGAAATTTCGTAAAGATCGGTCCATAATTTACCGGTGGCCCCATATAAACCCTACACCTTTATAGGACTTGAAGTCACACTGTCAAATTTCGTAAAGATCGGTCCAGAATTTACTATAGGCCCAACATAAAGCCCACTCTGGTAAATTAATCAAATACGCCTTAAACCGTTGCAGATATAGATATTGCGGTAAAATTTCATCCAACTAAGCTTCATATGGCCAGAAAAATGTCATGCAATGTTATGATATACGGTCAATAATTTACCTTCGATCCCATATTTAGAAGCCTTCTGAACTAAAACTAATTTCACTGCTGTATTGAAATTTATTGAAATTTATGTTGTTTTTTTAATACCAGAAATCACTCTGCAGAATTTTGGGATAATTGGTCCAGCATTTACATGGCTCCAATATGAATACCCCTCCGGAAAATCATTTAAGTTCGGCTTAAACTGTTACAAATAATAATATTTTACTCAAGCCAGTTAAAATTGCAAAAAAAAGCATACAACTTTCTGATTGTCGGCCAATAATTTAATATTCACATGTGTAAACCGCAACCAATTTTAATGCTGATGTCTGTTTTTTAAAAGATAAATTAATAATAACAAATAACATGTAGATATCACCATGGTGGAATAAGCAGGTGGCATCGTTACGGCAACAAATACAACATTACAACAAAAATGGAAATTATATCACCGTTTACGTCATAAAATAGTTACTTTAAACAAAAACTCAAAGCATGCCGCTGAACGTGATGAAATAAATAAATTTTTAGCCAATTTTTACTTAATTATGGTCAATATCTTATTTATTTTAATTTAAAATGATCAAAAACTTTATTAAACGTAGACTTTTTGTAAACATAAACAAAACTTTGACATAAACATAGACAAACAATGCAAGAGCAAAAAATCGTCATCTGGCGTAGTGCTGCCATATGTTTATTTCACCTTGGATATCACTCCTGAAACAATTGAACTGTCGGTGGATGGTATCAAAGATTCGGCACAGCCGAAATAGCACTCTTACTTGTATTCTTTGTAATTCATTTTTTTATATCGTCGGCTTAATATGTAAACCTGCTGAATCCACTTTTTAAGTAAACTGATTGATTTTGATGCCGTGTGGTAGAGAAAGATACGCCTCGTCGACCAGCATGTAGTTTTTCTTCAGTTTGAGTCTTGAAGTGTGTAAAACCAACTACGTTTTTGGTTTTTTCTCAAGCTGCACATATGAAATGTAAAAAGTTTTTTGTCTTCTCTATAAACTTGACTGAAAGGCAGTTTGCAGGTTTGCATATTAAGCCGACGATATTATTGTTGTTGCTGCTTCCATTGTTTTAAATGTTTTTAGTTTTACAACAGGTACTTTTTTGGTACATTTTGGACCTTGTTGGTACCGTGGTACTACCTCGGCTTACTTGGTACAACTTAAAAATCCCAACGTTTCGCCATTTGACACCATTAATTTTGTTCTTGCACTTCTCCAATCCCGCCCACATTTTGTAGGATGGTGTGTCTTGACAACCTAAATGTATTTACCTAATTTGGAAACTTTGGCTCTTCCCGTTCCCCAGGTATACAGCAAAAAGTAAAAAAATACAACAACCACAAGGGATTTTTGGGAAAAATTAGAGGTAGTCGTGGTATTTTGCTCATATCTCAGCCATTTGTGGACCGATCTTTTTGAATTTCAATAGCAAACAATTCCGGACCATGTGTGACATAAATGTATAATAACCTGGCCCCCATCATGTATGGGGTCTTCAGAAAACCCATTTCAACGGACAGACGGACATCGTTAAATCAACTTCGCTTTTCATAAGGACCCAGAATATATATATATATATATATATATATATTTTATAGGGTGTATGATCAATATTGAAGAAATTACAAACGGAATGACAAACTTATATATACCCTTTTCCACCTGTGGTGAAGGGTATAATAAATAAGTATGGAATGCGGCGAGAAGAGCTTGTGTCTGCTAAATACCCATACAACCATTCTTGTTCCGCTAGGACATTCTAAACAATAAACAAAGAAACATATAAAAAAAATGGAAGACAATTCCAAACATTTTCTGAAGGTAAATGATATTAACGACCTCGAGCATGTGTCAAATACCGAAATGTAAAGCCAAATATTATTCTTTGTCTTGTACAATAAATAAAAATGTCACACTCATCAATTTGTATAGTAATAAAGTATAAGAAATTTGTTACAAATAATTAAGTTTTATTTCTAAATTTACATTTTAACATTTATAACTAAACAAAAATTTTTCTTTTCTGCCCATTTAAGTCCTTCGTAGTACAATTTGCATAGCATTTTGCCGATCCTTGGGCGCTCGAACATCCTTCAACAAAAGCCGCAGCTGAGATAAGCACAAAAACAAAAATTGGTAAAATTTTCATTTTCTTATTTTGTTTTTCTATTTATTCAATTTTCAAAATGATTCAGTAAACTCAATGAAGTCTTAAAACTGATTACAGATCTTTGCGTTTCAGTGACTGTATTTATAGTAACACTTTGTGATGACTTTAGAACTGAACACAACATTTGTCAGAGTTCTTTTACTTGTTTTGTTTAGGCTTATTAAACAAATATTAAATTTTTTGAGTTAACACAAATATTATATATTTTTTCAAGTGTTTTTTTAAGAAAATATTCGTTTTTATTAAAATTATTATTTTGGCAAAAAGTCTATAAAAGATAAAAAAAAAAAAAAAATCAAACGCTTTAAAAGTAAAGGACGAACCAGGGATGGGAAATGAGGTTTTTTTGTCCCATTCGCACGTTTGTCTGCGAATATAGAAACAAATTCTGAAAACAAATCTCATTATTCATCAGGACTTCAGGAAACTTACAACTACATTATTTTTATTTCGGTTCTACCTAGGGCTTCTAATTTGCATAGTCCTTTTCAAAAGTACGCTTAATATGCGACCCATACTAAACTATAGGCCGATTATCACAAATTTTTATAATTTTTTTTCTGGGACCTTGTTAAAATTGAATATCATGATTCGTTTGAGGCAAAATAAAGTAATTTTTAAAATTTTTTTTTTTAACTTATAGTAAATTATGGACCGACCATTAAAAAAAATAAGTCAGAGTGCTATGCCGAATCTTTAATACCCTCCACCGACAATCAGAATATTTCCGGCGTCGGCCCTATATGGAATCTATAAATTATTAATTAATCTTTATTAAAACGGATGTTAGTCCTAAAATTGGTTGCGGTTTAGACCTTCATATGACAAATTATTTACCGACAATCAGAAAGCTTTAGACTTTTATTTCTATAAAAACTTATGGCGATTTCTTTTCTGAGCAAAATGTTGCATAAATGTTACATGCTCTACACAAAAGAGATAGAGCATGTAACATTTATGCAACATATTTCTCAGAAAAGAAATCGCCATTAATTTATGGTGGATGGTTTTCTTATACTTGTTACATATGGATCAGAGGTGTAAAGAAGTCTGTTGAAAACATCTTCGTTAGTGGCTGATCGCGAACATTTTCGAGAGTGATGTAAACGATAATTTTTGTAGTCTTTATTGCGCGACTCTTGTGCGTCTTCGGACAGCTGACTAATATCCCAACTCTTCACGAAAACTTTTTTGTATATTAGCTTTTTTAAGCTTATTTATTGCTTTATGCTTTTCAGTTAACGCTGACAATTTTTGGAATTCACTATTATAACCAATGTACAGAATCACATCCATACATCTTATCCACTCGTTTATTTTTAATTTTTTTTTAATCTAGCAAAAAAAAATGGCATAACAATGCAAAGCTACTTTAACAAAAATCATTTGTTCAATTATCTAAATAACTGAGTTTTTTTTTACATTATTGAATGTAACTTCTGTTTAGGCAGGAATATGCAGCTAATATTTTTATAGTATTTTACTAATATATTAAGCTTTACAATTTTTTACATATGAGCGCAGAGCTAAGCAGAGCTCCTAATTAAAAGCCTTACCAAAGTTTTTACATACAGCTTAAACAACATTACATCATTCAGAAGCTAAAATTTCAAACGTTTCCACTAAAATCTGATCCGCTATTTATAAAATCGGAATCTACATTAAGTCACCTTTCCAATAAGGTATATAACTCCTTAATTGTAATGTGAATTATATTAAAAATATGCTCTGAAATACGTTTTATTTTTATAGTTATAAATCGTTGTCGTAAAAAGATGTGAATACGGTCTTTATTTCCGAGCATTGCTATTGACCAAACATCAAATATTTTCCTCAAATTATTAAGTTCGACATCTTAGCTTTTCGATAAAACAAAAATGTTGGTGTAATTCGAACCTTTTTAAAAATGAATTATGGGCTGGTCTTACTCTACGATTTTCCACTTTGCGGCGGCTGCCTTTGAGTCACATTTTTTTGTTGGAATAAATTTTGAACGAAGTCTTGTCTTTTTTATACACACAATGTTTTTCTTCATCACTCACTGTCCTTGACTCGACTCGATATGTTTTTCGTCATCATTCTATTTTTTTATTTAATGTATTTAACAATTTTAAAAAAATTTAATATGGGATTTTGTTTTCCATTCTGTTTTACCAATTTTGAAACCAACCAAAAATTGATTTTTTTCTTATTATGTTGTTGTGGTTTCTGTTGTTTGGATAGAGTGAATCGTTTTTTCTACCTGATATTGATGTTGTTTTTTTTTTACTACAAACCTCGTCACGCTATTTTATCATCTTTCTTATTGTTGTACGTTTTTAAAGTGTCCAAAAATAGACTGTAATAGACATAAAGAAGTGTTGCTTACGATCAAATAAAAAATGCAAAAAAACGACAACATTAAAGAGCGTTAAATATTTCATACAAAATTATGAAAACTTGAAACCAATTACGCGTATATTATATTTTTGAATAGTTGTCAACAAAAATATTAATTGAATTAGTAAAAAAATTTGTTAAAATCAAAAAAATTTTCAAACAATCGTTTGTTTGAAAATAATTCGGCAATAATTGTATCTGTATGACGAAAAATTGAATTTAACAGAGTTAAATTAATTTAAATTGAACAATGATCCCAATATATAAAATTGTTTAATGGTACTTTCGTATTTAAATCAGTGTTCCAAAACAAACAGTACATTATTAAGCGTTTGACTCACACGCCCAAGAACGATATCTATTTTTTTTAGTGATTGTGTAGACGAACGCAACCCTTAATACCGTTCGTAACAATTTTCAAGAAAGAGCCGAACATTATATTGTGTACTGGTCTTCGTTAAAAACACAGAACTGTAGTACCCTGTCGGATTTTATAAGCTGGCTCCACATTGACTTTTTGCTAACTTATTTACAACTCACTTCAAAACTCACTCATACATGATACAGTGGTGAGTAAATAGTATTTTGGCATGAGAGTCTTTTTCTCGATAGAGATAAAAAACCGTTAATTAGACTACAAGGCCGTGCAATGTGACACCCCTTGATTGTGTTCAGTAGGCCTGTGAAGTCACTGATTTATGCTGATAAGGAAACCAGCAACAATTGACGTCTTGGAGGTCGACATTGTTAATTTTTTTCGTTTCGTGACATGCAGCCAGCAATGCTCGAAAAGAGGAACTAAATTGGACGTCTGCAATGCGTTTCGTCAAGGACAAGGCGCGGTGATTACTTTTTTTTAACTCAGTTTCAAATGGTAATGCCGTGTATTAATCTGCCATTAAAATTAATTTGTTTTTTGTTTACTACCATTTTAAGTTTCATGGTCTTCCAAAATACTGCAGGGTTTTACACAATCGTTCCTGTCGTTATTCAGTTTTGCTACTGTAAGGGGCGTTTAATATTCTTTAAACTTAAGCATTTGAAAGTTTCCAGACACAAACAAAATTAATTATATGTTGGAATATTGGAAACATTTCTACCCCCAGTCTAGATTGTAGTTTGAATAACTTTTTTCATAATTATCTAAATCTATGAGCCCATCTTTTATTACCAAGCTTTTGAAAATATATATTAAATGATTGAAGTCTTTCTTTAAAAGAAACCGAGACTTTGGTTCAGAAGACTGTGCTTTTTTTTATCAAAAACATTTAAAAAGAAATAAATGTCATCACTGAAATCGAATTTTGATTTTATTTGGGTATCTGAAGTAATAAATTCAAATAACACCTGAATTACACCTAAGAGAAATTACCCACGCTCTTTGGTTTTTTTTTCGTATGTGTATTTTGTTTTTGTAAAAACTATTTGGTTTTTTACCAGCCAAAGGGGACAAACAATGAAGTTTGTGGATTTAAAAAAAACCGAACGGAATAAATTGTTCCCATCTTTTGTTGAGTTTCATAAAAACCAAGGCGAATTGACTAGAAGGTGAGGTCAACTCTACAACAACACTGCTTCTGTGGTCGGGTTGTCAAAAATATTGGTAGTAAAAAAAATAGGTTTGTTTACATAAAAAAACTAGTTTGTATACAAACTTTGACAAGTCGACCACCGAAAAAACAGCATATGTTGACTTGAGCCCACTTTCTAGTCAATTCGCCTTGTTAAAAACAGTATTATTTTTGTGTTCGAAAGATGACTAAGAGGGAAACGTTATATTTTTAATGGGTTTCTACACAAATCTTTCTAACCGAACACTAAAGAGCGATATTAATATGTATATGTATAACATTGAAGAATGGCCATTGAATTCAGCGTACTCAAATTAGCTTCACCAGTAGGGTGTGGTGTAGTATAGTTTGTGTTGTTTAGAATAACATGACTTATTAACATGACTCTGCACTTGGAAAGTGTTGAAGACACGGCACCCCAACACTTAGTAAAAGTTCTGGTAAGTCTACAAGACCTGACCTTTGGAGCGTTTGTGAAAATGTTATAAGAAAATTTCGAGAAGGATAACGCTCCATCCATCCTACGCCGAGGTTCAACAAAAGAAGACGTCTAAAGATACCTTAGATCGTTAATTTCCAAACTGTGTGTCGCGACCCACAGGTGGTTGCGTAATAACCTTAAGGGGGTTGTGAAGTTTTTAAAGTTTTGTCTGAGAGTATGAAACCAAGTAAATTAACGCGACATTTTGAAACTATGCATTTTGAATTAACATATTGATGAATCTATAGTTTTTTTTTTCAAAGAAGACTAGAAGAGACTAAAAAAAGAAAACAAACATTTAAAAAACAGTTTCTGTTCCATCAAAATCACTGTTTGCATCATACCAAGTTTCCTATAGAATAGCAAAATGTAAAAACCCCCATTCAATAGGTGAAACGCTAGTATTACCAGCAGTTATTGATATGGTTAAACTTGTTTTTTCTAAATTGGGTTGCAGTATCAGAAAGTTTGGAAACTGCTGCCTTAGATATTCTTATTTTTTATACCCAACATTTAAGAACATGGCGCAGAAATGAGTTCTGTAGCATCTAAGAGACTATTTTGCACTACAGGTTTTTTTAATTTTAATTCATAATCTCTTTCATTTTTTTTGTCTAAGAAGTAATTTTACCATAAATTCAATTCGTTGTTCTTAAAATCTTATTAATATCAATTTTCTCTTTCACAGTAATTTTGTATAATAAAAAAATAATTCTACGTTTTGTTAATTTTACCTTGAATTTTAATTTTATATTCGTATCGGTTTCGGTATCGCCGATATTTCCTTTTGAGTAGCGGTATCGTATCGGCTAAAAGGCGTATCGTTACATCCCTAATTTAAACATTGGAAATAGCATAAGTCCTTCAGCCCAAATGCTTTGGTTCCTAAATGCTTTGTTTGCATCGCCGACATAATTCAGAAAACAAATCGCTTTATAATTGAAGGAAAACATTCGAATTAATATTTTCCAACATTTGTTTTTACTTAATCTTGCTTCACACTATGAACATTTTCTTACAAAGAGTCTAAGTTATTGGTGAGTGGGGAGTGGGGAGAGGGGAGAAAAGAATAGTATGAGCTCTCCCCCTCTCACCAATAAACCTAGATATTCTGAAAGAAAATGTTCATAGTTATAATCCAGACTTATAAGACTTTACATTCCTGTTTCACTGTATTAAACATTTTATTTGTGCGCTTTTTTATCCTTCAGTAAAGAAACAAACCTATTATTATATGCTCGGTTCTTGCTGTATAACAAAACAAAAACAGCTGTGTTTGTGTGCAAACAATCACTAACTTTATCTAAATACAGTTCTTCTGAAAACAATTTAAAGAAAACATACTGTTTAAACAATAATATTAATGTAAATGTAAAGTTCTTTGTTATTTTCATTGAATACTTTTGTTGATTTTGTTTTTTGTTTATTTGAAAAGACAATGAGATTTGGACAAAAAAAAAGATGTTTGAAATGAAACAAGCATATGAGGTAAAATATCTTGGCGTGCTCTTCCATAGCAAGCTATCCTGTAATAGGAAAACATGTAATTTTGAATTGGTGGCAAAAAGTATTTAAAAACTCATGGCCATTTTCTCAATGTACCGTCAAACTGCCTGTTACTAAATGTCAACATAAATTTATTAGACCGATAAACTGTCTGTTAACAATATTGGGTTTCTCAATATACCTACAAAAAACATGGTTTTAAGCTGGCAACACCTCGCAAAATACATGTAAAAGTTGGGAGTCATCTGATTGAATTAATCTGTACGGCAAATAAAAGGAAAATAAATAATCGGCAGATGAGTGCTGGTTAGCTTTGCGACAGAATAGAAGCAAATGAGACATTGAGAAAACCAAATTTCTTTAATGTGCAGTTTTTCGTTGGGAAAAAAGTTAATCGTGTAATGAAAAAACGGCCATCAGTTTATCAAGCCTACTGTAAAACATTCAGATAGGCAATTCATATTGCCGGTGACAAACTTCTTCTTGGTCAGACTATGCTGGGTTTGCTAGACATTGCGATGTCAAGGGGAATTATACTGCTGACGAACTTGCACGACAAGACTCAGTTCTAGATTTTTTTTTAAATTCCTTAAGCTAATCCCGCGAAGCTCTACGCTTGTCTGCAGTAAAGAAACCAGAGTCTCTAGCGGGAATCGAACACGCAAACGCGGAGCTGATAGACTACCGGCGGTCTGGGAAGTCTTGAAATAAACACCTTTAAGGTCCTATCATAGGAAAATCAGGGAGCTTAAAAAATAGAAAGTGGCTTCCTAGACTTCTACAGATGGTACAAAGAAATTATGAACTCGAGACCATTAAACATATTTTAATTTTATGTGTTTGTTTTTAATTACACTGTGGTCGAAATTTACACTTTTTTTTTAAAAAAGCTGGGAATCCAGTGGCGCTAGCAGTTTTTTTTTAGGTAAGCTCTTGTTTTAAAAGATATACCGTTAGTTCGAAAATGGAGGAGGTTGCACAACATACGTTAGCGTAACTTAAAAACGCTTTAGCTTATTGAAAAAACTAAACTAAAATTTTGCCACTAGCCATGAATTTGTTTCAATTACAATGTATGTATTTAATTTTATTTTTAAATATATGCTAAACTGTATTTGTATACGTAAATATGTTTTCTTAATAAAAAAAATATTTTGAAATGGCATTATTTTTTATTGGTTTTATTGTGAGAACCATATAACTTGTTGACATGGGCATTTTGAATGGTGTTGGGAAATAAAGAAACATGGTTTGAAAGAACGATTGCATTTTTCTTCTAAACATAATAATATGTTTGAGACAATAAATAGCTATCAGCATAATGCCTGAACATATATTGTTACTTAAGACGTGTTTGACACAATCAATACCACAAACATTAATGATAGTTTGCGATTGTGATTGTATCAATCATGTTTGTTGACAACAACGTTATATTTAATTTTTGATTTTTTTTTAATCATAATAGATCAAATAGTCGATTAAGTTTTTTTTTGTAACTTAGGGCTTTCTTGAAATCATATGATGATATGTATCCATGCAGAAATTTATTATGTTTAAAATAATTTTATTTCAGTGCTTCTTTAGGATTTACTAAGTGCAGTTATGCAGTTGCAGTTTTAAAGGTAGAAGAACATACCACGCGTTAATTCGTTTGTCGTTCGTTTAAAAACTTTAGCGCATGAAAAATTGCAAGTTACACAACACGCGTTACTGAAGCCGGTTCTGTCAGCTGTTTTTTATTTGTTTACCTTTTTTTTGCATTGAAAACGGATTCGAAAGTATATCAAGATTTTTTTTATTTTATTGAATTTATTCTTTTTATATAAATATTGTATGTTTTTGAAGTTCTTCAATAAGTTTTTCTTTCACGATTCGTAAATTTGTTAAATTTTGCTTTTAATTGTCAGCTGATTACTTGTAAAAAAAAACACAACGCGTTAAAAAGTTCAAAGTTAACCAACTTTCTGGCGCTAACGCGTCAAAATAATTTGCATGTAGACGAAACAAAATGATGAAGTTTTGTATTAAATTTAGTTATTTACATATTTTGAATTTTAAATCGAGTACAAAATTTAAACATATTTTTAATTAATTATGTTTATTTATACAGGGTGGTTAAATTTTAAGGGCTGATGTTGATTTTGAATAAAACACAAACTATTGAAAAAATTATAGTCATTTCTTTTAATTATGATCATTTTGGTATGGTTCAATTATGTATGGAACAAAATATCGGCCAAATGACCACCGCTACCTCGGCGGCGCACCTACATCCGATGGTCCAAATTTTCAATGACGCTGAGGCATAATTCAGGTTCTATTTATGCCGTTAATGTGCCGGGAACACCGACAATGTTTTGCATATTCTTCATTCGATTTAAGATTTTTTTCCAAAAAAAAAAAAACTAGTTGCAGTGAGCACGAACAAGGGGAGCGTGCTCACCAAGATTTAATGAAAATTGAAAGAATTTATCAAGGATTTTGAAACAAAAGCATGCTTGAGTCTTATACGTGAAACCGAATCAACAAAATGCAAACGACGTTCAAATAACGACATTCTCTTTTGAAAATTCAATGATTTTTAAATAAACTAGTGATTTTTTTTTTATATATGGCTTAAATTAATTTTGGGAGAATTTTTTTGACACTACCCAAATGATTTTATATTCAACTAGCAAGTAACCCGCTACTTCGTTAGCGTCTCCTTTTTCTTCGTGGAAATATCTGTATGCCAAAGTTTATTTTTCTAGGTTTTAACTTGTTTAAATTCGTAGAACACAAAAGCAAATGAAAGAAAGTTAATTACCGTATTATCCTTTTTGATGTTTTTTCTCCCCATTTATGTGCCAAAAATTTCAATTCTGTAGTGAGAGCCCATAATTTAGTATGTACATATATGGCAATGAATGGGGAAAAGATAGATGGCATGACAAAAAAAGTTCCAAAATATGTAGAGGTTTTACGCGTTTACTTTCCAAAAGGACCAAATTTCAAACGGAAATTCAAAAATTACCAGTCGATGAATAAAAATTAACAAAAAGTTCCCTCTTATAGACTCTCATCCACCCAGGGTATTGCATCTTGAATTTTATGTTTCTAGGCCCAATACTAACGGAAATTCAAAAAGTACCAGTTAAAGAACAAAAAAGTTCAAAAAGTTTCGCCATAGATTTTTATCCACTCAGGGCATTGCATGTTGAATCTTATGTTTTAAGGTCCAAAATTAACGATAATTAAAAAAATACGAATTTAAGAACCACAAAGCTAAAGTAAAATATCAAATTTTCCGTATTTCCCCTTAATGGTACTATTTTTCCCCCTAATTTAAGTATTAAAAATTTCAGTATTGTAGTGGGAGCCCATAATTTAGTACGAATATGGCAATGAATGGAGAAAAATATTTGTTAAAAAAATAGTTACGATTTTCACCCCTTAAATGTTCGACTTTCGAAAAAGTACGAAATTGATATTCGTAATTTTTTGATAGCTTCCGAATGTGGTATAAACTTTGTTTCTATGTTTATTGGTTCAAAAGTTAGATGGGATGTCAAAAAAATACCAAAATTCATGTTTTACCTGTTTACTCCCTGATAGTGCCGAATTTCAAAAAAATACCAGACACCTGTCTGCTTATTTTTCTAAAGAACAACGATAAGTATTACATTTTTTGTGTAACTCTTTTAGTTTTGGAGATATAAGGTTACCGAATTTTCCCGTTTTTACTCTTTTTTACCCCCTAAACATTCGAAAATCCCGTCTTAGTGGATCGATTTGGGGTGAGACCAATCTCTGGTGCAAATTTCAAGTTTTTAGCTTCAGGCGTTTAGGCTGTGCGATGATGAATCAGTCAGTTACGTTACAATTTTATATACATATATAGATTTATATACATATATACAGAAGTAGAGCAAAATGAAAGATTCCGCTTTTAAACGATCCGATTGCCCTTTAAAAGTTTAAAAACATACGTGCAAAAATAGTTTCCTTTCAAGTGTAGAGTATAACTAGCTATTAATGACGTTAATGAATTAAAGTTATATTTAAATACAATTTTTTTATAGTTTATAATAGTTGACATCACTGATTTTTTGTTAATGTTTAGTAAGTACTCTTGGATAAGGTGTGTGTATGTGAGATTTAAATATTTTTTGGTATGTGTTCACTGAGTTGTATTGATTTTAATTTTACTAATTTTGTATTCAATTTTCTATTTACCTATATTTTTTGTAAATTTTACTTCTTTTTTTTTTTTTTTTTTGTATAAATCTTAACGTATTTTTATTATGTACGTATAAGTCCTTAAAGTTGAGAGATTGTTTCTTCTACATTTGTGAAACGGTGATGATATCTGGAAGAAAAAAAAGACAAGGATTTAGAATATATTAAAATGTTTTAAATAAAAAAAAAAGAAAAGTTATTTCCATGGCAAAATTTTTGGTGCAAAAAATAAATTCGGTTTTTAAGTAATTTTAATAAACTAAACCGTTTTTGAGTTGCTCGAATATATGCATTGCAACCTAAAGAGCTAAAAAAAAAAACGACTAGAACCACTGGATTCAGCGTGTCCCAATTAGGTTGAAATGCCAGGTGCTCGGCATGTCTTTTTTTTTTTGCAACTAGCACAGTGTAGTTATTGCTCAAAAGTACAATATTAAAATTCTATTTTAAGATTATTTTTTAAAGGTTGCGAAATAAAAAAAATCATATCCTAAAATTAAAAAAACACCTCCTTTAAAGATTCAGGATTTTTAAAGAACAGTTTGAGGTATGATATTAAAAAAATCTGCCAAATAAAAAATAAGTTTTTGACTTAGTCCGTTTTTTAAATTTAATATTTTGCAGATATATTTTTTTTTTAATATATGGTTTGTAGCCCCAAGTATTCTCTTGACATTAAAATCATCTTCGTATATAAAGTTGTTTTCGAGATATTGAAGAAATAATCTCAACACATTCGGCTAATTCGGCAAAATTATGACATTTTGAATGTGACATAACTTTTGAAAAAAAAATTTAAAAATTTTTTTCGTTCATATCGAGCCCTAATAGCAAAAATGATGTAACCAACAACATTTCAGATTTTTGTTTTTTGATGAAAATCGATAACTTTTGATCATTTGCATCATCTCTTAAAATCTCATATCTCTGGGAAGTACCGTTACGATTCTAATATATTCTAAACTGAATATTTAAAAAAGAGAAATTCTCCTTAGTGCAACGTAAATATTTTTAATGTTAATTTGATTCTTTTCTGTTTAATCTTGATAATTACAATCGAATAACTAGTTCAGCTTTATGTTCATTAAGCTCCTTCTTATTATTAGCGTTTTATAATACATTTTCTTTTCAATGCATTATTTTTAATTTATCTACTGCACTTGTATTCATTCCTTCTAATTATTTCTAAAAAATACATTTTTATAATTCTAATATTTTTTTTATCATCCTTTGGCTTAAAACATTGTTGTTATAACACAGACAGGAGGCTAAACCCACACCCTGATTCTCTTGCTAGCGACCACCTCACTCTGAACAACAACACACCAATACAATCTGTGTTGCCAGTTTTACGCGTCTCGGGTATTTTATGACGATTTTTTTGGTATTTTTTAAAAGCAGTATTTTTAAAGCTTTTTCCATTGGTTTTTGGTGTTTTTAGTTAATTTTATAATGCGTTTCCTAAGCCAACTGCCAAAGTCAAAAAAACATTAAACAAAATGACTTTTGTTTAAGAGAGACAAAAATCGACTTTCTTTACACTCAACTACTATAATATTGCCTTCAACTGTAACACTGTACAACAATTTTGAACTTGTCTATATTGAGTTTTTTTTTTAAAGATGCAGTAAAATTTCATGACCAATATTTTTACTTAAAAACTGTCCCTTCTTAGGGGTGTTTGAATTAAGCCAAAAACTACCGTTATAAAGAGAAGTTAGAGGGTTAACATGTTTCACAAATGCTTATGTTGTCTACAAAGTTGCTAAACGTTACTTATGCATCAGCTGTAAATCACACATAGTTGAATAAAATAAAATGCCAATGCGCTCTTTCGAAATTTCGGTTTTTTTATTAATAGCAAATTTTGTTCATGAAAAAATTGTGCTAAAAATTATTTAAAAGTGCATTCATATTTTATTTGTTGAAAGTTGAAGCAATTTTTGTTACGAAAGCTTTTTCATTTATTAAAAACCGTTATTAATACAAAAAAAAATAGTAAAAAGGAAGCCAACACACAAACAAATTTATCGATATCAATCAAAACAAAATATGATTTGCCATTCATGGCCATCAAAAAAATAATCAGCTGAAATTTTTTCACCACCTTTTTTAAGCCTTTTCTCCTGCATTAAATACAAATTTTAAGTTTTTTTCATAAATTCTAATTTTTTTTTCTTGGCGCTGTTTTTCAAATAATTCAACCTTTTAACCCGGGTTTAATATACCCTCGACGCTTTTATATATTTTTAAAATGACAACACTGAATTTAATGGTTTCAGTTTCCTTTTCAATGTGGCCCAACAGTAAATGGCAAGAACAGCAGAAGGGGGCAGAAAAAAATTGTCTGCATAAATACAAATTCTGGATTTATTTATGAATGAAAGAGCGAGCTTACGACTGATTCAAGAATGAATGAATGTTGCATACGGCCAAAGCAAAAAATCTTCCATGCCACATTCCGTTGTATGCTTGAGTTTTTTTTTCTGTTGTATTGTGTGTTGGCAAATAAATGGGTCATGCTTATTGTTGCCTTAAGGATAAAAACAAACACTTTTAAAATCATCTTTAGTAGATACTTCTGGCTAAAAGAAGCAGAAAAAAATGAATAAAAAATGAAACAAGAACAAAACATTTAATAAAAGAATAGAATAGAAAAAAGCATGTTAATGTATAAAATACTGAATGCATTTTAATTCCCGTATTCTACAATTTGAGAAAGTGATAAACTTAGCCGGCCTTATTGTGTTATGGCGTTTCTTTTCTAAAAAAAAAATTGTTGCATAAGTGTTACATGTGACTTGGCAACATTTTTAAATGATCCCCTAATTTTTAAGAAGTGTTTCATATTTTACCTTAACAAAAAAAACATGCATTTCGGCATTAAACAATAAAGTGCAATTAGCGCAAAGTAAATTCAATTACAGGTGGTGGCAAGACTACAACAAGCCAACAGAAACAACAGATGTTTTTTGTATTGCATTTTTAGTGTTTACGGCTCGAAACTTGCCACCACCTTGTACTGAGGCCTGATTCTGGCAGTCGTGATCGAGTATTTGCTCGATTCGAAAGCAATTTAATATCTAATTATTTCAGTCAATACTGAACGAACCGGAATTATTTGTTCAGTGTTGTAAAGCATTAATTTGAGTTTCACAATACTGAAAAAATAATTTCGATTCGTTAAGTATCGGCTGAAATAAAATTGCTTTCGAATCGAGAAAGTACTCGATCATGACTGCCAGAATTAGGCCCCTGAATTCGCCTGGATCTAGTGCTGCACTCATGCCCCTTTAATTAAAATGAGTGTTAAACATGTAACACTTTTTTTAATTTTAAAGGGAACATCATCAGAAAAGAACGCTTTACACTTTTAAAATAACACATGTTTTTCAGAAAAGAACATAAAAAAATGTAAAATGCAGAATTTTACTTAAAAGAAAAAAGAAAACGCCATAAGGCGTTGTCGTTAACGAGTGAGCCCTTTCTTGTTATCTATTAAAGAACACAGGTTGTGCGTTACTTTAATCTTTAATGCCGAGCATAACAATAGTATTTGTTATAAAAATTTTGGTACAAAAATTTAAAAAACTTTAGTTTTGTTGTAATTTTTTCATTGTCATTAACTCGTCTAAGTCACCCCCGATATGTATTCAAGAGAGACAAATTGAAATGAGCTAAAAAAAGAGTTTGATCTCTGTGATAGATGAAAATTATTTTTAGTCGCTGCAATAAAGCGTGGTAGACAAAAATGCAGGTTGATCATAAAGATGATTTTCGTATAATAATCCCTAAATTGTAAGCACTTAAAAAAGGCATAACAACTATAGTTTTTCCAATTGCTTTCCCGGCAATTAATATGCTTTCATGTACAGCGGATACAGCTTCTTCAGTGCTCACTGTTCGACGTCTCACGGGATGAACATTATCAGTAACAGTAAATGTGGTCCGAAAACGGTCTATTGTTCTTCAAATAAGCCACTATGAAGGACGATTATATACGCCATAAAATGGACGAAGTGCTGTGTTGTAAGTCGATTCATACTGACATTTCAAAGCAAACTAAACAAAAAACAACTATCAGCTGTTAAATGGGTGCTCAAATAATGCATTGATGCCAATTCAATGTTGTGACACTCTAAAAAAAACACGCCTTATATTTAGGCCACTGGGATCATATGTAAACAAATTCTATCAAAACTAGAAGACACAACTTTTTTACATCGAAAAGAGTACCTATTTTTAATCTGGACCATATGCAATCTGCATACCAAATTTTTTAAAAAGAAAACACGAACTAAAAAAAAATGTTTTTCCCCGATTTACTTCTTAAAAAGTACCCTGTTTTTTAATCTGGGCCTTATGCTATCCGTCTATTAAAAGTCATCCAAAATTCAAGAATTTAGATAAACTTTAGTTGCACTTTATTTCAATAGCACTCTCTAGTAAAATGGGAATTTGAAAGCAAGTGAATATTAGGAAAATATTTTGAAATTTGAATAGCATTAAAAAATACGTTTGATTCCAGTAAAATTTTAAGCACTTGAAAATTGTATTTTTGTGTGGTTATTGTAACTATATTTATTAACATAAAGAATGTACGCCTGATTTTCAATTAGATTTTAATAACAGAATTACAGTTTTGATAATAAATTATTTGCTATATTTACATTATAAAAATTGCAATTTTGTAAGTTCAATAAGTTCTTTTCTTTAAGGAATGTGTGAGATTTTTTCCATTTTGATTTAAAAGTTTATGTTGTTTGAAATGTTCTTATTTTATGACTTTTAGTCGATTTTTTAGTATTCATATTCATTTTGTGTTCACAACTGATCAATATATTAAGGCAAAGAAAAGCGTTTCTAAAACATTTTTTTTTTTATTTATTTTGTTACTTTTTAGTAACAAATAGCTTAAATTAATACATTACAATTTCCATGCTAAGAAAATGTTTTTACATGTTTTGTATTTTATATTCTTATAATAAAAAAAATGTATATTCATATAATAAAAATGAATGTAAAGAAAAGCATTTTACCAAAAAAAAAAAATCTGCCCCCCCCCCCAAATTTCATCCTGGCTACGCCCATGTATTTGTGTATTGTTACCGGGAGTATGAATGCCTGCAAAGTTTCATCCATTTGCATTGAGTAAAAGGCGGTTAAAAGCATTTTACAAAAAAAAAATTCTGGCCACCATAGATTTCATCCTGGCTACGCCCATATATAAGTGTATTATCATCGGGAGTATGAATGCCTGCAAAGTTTTGTCCATTTGCATTGATTAGAAGGCAGTCAAAAAAGCATTTAAAAAAAAATTTGCCCCCCTTCCCTAGATTTTATCCTGGCTACGCCCATGTATTCGTGTATTGTCATCGGGAGTATGAATGCCTGCAAAGTTTTGTCCATTTGCATTGATTAGAAGGCAGTCAAAAAAGCATTTAAAAAAAATTTGCCCCCCTTCTAAAAAGCATTTAAAAAAAAAATTTGCCCCCCTTCCCTAGATTTTATCCTGGCTACGCCCATGTATTCGTGTATTGTCATGGGGAGTATGAATGCCTGCAAAGTTTTGTCCATTTGCATTGATTAGAAGGCAGTCCAAAAAGCATTTAAAAAAAAATTTGCCCCCCTTCCCTAGATTTTATCCTGGCTACGCCCATCTATTCGTGTATTGTCATCGGGAGTTTGAATGCCTGCAAAGTTTTGTCCATTTGCATTGATTAGAAGGCAGTCAAAAAAGCATTTAAAAAAAATTTGCCCCCCTTCCCTAGATTTTATCCTGGCAACGCCCATGTATTCGTGTATTGTCATCAGGAGTATGAATGCCTGCAAAGTTTTGTCCATTTGCATTGATTAGAAGGCAGTCAAAAAAGCATTTAAAAAAAATTGCCCCCCTTCCCTAGATTTTATCCTGGCTACGCCCATGTATTCGTGTATTGTCATCGAGAGTATGAATGCCTGCACAGTTTTATCCATTTGCATTGATTAGAAGGCAGACAAAAAAGCATTTTACCAAAAAAAAATTTGCCCCCCTCCCCTAGATTTTATCCTAGCTACGCCCATGTATTCGTGTATTGTAATCGGGAATATATATGCCTGCAAAGTTTCTTCCATTTGCTATGAGTAAAAGGCGGTTAAATTAACGTTACAAGATTTGATTTTCCGAAGTGAAGCTAAAGAAAAGGTTTTAAGAATAATTTTTTTTTCAAAATTTTCCTATTTATTCTTCAAAAACTCAACGAGATCTCTGAAACTACAGGGGATATTTAAAAACAATGTAAGCACGGCTTAAAGATAATATTGTTGCCGAGTTCCGGATTTTTTTTAACTAAATATGGTCAACAGTTTTCAAATTTTTCCAATACATGTAGTGAATGTGCCTTAATTTTGAACATGACGGTATATCTCGAAAAGTAGAGCTGATAGAGAAAAATGGAGATTAGATTTGAAAACAGCAACCTAAAATTCCAGACCGCACAAAAAAAATTCCAAAATGCTTCCCTTGTACATTTTCTGGAGTAAATTTACTAAATCATTTTAAAGATAAATTTTCAAATTGGAATTTTTTTCTTAAAGCTTCGCAAATATGACTGACATTATGAGTTGCCATATGAAATTACTAAAAATGGGAAAATTTCTTAGTTGAACTAAATTAGCCATTGATGTACCATTGTACTTTACGAGTTTAGTAGTACCAAAAAAAGTACAATTTTACCAACTTGGCCATCATTGGTTCACACTATCAAAGTTTTCTTTTAGAGGTAAACTCAGAGTTTCTAAATGAAAAAAAGTCATAGTGTGAACCCAGACTAAAAAAAAATAAATTTCTTTAAACATTTTCTTTATAAAATTGTCTACCAGATTTATTGCCAGTTTTAAATATCCGTTAAACAAAACATTAAAAAATCCCTTAAGTTTCTTTACGCTACTTAATTTTTAATACAATTTGTAATTAAAACTGTTCTTTTTTCTATTAAGTTTTAGTCAACAGCAGTCTATTATTAAAAAAGAAAAAAAATAAAGAATAAATATTAAACGAAATACAATTACAAGAAAATCTTTTGCCTTGTTTTAAGTGAGAGATTTTATTGAATGCAAAAGAGAAGGAGACTGCGAAAGGAATGACAAGACAACAGCATTAAAAACAAAAAAGGAAAGAATAAAAAAATTAATACAATCCTTTTTACTTGCAAACAAGTGTAAGTACATCAAAAGTGCGCTTAAAGCCGTTCATTGTTAGAAAATGTGACAATACAGAGAGAGAGAGAGAGACAAGGAAAGAAAATAATAAAAGACTTCAAGTAAAAGTTATTTAATGTAACGTTAATAATTTAATGTTAATTATAGAAAATCTTTTAAATGGCTTTTAAAAAAAGTTTAAATCATATTTAGTTTAAAAAAAGCAACTTTTTCAATCTGTACGCAAATTCCATACAAGCTTCACTAGAAACAAGTATTTAAAAAAAACTATTTGTACTTTTATTTTAAGACTTTTTAAGGATTAAAATACATAAACATTTTTGTGGTAACTTTTTTTAATTTAAGCTCCAATGGAAGAAAAAAAACAGATATAAGAACTTATAGAGGGCAATTTTTTTTGTGCTACACCTAAACTGAACCATAACTGAATTTGATTAAGTAATAAACTAAAACATAACCAGAAATACACTACACCCATAGAAAAAGGCATATTCATATTGATGATGCTATAACATCAGAATTGTGACATCAGTATTATTACAAATGGCATCAATTACGCAAAAAGTGACATCAAAACAATGACGAACGTCATCATGAAAGTTAGTCATTTTTTATGCGTCATCTATGGCTATGACTACAGTTGACATCAACTCGATACCACATTTTATGTATTATTTACATTTTTTTATGTTTTTAAAAGTAAATTAAGAAGTGAAAATTCCCATATTCTATTTGCTTAAATTATTTAGTTAAATACTAACATCAACTTTTCAAAGTAGCATGATAACGATAACCATATCGGGCATGCTGCTGCTGGTGTCTTATAATTAAGAGTTCTTCGATATAAAAAAGACCGGATTAAAACAAACGAGAAACAAACATGTTTGACGGGTAAGTAAATAATAATATTCTCTCACTTTGACTTTAGTCAATGCCAATGTCTCAATTTTATGACAGTTTGTGACTAAATTTGTGTTGATGTGTGTGTAACACGTTAAAATGTTGGTCCTAGACCACCATCCAGCTGGCTGTCCATGTAACCTTGCGCGCAAAGTACAGGTCGCAATTTTGAAGACATTTTGATGAAATCTGATACATATGTAGGTTCTAATTGGCAAAAGGGCCAAGCCTATTGTTATGCTGTGCTATGCAGTTTTTTAATAAATAGGACTACGAGGGAAAATAGGGGGCGATTTCTGCATCTCAGACTCTATCAAATCGATTTTAATAAAATTTAAAGCATAGATAGATCCCATCCTGTATACCCTCAAAAATTAGTTTTTAAGTACTACGGTGTAGGGTTTCTTATGGTCGGGCTTGGCCGACCGAATCAATATAACTTTAGTGATAACGTGCAAAATCAAGAAATTGTTTATTTGATTCTACGAATTTGGTAATTAAGATCACTTTTTAATTTTTTGCTGTGAAATCTATAATTTGTTTAGCACTGTAAACAAAAGAAAACTACATTTGGAATATATTTGTTGTGAAAAAAATTAATTTTAAGCTAGTTGCGCTAATCAAGCTCAAATGGGTTTGTGCTTCCAGACCCAACGAACATTTCATTCAGTTACATAGATGTTATTTGTAGATTGTTTTAACATAATTAAATTAAAAATAAATTAAATTATAATGCATATTAAAAGAAAATAATTTTAATGGGTCTGACCAGACCCTTATGCATTTACCGTATCACAAGGCACCGAACATCGAAGTGTTTAAACTTAATTAGAATTGGATTAAAACAAAAACTAAAATTAATTTACGATTTTTCAATTAAAGCAGAACTAGAAGTTAAGTGGACGGGGTTTTTTTTTTTTGGAAAGCTAACTTAACGCTTAAAAGATCACCCTTTAATGAAATATTCCACTTCAAAACTAATGCTCTAATAATGATGGCACTGACCGAATAAAAAAAGAGAACAGAATGGGGATAATCAATCCAACCAAAGTATATGACAGTGTAAAGTGTTCCAATTGTGCAAAAAAGACGTCGTTTGTTAAAAGGATTAAAAAAAAAAACAGTACAAAAAGTTAAAGCAAATAAAAAAAAGCTGGCATGAACAATTTTTTAGACCACACGTTTCTACTAGTCGCACGCTCACGTATGCCTAAAATTACAAGAATAAAAAAGGATGCCTTTTGGGGTCGAAAATAGCCGCCACAAAAATGTTTTTAGTGCAATTTAAAAAAGTAACAAAAAGAATATGGCACATTTTTATCAAAATTTCAGAAAAAAAAAATCTGAGTTAGAGGCAGCATAACATAACAAAGTGTGACTGACTTGAGTGTAAACATCTGCATTTATTTCCACTAAGTAATTAAATGAAATAGTGTGAACCACAATATTCATTTTCTTTTTAAATAGTTTTGAAAACTTCGCGTTAGTTTGACCTTTTAGTTTAAAGTTATTTGCAAGCAGAAAAATTCTTCGAAAAGGGAAGTTGATGTCAAAGGTAATAAAATTGATTTTCCATGCCCATAATACTGCCTTAATAAAAAAAAAACTAAATTTTGAAAACTAAATAAATGTGTTTCACCAAAACAGAAGTTATCGACGAAAATGCAACTTTTTTTTTTGATTATAAATCAAAGTTCGGTTATATTTGTTATTTCGCTATTGGAATCGCTATCGGTATTAAACCTTTTTGTATTTCGATATTCGTATTGGTATTTTATTTATATTGGTATCGGTATAGAAACGTTTATAACGGTATATAGCGATTATAAGAGTGAACCAAACCAAGATAAAAGCTAAAAAAAAAAGAAAAATTCATGTATTGAAAATAAACAGGGAAATTGTATATGCAATTGCATGTTTTTCCTTGTGTAACCGAAGAAAGACACAGAAACAATTGGGGTATTCACAAGGTGTGTTAACATGTTATATTGTCATAATGTTCTTACATTTTACAATGGTTTAAAAATATTGTTGTTGCTTTGTAAACAAAAAGTATCTTAAATTAATAGAACTTTGCTTGGTATGTTTATTGTGCTGTCGTAATTAATCAGATGATACCTGCGCTGAGCGGCTGAGCCGAACCGCATTAGTTTTTGTAGCCGTCACCATTGATGGTATAGTTTTATCCGGCAAATATCCGAATTTAACTTGCGGCTAGCAATTTTTTGTAACAAAACACTTGCGGCGTCAAATTATATCGGCTTAGGACTCTGCTGTTTGGTAAACAAACAAACAAAATAAAATTTATTTGTGATTTGCGTATAAAAACTGGAAAATAGTTATTTATTCATGTATTAGAATTTAAAAATATTTTGATTTAAAATAAATATTTATTTTTTATATTTGTTTTAAATCAGCTGATTAAAATTCAAAAGAACACACTAAATTATGAGGGGTTGTTCACAACAGTCGTATATTTTTATGTTATTATTTTAAAACTTATGACTTTATGACACCTTGTGAATCCCCCAAAAATATTAATCCGTTTAAGAGTTTCTTATAAATTTTGGCTTAGATTTTTAATGCATATTATGTATACTTTTTATACTTTAAAGCACTTTATTTTTGCACAATTGAGTTAAAAGCAAGAACTTAATAGTAATAACTCTTATTCGATACAAATTGCGCACAATTATTTGGGGGATTCACAAGGTAGTCATGAAGTTGTAAAGTCTTATGTCTTAAAAGAATTACAAGAAATATACAATATGATTGCTGTGGGCAACCGCTTATAATTAAGATTTCTCCTATACAATTATGACGAATCACCAATATGGTCCATTGTGATGCCTTAATTTGTAAAAGAGAAAGAATAGGAGAAGTAAAAAGTGAAAGAAAAAAAGTAGTGGAAGATACAAAATCGAACAGCACAAGCAAAAACATATCTACATATAGTATGTGCTCAGTATCCAGTAAAAAAAAAAAAGTATCCAGTCTCGTGCCGCGCAGCCTGGTCATTCTCACCACAAATCACGTTAGATTCTCGAGCCCGCAGCCCAAGTCGCGCAGAATTCTCCTACCCAGCCACCTCAGCTTGCTGTTCTGAAGCGTAGGACAGTTGCACAGAAACTGCTCAACTGTCTCCAACTAGTCTATCAGTGCGAGGAGCGCAGGTTCAATTCACGCCAGAAACTCTGGTGTGTTTTACTAAAACGTGCTGAAGCTAATTTCAGACGACATGCTTTTGCAGTGACTTAGTGAGATGAAAAATTCATATGTAATTGCACATGTCTGTTAAAGAGGACAAATACAAAAGGTTTATTATTAATACGATTTCCGTATGACGTGCTAAATTCCCAGTTTTTCATAATTGATAAATACACTGAAATTTATTGTTGAGGGAAAGCTAGCTTCTATGCGCATTTCACTGGTTGCTTAGGCCAGCTCATCAGGAACCCTTTTCCAAAGATTTTAGAAAGGCCAAACATATTATACAAATAAAACCCTAAAGCGAATAAGAATTATAAACACTCAAAGTCTTACTTGTAACAATATCAAAGCCAAAACAACACACCAACAATAAACAGTGAGTTTATCTTTTCTTACATTCCCCTTTTTTTTCATTCACATGTTTGTTTTTTGTTTCATCTGAAAAAACCTCAAATCGTTTACAACAGCAAATTATAAACTGATTAATATTTCTATACACTTTTAATTGTATTTCAGTTAATTAAAAATATTGGTTTTTTTTAAAGAATTTCTGTAAACAAATAAATTTAAATAACAAATTTTTTGGAAATTACAATAAAAAACTGATACAAAAATCGTAAATTTAATTTATTTAACAAATCGTTTAAGTTTGAAAAATAAAAACTTAAATTAAAAAAATAAGGTTATCAGGCCTGTTCTGAAAATCACTTTAGCTCAATTCACGTGATTTCAAATCACATGTGGCTTTTAAAATCACACGTGTGATGTTTTGGTGTTCCGTGTTTGTGTGTGTGTTTTATGATCATCAATTGCCAAAAGCACACCAAGAAACCAAGAACACCACAAAAATCACACGTGCTAACATAACTTTAATCTTAAACTACACCGAAAGAAAAACACTTGAGATAAATTAAGTGTTTTAAACCTGCTTTAAGTACGAGTCGTACTCAAAAATAAGAATAACAATAAAATGTACTTAAAATCATCCTAAATGGGATCACTTTCGAAAATGAATCCCGGAAATTCTTAAAATAAATACAAAATTCTTAAACCAACTAAAAAATAATTAGAATTTTCGTTGGTAGTGCCACTCTGAAAGTATAACGAATAACAAAGTGAGCGTTTTAATATTATTTAACGGATCAAAGGTTGTTGCAGGCACTACAACAACACCACACAAGTAGTTAAAAGCCAATTTGCTTGTTGTGTGTAGATACAACAAAAACACCAGAACAAAACGAAAAACCCATTATTTTCATGTTAAAAAGGTAAAATTAGGAACTCTTGCTTCTCATTAAGTTTATATTTTCAGTTTAATATGTTCATCAAGTTTTTAAGGTAAAAAAAATATCGGGAATGATGCTGGTGTTTTGTAAGTGAAATTCTGTAAGATGTCAAACGGGTAAGTAAATCAATCATAGTGAAATTCACCTTCTAATTTCACTGTTGGTATATTTAAAGTACAAATTTCTGATTGAATACACTTTGTAATTATTAAAGCAAACGCATTTTAAGCTTGATTCAATCTTAGTTTTACTTAAATCAATCTCATTTTCGGGTTATTTCAAGTACGAATTCGGGATTTTATAAGGATAATTAAAGTATTTCGCGATTGCAAATCCGTACTTGAATCAATCTTTCTGTACTTGATTCAAGAAAATTCATATTCACCGTACTATTTATACAGCTTCGGATTGATTTGAGTACGGAGGGATTGAGTTTTCTTTTGGGTGTAGCCCCTAAAAAGAGTTAAGAGCAAAATCTTATTTTCTAAGTCAAATTACAATACACATTCGAATAATATGAAAATTTGTATAATAAATGTTACACAACATGAGAAATAAATTCCCAGATTCAATTCGCAAGAATAATATATATTGATTAAGCATTATAAAAATGTAAAATATTAAAAATATCACAAGAACTTAAAAATGCTAGGAATTTTTAAATAATGCTAGAAAAAATGCTACATGCTCAATCAGTTTTTTCATGTCAAATGACTTTAAAAAATGCAAGATCTACAATGAAAAATGCTAAATTGGCAAGACTTGGTGAGAGGGGCGAGTAGAAAAGCATTTTCTCTCCCTCTAAGCTAAGACTTTCTCAAAGAATCCTCTTGTAGTGTGAACCCAGACATAGCGTACTTTTGAAATAGACTTTAGTATAGAACTGACAAGAAAATATGTGGCATGAAATCTACAGTACAGCCCGGTTAATTACCCCATGCATAAATTCCTTCCACGCTTATTTACCTTGAATTTAAAATCCCCTTTTTTCTTCAATTTTTCAAACAAAAATCCACGATTATTCGCCTTACGCTTAATTACCCAATTCGAGTAATTGCCTTAAAAATTAAACTTCCAAAACACAAAAAAAAACACACCTTAATTTCATTCGTTTCGTTGCCTCAGTACTATTTGACAACAACACATCAAGTATGCAACCAAGTTTAAATGTAAATAATTTGAAAATATGCGCTTCCATTTATTAAAAAAATATACCCCAAAAACCAAAATATGGCTTATTTGAAAGCAAAATATTTCACAATTTAATATTTGCATCAAAATAAACTTTATTTTGGTCTCACCAGAATAAAGATATGTTTAAAGGTTAAGGCCCCTATTACGGTTCACAACTCAACTCAGTTAAGTTGTAAATCAGACAACAGGTTGTGTTGAGTTGTAATTTGTTGATGTTTTTGTTCGCCGCAATATAACAAAGTTGCAAACCACAATACAAAAATTACAAAATTACAACTCAATTGAGATGAGCTGTGAACCGTAATAGGGGCCTAAGATTCATAAACAGCCCAATTATTTTAATTACCTCACTGAAGTATTTAAACGTATTCTCTTAATTATCTCAACAAAGTAGTTAAGCGTATTCGTTTAAATGCTTTCCGCGCCTAATCAACCAAAAATATTGGCATTGTTGGCGAGGCAATTATCCGTGGAATACTGTATTTACTCCACATTCACAGGCAAATAAAATATTAAAAAACCCCATCCCTGTTTCGGCCATTACTTTTAAAACGTTTAGTTTTTTTATTTTTATAAGCGATTATTATTCTAAATAAAAACACAGTTTTAAAAATAGAAGATATTTGTTTAACTAAAATGAATCTATTACTTGCTTACTATGCAAAATCTCAGATAGATCATGGTAGAATAAGTACATGGTATGTTCATTAGGGAGAATTTTCAATATTTACGCAAGTACAAATGCCAAAATATTTTATTTGATTTTTGACGCTTGTTTTAATGGGTTTTGAAATTGAGAGTAAAATTTCTAATGAATACACCTTGTACTTATTCTGCCATCGCACTTATTATACTATGCGACAGATGCTTTTGTTTCCAAATTTTCAAAAACTACAAAACTTTACTATAAATACAGTTCCTTTCATTGCAAACATCTATAATCACTTTTGAAACTTCATTGAGTTTTCTGTAATCTTGAATACAAAAAACGAAAATAACAAAGGAAAGTTAAAATTGTATTAATTGTACCTGGCTGTTGATATTTCCATCCAGCCATCCGGCTGATTCAATGAAGGAATGGATCCTGTTCCAATCAATGTCAGAGAGACAGTTTTTAGAAAAAATATGCAATTGCATATTTACGGTTTCTTTGCTTGTGTACCTTTCCCCAGGTTATTTTTAAGTTTGAATAGGTACCCGTTTTAATTATGTATTTATCGAAATGTAAGTATCCAGGCTGGGGTGCTGCTCATTATCAAGTCTTTTCAAATCCATGTAGCCTATTAAAACAATGTAGCCTGAATTATTAAAACATTCCAACCTTTTTATACCTGTTTATCTATTCAACAAATACCTTTAATTCAATTTTAAACAATCTACAAAATAACTTAATCATTTTTACACTTCAACGCCCTAATCAAATTACAAAACAAAAACATTAAAATACCAAGAATACCAAGATACACCAAGAAATTTAAGGTTTTTTTTTTTTGTTCAATGAAAACCAAAAAAGTTAAAATTTTTAAAGGAAAATGAAACGATACAACGAAATCGGAATCCCAATTGGGTAAAAATTATATTTTGAATCACAAACGAAAACCTGAGCTGAGAATAAAACCAACCAACCAACCTGTCAACCACTAGAAAAGAAAAACAAAAAGGATCTTAAACAGAAAAAAAAAAATTAACAAAAAAAAAAAAGAGCAACAAGATAAAACTGTAACGAATTTCCAGCAACAGAAAAAATACGAAACAATAAGCAGCAATAATTCACCAGTTGTAAGTTGTTGTTGCTTGGTCGTAAAAATAGAAGAAAACAACAACAACAAACAAATAAATAATGTTGTTTTTTCTTATTGTCTATGTGCAGAAAGGGATTTAAAGGAATAATTTCCAAATTTAAAAGATATACAAAATGGAAATTTTTCTACACTAAAGCTACGTTTACACTTAGCAAATCTTTAACGTTCTACACCACTAAACACTAGTTTTATTACGAACAATTTTTGCTTTTGCAAACTATCGTAAACGCGGTTGTAACATTAAAAATAACGGGTGGTTAAATTTTTAGGGCCGACGTTGATTTTGAATAAAACACAAATTGTTGAAGAAATTATTGTCATTTCTTTTTATTCTGATAATATTGGTATGGTCCAATTATGTATTGTGGCCAAATGGCCGCCGCGACCTCGGCGGCACACCTCCATCCGATGGTCCAAATTTTCGATGACGCTGAGGCATAATTGAGATTTAATGCCGTTAATGTGCCGAATTATTTCATCCATTAACATTTGGACTGTTGCTGACTTATCGTCGTACACCTTTTCTTTCAAATGACCCCAAAGAAAGAAGTCCAACGGTGTCCAATCACATGCTCTTGGCGGCCAATTGGCATCGCTACCACGTGAGATAACACGGCCATTGAATTTGTCGGGCAAACGAGCCATTGTTTTGTTAGCTGTGTGGCAATCGGCACCGTCCTGTTGAAACCACATATCGTCCACATCCATATCTACCAACTCGGGACATAAAAAGTTTGTTATCATCTCACGATAGCGAACACTATTCACAGTAACTGCCTGACTGGCCTCATTTTGGAAAAAATACGGCGCGATGATGCCGCCAGGCCATAAATCGCACCAAACAATCGGCCTTATTGTGGTTGTCGCTGTCGTATACGACTGTGTAATAGATTAAAGTAATACACAACATGTGTTCTTTAATCTACTACAAAAAACGACACGTTTGTTTACGAAAACGACAACCACAATAAGGCTGAATGACTCTTTGTGGGTGCATTGGTTTTTCGACAATCAGTCTTGGATTATCATTCGCCCAAATGCGGCATTTGTGCTAATTGACTGAGGTGAAAGTGCCTCATCACTGAAGATGATTTTCTTCGAAAATTGATCATCCACTGTTGCTATTTCTCGCCACCATTTTGACCATTGACGGCGTTTGGAATGGTCAAGAGGCTTTAGTTCTTGAGTCAATTTGACCTTGTAAGCGTGTAAATGCAAGTCTTTAAGCATAATGTTCATCACCGACGAGCGTGGGAGGTGCATTGTTGGGCACGACGACAAGTTAAGGTGAACGGCTCTTCAGCCACACTATCGCGAACAGCAGCAATATTTCCTGCAGTACGAGCTGAACGGGCATGCACTGGTGTTTTCACATCTCCTACAAATCCAGTTTGCTTAAATCTTTGTACGATTTTTCCGATTGTACGCACATTTGGACGATTAAATTGACCGAAAAAATCACGAAGTGCATCTTGATATTAACGCCCATTTTCATAATAAGCCTGAATAGCTTTCACGCGTTGCTCGATTCTGTATTTGTCCATGGTTTAAATTGAGTTAGTCTGAAATCGAGAAATGTAAAATAAAATGCAGACAATTTAAATAAATGCATAACATGAAACTACTAAAGAAAAAATGAAACCCACACCGTTTGTGCTGATACTTGTAACACCCTAAAAATTTGTCCTAGACCCACCCACTGATCGAAACTGAATCAATTTCTGAGTCGACCTAACATTGTCCATTTGTCTTACTGGCAGAGTGGTTGTCCATGAAAACCTTGTGCGCAAAGTACATGTCGCAATTTTAAAGATAATTTGAATGATGAAATTTCGTGCGGGGTTTCTAACTGGCGAAGACTTTTGAAATTGGTGAGAATCAGTCCATGATTTCATTGTCCCCATACAAGCTTGGTTCCGGAATATTGTTTATATTACAAATCTTTTATAAATCAAAACACCATTTTATTACGTTGGTATTAAGATTAAATTTGATCCAAACTTATTTAATTGCAACCTGGATCATCTAACAAAAGTTTACTGGAGAAGGTCCATATATTAGCTTTTAATGCCATAAATTCCTTATAATTTTTTTTTCAACGTTCAGTTTTTTTGTGCAATGCACTCACGAAGTTCCGACTCATTAAAAAGACGATTTTTTACTGTCCGTGTAGATTTATAAATTTTAAAAACAGGCGCCTGCAACCTGGAATGCATCATAAATTTAAATGACAGTGCTTCATGGGGTCCAATGAAATTCATTGGGTTCGAAGTTGTACCTTAGTGCTTTGCTGAGGCATTACGGATGGCAGTAGCCCTGGTGGCACAGCACCGTTCTGACTATTGATTGTCTTTACGGGAGCCTTGCTCTTCCTCGAAGAGATACTATTGGGCAGCACGTAATAGTTGTGGTTTAAACCCAAAGCCACAGGTAGTGTGAAATCCAGTTGGAGGACTGATCTCTGCCATGCGGTAAAGTTTGATTCGTAGAGGAATCCATAGGTGATGTTGCTATTCAACAGAAGTTGCTGGGATTACGAATATGACTGGAGGTTACATAGCTCCGGCTCCTAAACGGGGGGTGGGTGTATGACTCTTGGTGGATTATACACTCGAATTGCTATCTTATTTCACGCTTAGATACAAAGTATTTATTTTGCTGGCCCTCTTAATCGTCTACCGGGTGTTTTTTGTAGCTGCATTAGAACTATCGACATCCATAACTTTGGTTTGACAGCTTAGAACGTCAAACTGTGTTGACATTTCTGTTCACTAAAGTTTGGCAAGTCATCATGAATCGTTTAAGGTTAGTAAAACGCTTACAAATTATGAAAATTAACTTTGAAAAAACTAAATCTGTTCCCAAAGTTCATCGAGTACTTCGTCCATTTTGCGGTCATCATAATCGTCCTAGTGAGCAAGCAATTCGTGGAGTTATTAATCTTCTCGATTCAAACCCCTTAACAATACAGAAAAATGTGCGTACCTAAGAGAATATTGCTACTGTAACGAGAAGTATTAAAGAAGACGCTGAAATATCGATTCGACGTCGTTCACAACTTGTTGGACTTTGTCCTTCGACTATGGGAAAAATTTGACTTAAATATCTTGGTTGACTTGCCTATCAAATACAGCTCCTGCAAGAAATGTAGCCAGGAGACCATCGTTTGCTTCGCATTTCTGTTAAGTTATTTCTGCTATTTGCATTTTTATCAATCAACTGTTGTAGTGATGAAGCTTCCTTTACGATGAATGGCGAGCGCTGTCGAGCCATGATAACTGAATTTTTGTTTCCAAAAATGAATGAGCTAAACATGAACGACATTTGGTTGCAACAAGATGGCGGAACTTGCTTTACAGCACGCTTAACAATCGATTTATTGTAAAACCAATTGATTGACAACTTTATTTTCAGAAGTTGTCCTGGTAACTGGCCCTGTCGTTCTGTCCGCCTCTGGAGTTCTTTTTATGGGGCCTTGTTAGGTCATTGGTTTATGCCGATAAACCAGCAACTCTAGAAGCTTTGGAAGTTAATATTTATTTGAAAAAGTAGTCAAAAATTTAAATGATCGAATGGACCATGTAACTTGTAGCCGCAGCGGACATTTGCCTGAAATTATATTTCAAATATATTTGCAATGAAATTATCAATCATTATCCATGTTTTGTAACTTTAGTGAGTACCTCTCGTATCTAAACAAATTATTCCATTGTTTCTCGAAAAGCAAGAAAAATGTGTGTCTGTACCAGAGAAAGCCAAAAAGTTATATTTTTAATACTTTTAAGTTATTCTTCATACGCCACCGAGCACGAGTACAGACAGGTGGGATACCAATAAATATTAACATAAATAAGTTTGTATATCGACCGGTATGAGTTTTACAAACAGGCATGCGTATGGATATTCGAATGAATGCGTATGAGTACAGGCATGTATCGATGAGTATCGAAAAGTTACTTCAATGATTCGTATGTTTATTGTAAAGCAAGCGGTGTTGGCACGACCTAAAAATTGTTTATGCAGAAAACATAATTATAATTTAAGTATTACAAAACCAGTAAAACAAATGTTGCACTGATTAATTCAGAATTTTATTAATTTCAAGTTATATTAAAACATAAATATTTTCTATTATTACAAAAGTATGCTTCTATTGACAAAAATAAAATATAATTACCAAAGAGGTTTTTTGTAGAATAAATTAAAAAGAGAAGACTATCAGTGATAATGTTTCCAGCTAAAGAGAACTCTCGCTCTGAAGCTGCGTTGCTGGCAGGAATTGATAAAATTCTTTATGCTAATTTAGATAACCTTGTGGAGTGGTTTTTCCACCGTAGCATGATGTCGTAGTCCTCTGCAAGGCTAACACTTTTGTTAGCCTTTTTAAAATATTTGACAATTTTCTTACAAGAATCTAAAAAGAATTTTAATGCAGCTCAAATGCGTCATCCAGGATATTGCAGAGCAAATGAGCCGAACAGCTCTTTTAGTGCATTTTTGATGTTAAATCCGTTATGAAAACCCGTTAAATCCGCTATAAAAACCCGTTATGAAAACCCCGTTGGATATTCTTTAACACCAAATTCTCCAAATAAACTGTTTAGTTTTTCTAGAATATTTGCAGCTGTATTTGCCTTAAAATCAATTGATTTCATGATAGTAACCGATGCCTTGCCCTTTTTTATGATATTTTGAATGGGAGGGCTTGCACTCTTTTTTTCTTCTTCAGCCATTAATTGTGTCCTTTGAGATAACGTCTTGGCACTAGGGATAAAATAACCAATATCGACGATGCTTACAAGGCAAGCATTTTTATCTCCGTCATTAACTACAATTGGAGGTAAATCCAATGGCGGCGTGTGAACGCATTTATGTTTCCGTAAGTTGGACATTTGTCCTTTTTTGAATTTATAAATATTATGGCAAATTTCACAATATAGTCGGTCCTCTAAAATAGAGAAATTGTTATTATCTGCGTTCTTATCTTTTATTCCAGAGATTTTTGTAAAGTCAACAATACTTTTTCATTTCCCCAAACGATTTAAAAAAAATTATTTAATAGTGATTCAGCAATTACAAAAAAACATTTATGGCAACATTTATAAAAAAAATTCAAAATTAAAAAATGTTTGAAGTCAATGATATAAATATGGGTGTAGGTGGATATGTGCGAGTATAAAAAACAATAAGTATGATAACATGCATGAATGAATTAAATGCGCAGGGATATGCACAAGTAGGAGAATAAACAGATATGAGTATGTTCGATATGTGGTAGGGTACTTTATTTTTTTTATACCCATTGACTTTCTCTGGTCTGTACTCATATCGAAAACTACTTTCAACTGAGATTACGCCGTTACGTTGTAAATGTCCTAATAATCCACACGAAGCCGATGTAAAAGTGCAGACGTTGAGAACGCCGGTTACACATATCGTCGACGGCGAACAAAATTTACAAAAATTGAAAAATTTTCAACGACTGAGGGAAAAATTGGTTAAGTTTTTATGCTACTAAAAAAAACACCCTAAATTATCATTTAAGTTCTCATGCAGGTATCATTACCTTCGATTCTCGAGCACAGTTTTAGTTCGTTTAAGACTTGCTTTAGTTTAGTCCAGATGGATATCGCAATTTAAATTGAAATTTATATAAATATTTTAACTAAATACCAAATAAAAAGTTAGTAAAATATTTTTTTTTTAGTTTTAACAATAAATTATTTCAATTACTGACTTAAACTGTCGTTTGGATTTTGTATGCCCATAGTAAATAGATTTTATTCTCTATTTATTTTGGTTTCTATGCCTTCAGAAAATCATTGTCAATCCGTTTTAGGCCAAGTTAAAAATGGCAGTGAATTGTTTTCTAAAAAAAAACAACAACAACAAAAACAAACAAACAACCATAACAATTTATGTAAATATTTTCAACTTTATTGTTCTACTTATTGTAACTTGTACTCAATGCCAGGCCGAAAAAAAATAAAAAATAAACCAAATCTTTTACAAAAATACACATTCTGTTGCAGGGAATTGTGTCCTTCTTTGTTTTCTTTGCTTTATTATGTTCTCCTGTTCTTCTCGCTTCAAGGCAATTGATGAGAAATGTATGTGCTCTTATTTTAAGGAATGAAACTTTTAAATGTTACTTAAATGAAAGAAAAAGTACTTTTAGACAAGATTGCAATTGCTTAACGTTAAATATGTATCATAAATTGGATATAGGACCGACCTCAATTCCCATTTTGCTACTTTTACTTAGAATTTTTTTAGGTTTTTACGTTTTTGAATTAAGTATTGTTTAATTTACTTTCTGGCAAAGTTTGGTGTTGGTACAAATATGCTCCTGGGACGATAGCGCCCATACTATTTAAGCTAAGGAGCAATTGGATTTTCAATACTACCAACACAACAATAGTGGAGAGTGTATTATGCATTTGTGCTGGTGTTTGTCACAGCTCAAAATATTGGTTCTAGACCAGAGATCAGCAATGATTCATGAAATTGTAAGTATAAGTGCGTAAACTACGGTTGGGATCAAACAATTCTTAAATTGTACCGTCTCAAGGGCAAAATTGTACCAAACTGGCACAAATTGTACCAAAATTTCGCTATAAAATAAAAACATAGTAATTTATAACACTTTTTTATTCGATCAAAGCAAAACAAGGAAAAAGTATAGTCCAGTCCAGTCCAACTATTTGATACCCAACATCACAGTATAGAAAGACAAATTTTCGAGAGCGTACCCTATTTGGGAACCATGGACAATCCTGAATCCGCCAAAACAAAATTTGTGATAAGGTTAGGATTTATGTTAAAGTCCTTTATTTTTTTATATTATTTATCTATATGAGATTTGTTTGCCCTTAAGGTATTTTAGAAAGGAAGATTATATGGGATCTATGGTTATTTTTATACCTACCCGCACAACATTTTACCATGACAAAGTAGGTATAGTAAAAGTTATTGTAGCCAATTTTATGTCAAAACCAGCAGATATAAGGAAATTATGGTATAAAAAGCTAATTTCGTGAGTAGTATTTGTACGGACCGATTCCAATAAAAATTGGCAAAATGATGATAAATGTAATCCAAATAACAACATAATAAGATGGTTTATTGGCACAAATTCTATTCCGGAAACAAGTTTGGATCGATTCTTACCATTTGCAGTGGGCTTCGTGCTTATGAATCGAAAGCTTTGTACAAAATTTCATCTAATTTGCGACCTGTACTTTGCGCACAAGTTAACAGCCAGCCGGACGGAGGAACAGTGATAAATCGACTGAGAATGCGATATCGAGTCGCTCGGTATGCTTAAAGTTGGGTCTAAAACATTGGTGTTCAAAAATGTTTTGCATATGTTTTATGGGAGAATTTTAAAATACAGAGATACGCAAAACTAAGCGCACAAATTTTGTTGTTAGACATTTATGGGTTGTTCGTCGATATCGATTGAAGACTTCGTTCGCTTAACTTACATGTAAAACACAAACAATATTTTATAATTTCTATCGAAATCGACAAACAGGCCCTTATAATTATAGAGTCCAAACTAAATTTTCTATTTTTTAAATTGAGTTTGATAGACTCTATTTCCCATTAAGCATAATTAAAAATATCAAAATCACTTTCCAGTTTTCGTCCATTTTCTTTAACACACTTTTAGAAAACAATTCTTTATGAGTAGTTTTCTAGTTGTGTTCACACAGAAAAAAAATACCAATGTAAAATCAACATGGAAAAATGTTGATTGAGAATTATAGAAAATTTCTGCAAAAGTATGCCCTTTATTTAAATGTACCATTATTTCATATTAATTTTAAATGAAAAATATTAAAATAATCTTTAATCACGTTTATTTAATATTATTCACTGTTAAAAAAAATAAAAAAAAATATTAAAATATAAGTAAATATGGATTCAATATTGAATCCATAAAAACCTGTTTTATATTAAAATCAAAAGTTTATCTTGTTAAATTAACATGCATACATAGTTATGTATGTTAATTTTTTAATTTTCATTCTTAAAATATGTTATACAATGAAGACAATTCCCGTATTCTTTGAATTAAAAATATTTAGTTAAATAGTACATCAAGTTTTCAAAGTAGCATGATGACAAAAACCATATCGGGCGATTCTGCTGATGCTTCTGTTGACAAAGGAGAATACAAAATAAGTGAAGCATGTATTACAGGGGTAAGTGTATTGAATTATTCTTAAATAAATGTATATGTTGTCTGTGAAGCTTCTTCACACTGTTAAAACACACTCAAACCAATTTGATTCTACATGAAATTCACGTTGTTTTAACTTGAAATAACTTTCATTCAACGTGATTCGGATTTTGATTTCAATATAAATGACATTTTGCTCTAACTTTACTGCAATGTTAAATTAACATGAATAATAGTTATTTCAAAAGAAAAAAATGTTGTTCGCAAGTAATTGTAAAATCAGTTTTAATTAACATAAAAAACGTATGAAGCAAAATCACCACCGAAAAATTTTAAATCAACCTTGTTTTCGACGTTTTTAACTTGATTTTTTTCTGTGTGTTGTCATTTTGTATCATTGTTTACTTTTGTACGGTAGCTTTGTTTTTTGGCACAAATTTTCCGAAATAAGTAAACCGTTCTGCAGAACACTTTCAGTAAAAAAATTTTCTCCGGACAAAGATATTGTTCGGAACTCATGGATGAATCCACCTTTACATACCAAATTATAAGTAAGTTTTATTTATAGACAAGTAAAAGTGCTTTATTCGGCTTTGCCAAATCTTATATTCCCTTCACCAAAATATTGAAAACCTAATTGTTTCCCATCTTAAACAGTCCCAATCGAATACTTTTCAATACTTTTTATATATAAGAAATATTTAAGCCAAAGTTGGTCCTACTATCTTTGGGTAGAAATTAGAGGTAGTCGTGTTCTTTGCTGATATCTCAGCCACTTGCCGACCGATCTGTATGAATGTCAATAGCAAATTATTACAGACTATAAGCGATATAAATATATGAAAATCTAGTCCCCATCATATGTGGGGTCTTCGGAAAATCCATTTCAACATACACACGGACAGGCAAACCGATGGTCGGCCGGAAGGACATCGTTAAAATATAATATCTTCACTCTATAAGTTGCAAGATCAGTATTGTAAAAATTACAAAAAAAAATACAAACTTCCACCTGAGGTGAGGGGTATAAGGAACGCGAAAACAACTTTAATGAAAAGGCATAAGAGTTTAATCTTTTTACTAAAATTGATTTGTCTGCTCTGGTAACTCTATTTTTAGTTGTAATCATTATAGTTTGTCACATTCTGACGAATTTTGCAGATTTATGCCAGCAGAAATTAAAAAAGTTTTGGGCGAATATACTCTACTTTTTAACCATTCGTTGTATTTGTTCGAAGAAAGTTCGAAAAAAATTAAAGCATTGCTTGATAATAACGAGGCATTTCGTTTTAAAGCACTGGAATTTATATTAGAGTTGTACAAACCGGGCTTCGAATTATGCGAAAAACCCGTTTTTTATTTATTTTTCTGGTTTTCTTAAATCGGGTTTTCAAATGTGGCGGTTTTCTTTTTCCATCAAACTGAAATGTTTCCCAGCCAATGTGCTCTGGCACTTAGAATAACAAGATATAAAATCAAAAAAATTTTTATTTTTATTAATGAGAAAAATAACCAAAAAAAACCGGGTTATTCAAACCGGTTCTTAAACAAAATCCGAAACCCGGGTTATAAAATAGAAAGTTTTTTTTTAAATATTTTGGCATAGCACTACAACTACTTCCCGAGAAAATTTAAGGAAGCTGGTATTTAAGTTAAAAATTGTATTCATTAAGTGGTGCAGTGCCTGACTATTCATAGATATTTAATTTAAATATTTTGTCAATATTTCTTAGTTTGCCAAATTTTGTGTTACATTTCCTGCTTAATTCCAAATTGTTTTCGACATTTTTTGCGATAAACATTCACAGCGGGATGTAAAGATGCCTTTCGTGCAATGACGGATCTAGCCTTTTGCTCGGGGGTGGGTCACATTGTGGAAATTTAATAGGGACACCTTCTAACCCCAATTTAAGATTTACGAATCCTAGTGCCCGACTAGCCCAGGGAGGGGTCATGACTTCCGCTTTCCTTCCCTTTCTAGTTCGAAGTAAGGCTCCCTGAATGCATTTCTTAAGTAACACATTGAATAATATTTTTGGTCGTGTTCTTTAATGAAAAATCCATATAAAAAACAACATAAGCAATCAAGATGGCGATGTTAGACATCTGTTTGCGAACAGATGTTTTAACAACTCTCTTTGAACAAGAAGAAAACATCGACTACAGTCGTCTTCACGATCCAAATTCATGTATGCTGAAGTCGTTGGTTGTTTGAACCAGAGTTCGAAAAAACCGTAAACCGTTAACAAACTCTTAATCTTCTTTCTTTCTTTCTTTGTGAATTTGTACAAAAACAAAATACGGTACACAACCGTTGTAAGCTGACGAACACACATACCGAGATAGCGTACCGTACTTGTTTTAGCGAACATACAGTGTTCATTTACCGTTCGCGTTCTGAATTTTTTAATTGAACGGGTAGTGAACTTTTAATATACGTGTTGGGCTGTCTTATGCAAGTGATCCTGCGAAGGTGCAAATGCAAAACAATGCAAATTTTGTTTACCATCCCACAACAAAATACATAGAATTGCAATTGTCACATCAATTCTGGCAATTCTGTAAATCAGCTGTTAACTAATTTGCATCTAGCACTGCAAAGTTGCTTAAAATACCGCCCACTTTCAATGAAAAAACATTTTTAATAACAAACGACTTTCCCGGGACGGCAGAAAAAAATGTTGCTTTTCCAAAGATTCCAATTAAAAATTAAACTGTAAAATATTCGCACTTTGCTTAAGCAAATGACAGTTCAAAAAAGTTTCTTTAAGTTCAATATGGTTTGCCCCATATATGATTTACATGCATTCGTACATTTGCTTAAGCCAACTTAAGCACTTTATAGTTGGGTCTTTAGATTTGAACAAAATCCTACAATTTTATTAGTTAAACAAAATTGTTTTTGCAAATTGCTAAATTATCGATAACAAGAGTATCGTAGTTTTAAATTGTTCCTGATGACAACGGGATAAAATGAATAGAATTAAAAAAAGAGGCGACAAACAAAAACAATTTAATAAATAAGTGGATAAAATGTTGTGAAAGAGTTTAAAGCAATTCGTTTAGGCCTTCAACGGCATCCTGTGATGATACAACAACAACAACACGAACAAAAATAAACTTGTTTATAGTCATCTCTCAGGGATAGATATTTACACACAGGGAATGTGTGTCACACATACGTACATTTTCACGTTTAAATATGCGTGAGTTTCAGTATGTATGTATGTACTAGACTTTGTGTGACTACATGTATATGAAAATAACGGTTATTTATCCCATTTAATAGCAGTGTACATATTGATTTCCTGTATATTATTTGCCTTTTTTATACCCTTCACCACAGGTTGTAAATGTATATTTCATGTTAGATTGTCGTTTTGCTTGTAATTTTTCAACATCGATCGCTCTTAGACCCCATAAAGAGCATACAGTTTATTCTGGCTCCTTATGAGTAGTGGAGCTTATTGAACGATGTCCGTCTGTCGGTTTTTGAACAATCCAGATATGATGGAAACTTGGTGGTTGCATACTTATGAATATCGACCATAGTCTGGAACAGGTTGCTATTGAAATTTTGCCAGATCGGTCTATAAATGGGTCAGGTACAGGCATATTAAATACGATCTGAATCTGGCACAACAACGCCCATTTCATATGGCCTCCCATATGTTGCCTGGCTTTTATGTATGCATGTATAGAAAAGTGTCCGTACCCAGCGAGAAAACTCAGAAGACTTTCTTACTTCAGGCCTTTTAAAGGACAGATTAAAAATTTTTTTTTACCCAAATTTTGATATTTTTATTTAGGCTTTAGTTCATTAAATTTAATGATGAAGAGTTCAGCAAAATTAATCACGATTTTAATAATTGTTAAAAACAAGGGCACGAGCTCTATGTTTACATTTGTCCTTCAAGTTGTGATGAAAAAGACCAACAGGAAAAAGAAAGACAAAAAAAATTTAAAACAAAAAAAATGTACTTTGGACGTCAAGAAGAATTCTTGACAAAAAGTACGAAAAACAGAAGTAAGCAAGAACGTGTAAATCAATTAAAATAGATAATCATTTAAAGCTAATTTCAATCTACCAAGTGTTAAATACAATTTGGTTTAAAGATTGATGTTTGACTATTGATTGCCAGCAGTCGTCAATGGCTTTGAGTGTTTAACGGCAAACCGCTCTGAAGAGATTGAGTGGTTGCAATCGAAACATGCAAGGGTAGCATGTCCGTAAAAGCCTGTGTTCGAACCCCGCGGCAGTCAAGAATGAAAAATTATCAAAAAAAAATTTAAATTAATTTCATATTGTAAAATTCCTTTCTTCATAAAAAATAATTCAATGCAAATTAAATTTGATTAAATTTAGCCTAATGAAAAATTTAAAAATTTGGATTGAAAGCCATGAACAGTTTAACAAAATAACAACAATACTAATTATTTCTTTTTTAACAATTTCTATTCTTATTTTACTGCTAGGGAATGCCTCCGTACTTTGGTATAAAATATAAGTTACACCTTTTACAATTGCTTCTTTGAGAAGGGAGTAGAGAGGAGTAACATTTTTTGTATTGTTTTTTTGCCCGAGCAAAATCAAAGTAATTATTTTTTTTTCATATGTTCCTGCAAAAGAAGGAATGGAATGGAGCGAGAAGGCCTTGTATATCCAAAAGAAGGAGTACAGAGGCCTTTTTAAGGGCATCCGTACTCCTTCCTTTTCCCGCTGGGTATGTATGATTGCATGTGGATGTGTGTGTATGTTTGGGTTTGTTATGCAAAAATATTTTATGTCACACCGGGGGCAAAAAAAACGTATTATTCTTTTTTTTCATTTACACTTTGCTTTGACTTTATGCCAACAAAACAACGTACATCTCAACCCTGATACGTACCAATTTATCAGTTTTTAAATTGAAATTCAATCGTAAGTGAACTAAAAATGTATGACAAGAGCACAAAATCGCAAAGGAGCATTAAATTGAATTAAATATGAAACGAATTATAAATCACACTTCTTTTAAACTGAAAATATCTTGCTCGTTTAACAAAATTTATATTTTTATTTTAGTCGCCAAAAATATTTCATTTAAAACAATATTGAAGAAACAGAATCGCAATTTGAGAAAATTTTACATCCATAAAGTACATACGGTATTAAATAAGCTTTAGAAAGAAACATTCTAACGTTTAATGGGGTGCAGCCTAGAATGTTCTTAACATACCACATGTTTTCCCACAGCACTGTTGACGTGATTTGTCCAGCAGAGGATGCCGTTGAATATAATTCCGAGTTTTTTTTTAAAGAGGAAATAAATTATTACAACTTAATTCATAACTACACAAAATAAATAACATAAAGAAGTAACCTAAGTACACATTTTTATGCGGTGTAACATTTATAGTAAAAGTAGCTTTAAGTTGTTTTGTATGCATCAGTGGTGCGGTTTGGTTTAGTTACATTTTTCGTAACTTGTAAAGGCCCAACGTAACATGTACAATTTTCTTAACTCTTGGTAGATGGGACAAAAAGTACTTTATTCGTTAATAAAGATCAGAACTTCCCGTCTCTGAAAGCAGTTTTGAATTTTATACTCAATTACTTTTTGCCTATAGAAAAAAGTAAATGGGTGTCTTAGCGCAAACGTCGGTTTAAGATTTAAAACAAGTTCCGGATGAAATTTATTTATCCAGGTATTTTGTGATTTTTTTTGAGAGATTTCAGGATCCATTTCTAAATTACAGTTTTAATTTTTTGATAAAAATACAGTTCAGTTAACAAATATAAATTAAAATTTAAAGATATTAAAAAGCCAAGAGAAGGAAATTGTATTAGAAGTAAATTTTTTAAGATACTGCAAATGATATTCGGCCATGTTCTGGAAATCGAAACCACGTGAAAGTGAAATCGATGAAGATTTTTAATTGAATTTTTGTAAAAATGAACATAGCTTTTCCTGATTTCAAAAGTTCTTTAGGTAGAGGAAAGTGGTCCTAAAACTATGACGTATTTAAAAATAAATATTTTTACGAACCTTGAACACGGAAAAGTCTTCAAAATTTGTTCGATTTCACTTTCACGTGGTTTCGATTTCCAGAACATGGCCGATTATCCGTTTTGAGTCGTTTTTGACCTGATTTAAAAAAGCTGTCTGTCATTTTTTATTGAAGTTTGAAATCATTAAACTGGGTATTCCTATCGAAGCCCAATCTTTCACTCAAAAAGATTTAATAGATTTATTTAAAAGATTTTATTATTTAACTAATTTTCACTTAACAACCTCGAAACATAGGGGCTGATGTCATATTGGACTGAAGATCCCTGAAAAACGTTGACTGTAAAAATATAGGGAATTAAGTGCTGGAAACTGAGTTTGATAACGCGGGACGATAATTCTCCATGTTTCTAAGGAGCGCACAACAGGCCCGGTAGATTCGTATTCATATGAGGTTGCATCACATTGATGCTTCGTCCTCCTTTCAACCTAGCTTAGCCTAGAAACACTGCGAATGAACCATTGCCCAAAATTTAAAAAAGCGTTTGTGGAGAGAATATGTATTTTTTTTTTATTTATTTCATTTATTTGAAACTTCTACAACAAAACATTGGTTTTAGTGAGTAGAAATCTAATGAAGTTATGATCAAAAGTATTTATCAATAACATAAAAATATACAAATTAATAACATAAAACAGGTATATTATTTTAACAATTAATATTAAAACAATAGTGAAATACATACTTATATGCGAAAACAATATTGAGAGCGATAATAATAACGTTAGCTATTTATGAATAAAATCTAAATAACTGTTGCTTGAAATGCAGGGCGCTGCTGGTTTCTTTAATTGTTGGGGAAAGATTGTTCCAGAGACGTATTGCAGTAATAAAAAATTGCCATTCCGAAACTAGCGTGTGGTGCCTAAATTGAATAAGATTCTTGTTCCTTCCGAGGCGACTAAAGTTTAAACGATTATAGAGATAATTTGGTTCACGAGTGGTTATTATTTTATGCAAATAAACAAGAGTTCGTATTTTCAACAAGTCTTCAAATAGCACCCCGTATATTTTTTTTGAAAGCGGGGTAATATTAATATTAATATAACTGCCATCACTGACATAATTTTTTATGCCATAAACATATCTCGCAATGTTGTTAAAAGCAACCTTCAACTTATGTTTGCTATTTGAATCACAACTTGCAAAGATCTCACATCCATAGGTAAGGACTGGTATAAGATATGTTTTCGCAATTAGTACTCGAATCTTCATTGGTGTTACACTTTGTGTTTGCCATAGTGTTCTAAGTATTGAGTAAGTTCTGCCACAAGCAAATGTTATATGGTCTGACCAAGTTAGCGTGTTGTTAAAAATGAGACCAAGATTTTTTGCCTTATCAACTATTTCAATTTGTTGGTCGTTGATACAGATTTTAGGACGTTGATCTATTTTCTGGGTTCTCCTTCGTATTATAATACATTTCGATTTTGAAGGATTTAGACTTAAACCATTTATATCTGCCCAATGGGCAACACGTTTGAGGTCTTCATTCAACTTGGCAGTACATGCCTCCAAGTTTTGTTTTTTTGTGCTTATATATAATTGGACGTCGTCAGCATACAATCTAATACGACAATGGTGTAACTTATCAGGTAAATCATTTGCATACATTGAGAACAGTAACGGTCCGAGAATGGAACCTTGGGGAACGCCCCTAATAATTGGCAAAAGCTGTGAAGATGTCAAGCTTTTAGTTTCAACATACTGCATTCGACCTTCAAGGTAAGACGAGATCAATTTAACCGAAGTTACTGAAAAATTCATAATTTTTTCAAGTTTTTGAGCTAATATTGTATGGTCCACTGTATCAAATGCTTTTGAATGGTCTAACAATATAAGCATTACTAAACAGCCATCATCCACTTCCTTTCTAATATCTTCAGAAACATCAGTCAGAGCAGTAATGCAGCTATGGTTAGCTCGGAACCCAGATTGTTTTTCAGTAAGTAGATTGTTACTATTTATATATTGAACTATCTGCATACGTAAAAGTTTTTCAAATGCCTTTGACAGATATGGTAAAATAGCAATTGGCCTGTATTCAGTCGCAGATTTTGGTATTGGTAGAATTGTGGCTTTCTTCCATCTTAGCGGAAAACTGCTCTTTGTTATTATTGTGTTGAAAATGTATGTTATAAATGGTAATAGTGGTTCAAGAATAATTTTTATGAAGTTTGGATGAATGCCATCAATACCTGTTGCATTCGACTTGATAGAACAACAGCTTTTAAAAACGTCGAACTGGTTTACGCACTCGAAATTAAACTTAATTTGTGGCATATCTTCATTATGATGGTTGACATAATATGAATGATTTGCTTGTCTCATAGGTATATTAACAAAATTTTGATTTATTTTATTTGGATCAAGCAAGCTAGCGTTTTGTTGGTTGCCTTTAGTATTCACAATGCCAATTTCCTTAATTGCACTCCAAGTAGTCTTTGTAGAAACTGAATTTGTGAATTTCTCAGCATAATAACTGGATTTAGCTATTCGTATTGCTCTTGTTACAGATTTTCTAGCTCCACGATATGTATTATGCAGATCAGATGTTTTAAAGCGCTTCCACCTAGAGAATGCATAGTCTCGAGCTGTTATCAGACGTTTTATTTCCTCATTAAACCAAGGTCTATTGCGGTTATTAATTTTTTTAGATTGAATAGGTACTGTTGCGTTATACAGAGATAATATGTTTTCCTCCAAGAAGCCAATCTGCTCATCTACTGAATGCATGTAGTAAATGCAATCCCAATTAATATTGAGAAACTCTTCTTCTAAGGTGACATAATTTATACGTTTGAAATTACGAAATTGAATTGTGTTAATACAGGTTTCCAAAGGAATGTCAAATATCAAGAAAATGAGATCATGCCTAGAAAAGCAGGAGGCAGATAACTGGTCATATTTTAAAATTTTTTCCTTATCGGAGACAAAAAATAAATCAATCAAAGTGTTACTAGATGATGTGAAGTGTGTAGCACTGCTAGTATTTGCGGAAATAAGGTTGAATAATTTCATATTCTCCGATAAGTTTGACTCAACAAGCAGATTAGAGTTGAAATCGCCTGCGATAACAACATCACTATAAAGTGGTGTAACATCAGCTAAGGTTTCGTAGAAGTGGGTAAAACCGATGTTATTCCTTGGTCGGTAGACGCAGCCAACAAGAAATTTCCTTCCCATACTAGCTGCCTCAATAAAAATATATTCAACTTTGTTGTCATTGTCTATTATATCATTGCTTTTCCTCTTCACCGTACAGTTTACTCCTTTTTTTACATAGATCGCCACTCCACCATAGCCATCCGATCTATCATTTCTAAATAGATTGTAACCCGAAAGTAAGACCAGGGTATCAGTAGTCTGCTTTTAAACAAATAAATTTTTCGTGAAGCCAGTCTGAGTTTATTACAGAGTGTGAGAGAGTGAGGCAAGAAGAAAGAAGAGGGGTACATACTTGGAAATATAGAAAAGAGTTTATTTTCATAAATCACAATAATTTACTATTTATTCAAGGAAAATTTCGAAATGTAACTTTGATGAAAAGCTTAACTTTTTTTATTCTCATGGCAACACTGGCCTGCCCACACAAGTCTAAACTTCACCTTTTTTTATTCTCTAATAGGATTTAACAAATTTAACGAAATTTGAGCAAATTATATTTTTAATTTTAAATGTAAAGTTTTTCGGCCTGACTTAAAAAGATCCTTACACTGGTGGATATGGATACAAATCGCATGATGCTCAGACTCTGCAGAACATCTTACTGCAACATTACTAGCCTAATTCCCCGGAGTACGTAGCGACCATCTCAAGGGTATTTTACATTTTGGTGTCACGCCCTCCGGGGCAAATCAGGTCCAAAATGGACAGATTTTTTGTGATCATACGATTTTGTGAAATCGCGGCTGACCAGATATCCTATTTGGAAGCACGAGAGTCGGTAGCCGCCGATGACACAGCACCGGACTGACTGTTGGTGGAGGTCTGCGTTGGTATGCTTCTTGGGGGAAATACATTCTGTCCTTCAGGGAGATTGTCCCTGAGAATGTGTCGCCTCTGCGCAGACAGGATACTTTCGGGAATCACGAGGTGTTTGTATTTAAGCCCAAAGTTGCAGGAAGGTATATTCCTGAAAGTCCCACTAAAGAACGAATTTTTCAGCGCTTGTGGGAGAGTTAGTCATGAGGTGCTGCAAGTATTCAACAGAATCTGCTGGCATTTTGCCAAAAGCAGCGGAGGTTATACAGCTCCAGTTCCTAACGACGTGATGGCATGTGATGGTGCCTCTAACATCCGGGGGCGGTTGGTAAACACATAGTTTGTCACCGTGTGCTTTAGATCCTTCATAAGGTTATTCAGATACGGCAGGCACTCATGTAAATCTATTTCCTCAACTCTATCCTAATACGCCATACACTTATGCAAGACTCTTTTCGTATGTAAAACTTCACCGATTACATTCCTCTTGTGACCGATTAGCTCAACTTTGCCCGTTTTTATATTTAAAAAGTTTCTTTGCAGCACTTGTTAAGCAAATGCATCGTTTTCATATTTAAAACTTTTGCCATACAAAACTTTAAAACTAAAACGAAAAATCCTCCGAACACATGTAACTAAAGCGATTTAAGATATTTCCAACTTGCTTGTCAGTAACAAGGAAAAACAAAACAAAAATTGTCCGGAGAAAGTATGTTAATCAAATGTTATGTCTGAGCAGGCAGAAGGAAACTGAGTTTATTATTTGTCCCAAAATAACAGCAACAAATAAACAAAAGCAAAAAAAACTTGTCTTCGACATTATCAACATGTTTTATGGAGCTCCAAAGAAAAAGATACGAATAGTTTTAATAATAATGTTGCTTAAAAGTTTCATTCCATTTCACTTTTATTGCATGTCTCTACTGTTGTTAAATCAATCTATTTTTTTTTTATTGTAACACATAAGAATTCACTCTATTAGATTTTATTAAAAGTCTATTTGGTATCCAAATATATTCGTTGTTATAAGTATTGATGTGTGTGTGTGTGTGTGTAAAAGAGTTGGCTGTATAAGTTTGAGTTTCATACCGGATACCGTCACAAAGCTTGTGATTTGTTTCTTCTTCTACCTCATGTTCATTTTCTATTCATTTCATTGTTCTCATTTTAGCAGGATGTAACATTCTTTATTAAAAAAAAATATGTATGAAATTTTTTCTTCTTTTCAATAGTTTTTTTTCTGTTTTTTTACAACGTCAGTAGAGCATCAAGAACTTTAACAACGACAGAAGAAGGTCCTCAAATTTATTTTTTATAGTCTGCTGTAGTCCTTTGTTTATGTACTTCACCCTATAAAACTTTATGAAAACATAAATGAATGTCCTTGTTGTTTATGATTTAAACACACACATGCTGACACAAGGATACGTTTTTCAGATACTGCTAAATGCGGACTTCTATTACATGTATTGTTGCATATTCGAAGTTTATGGACTTTACGAAAATTGTATTTAAGCAGTAGAAGAAAGGAAGCAAAAAAGACTAGAGTAGAGAATATACCGGCAAAAGGAAATTCTGCTAACATTTAGGTATTAGTTCAAGATAAGTTTGAGGTGTTATTCGGTTCTAGATATTGTTCAATCCAAATTGTTTCTATTCTTTATCGGTTTAAGTTCAGTGTTAGTTAAATTCTAATTCAGTTCTAGTTCAGTTCTAGTTCAGTTCTAGTTCAGTTCTAATTCAGTTCTAGTTCAGTTCTAGTTCAGTTCTAGTTCAGTTTTAGTTCAGTTCTAGTTCAGTTCTAATTCAGTTCTAGTTAAGTTCGAGTTCAGTTCTAGTTCCAGTTCAGTTCAGTTATAGTTCAGTTATAGTTCTAGTTCAGTTGTACTTCAGTTCTAGTTAAGTTCTAGTTCAGTTCTCGCTAAATTCTAGTTTAGTTCTAATGCCGTTCTGATTAAGCTATAGTTCAGTTATATTTACATAGTACAGTTCCAGTTTGCTTCTAATTAAATTTTTTAAGGAATAAACTAACTTTTGCGCAGACCTAATGGATGGGCCTTTGTTGTAATTTCAGTTGCCAAATGTCAAAACACTTTGTTTAGTAAGTTGTGTTTTGCTCACTTAACACACTTGTGACAGGGTCGCATTTTAATTTTACTCAATTTTTATAACAATTTCGTATTAATTGAGCAGTAAATAAATTGTAATTTTATATAAATAATTGAGCTCAATAATTTTGTTTATTGCGAAAAACTCACATTAGGCATATCTGAACACGATATAACGCGTTACTAATATTTTTTTAATCACGAATGATTTATGAGAGAATCATGCCTCACACGATTAAATAACGTCACGTCCACACCTCTAATTTATACCCCATTTTATGTTTGTTTACACTGCCACAATGTCACTGTCACGTCCACACCTCTAATTTATACCCCCTTTTATGTTTGTTTACACTGTCACAATGTAATCAGTATTCAGTGTGGCAACTATCAAAAACTGATTTTGTGTGTATTTAGCAAACTGTTTGTATTTACAAACCTGTACGGGCACACAATTTTAAAAATTTAGTACCAGTCTGACCAGGACCCTGTTTCTCAAAACAACAAGTTACAAAACTACAAGTAAAATGTATTTGAAACAAAAACAAAAATTGTGAAATTGTTGCTTTTGTAATGTATTTAACTTGTAGATTTGTAACTTGTAGTTTTAAGAAACAGGGCCCGGATCTTAAAATCTTCTACAACTGACAAGTTTGTTACAAATTTATTAACAATATAAAATTTTATTCGAAACTAATTAAATTCTACTGACTCAATTTTTAACAAATTTGAAATAAATGATTATATTTGAACAAGTGGATATATGAATGTTGATAAAGCATTGGTCACACTGAATTTAGTAGATAAAGTTTGTGTCAAAGTAAGTTTTTTTGACTTCCGTATCCCGTAACCTAGAAATTTAAATAAGAACTTATCCACAAACAAAAAGACAACAACAACCTTTACACTTCGACTCATTTGATGTATTGAATTAAACAGCAAACAACTTCTTGCTCTCAAAGAGCCCACACCCAAATCCAACTGCCATGGCTTCCAGGTAAATCCACTAAAAACTTTATTGAAATCTAAAAGTATTTTGTAATTAATACTTGTTGCAAGTACCTTGTTGATATAAATTTTTAATAGAGACGAGGGTTTGAGTTTATTTGTTAAGCTTCTTTTTTTTTATTTTTTATTTCATCGTTTGCTTCTGCTTTTAAGATTTACAATTAATTTTCTCTTTTTCTGTTTACGTAAAACGTTGGAAGACGCTTTAAGCCATATTTATTAATTATTAAAGCCTTTTTGTTACAAAAATTCTGTTTTCCTTTTCGCTACTTTTGGTAACTAACTGTTGCTTGTTGTCCTTTTAAGTTTCACTTTATGGTTTATTATTTTACTAATAAAAAGGTGATTTTAATCGTGTTAATTAAAGGAAACTGGGTACAGGCGACGCCGACTATGGTGGGAGAAATCGTGTGGTTGTAATTGTGTATGACCGATTGTATTAGGGGCATGACCATATGGCGTTGCGAAATGTTGCAAATGAAAATTGACCGCAAACTCAGGCACATTTTCATTATACAAGGTAACCCTTTTTTAACTAAAATATCACCCCAGAGTAATGAAAACAGCCTGAAAATAATATGAAACATGTCTCTAGTTGCCATAATTAAATAAAATAAATCCCGGGAATTCCCGCACAAATGTCCCGGGATTTTTCTCCGAGAAATGTGCGGGATCCCGGGATTTTTGTCCCAGGAAATCCCGCAGGAAAAATACTTGTGTCGTTGTTGTATTGGAAAACCAGTTGTATTTAAAAATTGGCATTATGATTAGCGGTGTTCACCCTGTGGCTGCACTCAAAAGAAAAATCAATCCGTCCGTACTCAAATCAATCCGAAGCGGTTTTATTAGTACGGATTTTCTTGAATCAAGTACAAAAAGATTCAATCAAGAATGGATTTTCAATCGCAAAATACTTAAATTATCCATATTCAATCCCGATTTCGTTCTTGCAATAATCCGAAGATGAGATTGATGTACGTAAAATTAAGATTGAAACAATTTAAAAATGCGCTTGATTCAAGCAGTGTTTAAAAAACTACATTACCTAGACATATTTTTACTATTACTAAAACTAGTATCTACAAGTTGTACACCGAATTTAAAAGAAAAAATTATTATGATTGATTTACCTACTCTTTTATGTATATATTTAACCAAAAATATAAACTAAATGAGAAGCAAGAGCTAAAATTTACGTTTTAACCCTTCGTGGTACACATGAGTCTGGCCAGACCTTCTTTTAATGTGTATAGAAAATAAAAACTTGCGTAAGCCGAAGGGTTAAACACAACGAAAAGTTTAATATTTTTTACTTGATTTAAGAATTTTATGCTTCTCTCAAGAAATTCCAGGATTGATTTTCGAAAGTCATCCCATTTAGGACTGTTTCGAGTACGTTTTATTGTTATTCGTACTTGAATTTTTGAGTACGACTTGTACTTAAAGTAATCATAAAAAACTTGATTTATCCCGAGTGTTTTTCTTTCTGTGTGTCAATAGTAATAAATTTATTCAGGGGTGTGCTGGGAATCGCAAACGTAAAACGCAAGAATTTTAAAAGTCGTTTTTAAATAAGATTTTTGTAATAAAAGAATTGTATGACAAATATTTAACAAATATTTTCCTATAAAACAGGATTTTAAACCAAAAACTGTAAGAATTAGGTTTAAAGTTTATTAAAAACAACTTCCAAATTCTTGCGTTTTGCGTTTGCGATTTCCAGCACACCCCTGATAGTCTTTAACGACTAAGAAAATACAATTATTGCGCTGTCGGCGTGAATGTTTTTTAGTGAATACATTAAATAATATACTGGAAAATTATTTTTTTATGTTAAATCAAATAAATGTTCTTTAAATCTATATGTATAAAATTGTAACGTTAATGACTGATTCGTCATCGTGCAGCCTAAACGCCTGAAGCTAAAAACTTGAAATTTGGACCGAAGTCTGGTCTCACCCCAAATCGATCCACTATGACTGGATTTTTGGAAACTCGAATATTTAGGTGCGAAAAACGGGCAAATTCGGTAACCTTATATCTCCAAAACGAAAGAGAAACAATAAAAAAATAATACTTATCCATTTTGCTTAGAAAAATAAGCGGACCTTTTAGGGAGTAATCGGATTAAACCTGTATTTTGGCACTTTTATGTCACCCTATCATCTATCTTTTAAACCAATTAATGTAGAAATAAGGGCCAAATTACAGCCGAATCTTATCTAAAAAATACAAAAATAAGTTTGGTACTTTTTCAAAATTCGAACGTTTAAGGGGTAAATATCTTAACTATTTTTGGTACTTTGTTTTACAAAATATTTATCTCCATTCATTTATTTATTTATGGTCTCCCACTACAACATTGAAATTTTTGATACTTCAATGGGGATAAAAAAGTACCTAAAAGGCAAAAAAAAAGGAAAATTAAATTTCTTTCCTTAACTTAAACTTTTGCTAATATTGGACCCAGAAACATAAAATTCAACATGCAGTGTCCTGAACATATAAGGCTCTATGAGGGAACTTGTTGGTACTTTTTGATCTTTAACTGGTACTTTTTGAATTTCCGTTAGTATTTGACCTAGAAACATGAAATTTAACGTTTAAGGTCCTGAGTGAATGAGAATCTTTAAGAGAGTTTTTGTTACTTTTTTTTCTTTGGCTGGTACATTTTAAATTTCCGTTAGAATCGGGCTTAGAAAAACAAACTTATGCAGGTGCAGAAAAATGTTGGAATTTTTTTTTTTAATAGGTACCTAGAAACATAAGCTTTGGCATATAAACATTTGCATGAAAGAAAGGGAGACGCTAACGTAGTAGCGGGATAAATGCCAGTTTCAAATAACACTATAAATTTTAAACTCAGTAATTTTTCCGAAAGTACGCGTTTTTTCTCATTCTCAACTTTGGTGTGTTTTAAAATGCAAGACTTTCGAACGCTGGTATCACAGCAACAGCTCATATATTCTGGAGCTTCTCGACCGCTTGAAGGAGAGGGCGAAGGTTCTCATTTGTGATAGTAGGGTATCCAAATATATTAACTCCCTTGAGTACCGTCGCAAATCGTTACTACAATGGGATGTGTTCTGACTAAATTAGGGATCTGGTCTCCAAAACCCGTACTTTTTCCTAGTTCCAACACAATGCAATGCATTAGTAGAAGTCATTCCCTGTATGCTGGTCCTAACAGAAAAAAAGAACTTAAAGCATGGGAATTGAAGAATTCTTCAGTTTATTTTAATTTTAAAAGCATCTATTTAATTGATTGCTAATACAATTTTGTAATTTTGTGTAAAAATTCCATAGTTAGAAAACGCTTACTTCAATTGTCCAGTTAATTTTTAATAAAAACATAGCAACTAAATTAAGGGCACAATTAATAGCATATCAGTAGGCAAATGACTTTAAAAAATCAGAAGCCTAGTTTTAGGCACTTAAAATATCTTAAATTTTAAATTATTAAGTATCGATTTAAATTCTACAGCTCATTTAAAATTAAAACTAAATGTTTAATAATTTAAAAACATTTCATGCTATTGAAAATGTATTTGGGTCTTAAAACTTTACTTAACGTATTTAAGGATATTTCTAAGCAGTGACTTTGGAACATTTAAGAAAAGTTATTATCAAGAAACTTCTTTAAAGGCAAAAACAAAGATGACAAACAAACGATTTTAAGATGGCTCATTAATGAATTTATGTTTTAACACAAAAACACATTAACACTTAGTCAAACTTATATGTACACGAAAATACCCAGTAAACAATGTTTGCTGAAATGTCCGCATAAACTTTTTTAAGTTTTTACGATACAGCGATAAATTCTTTTGTAAATACAAACTTCTTTAAGGAATAGAGTTTTTGTGTCCATAAACCATCTACATAATTATATTGGCAGTTAGATTGAATTCAGCCAAAAATTTTAGTTTGTATTGGTCTGTATTTGACCCCTATTATGTAAGTCGTTTTCGATGTCAACGTCAATTTCAAATTGTTGTATGTAACATCAAGTCGATAGGCTACATTCACTTCCACGTTAATTTGGTAATTTATAAGAATGTTGTGTTGACGTCGACTAACTAGTTATCGATAATCTCACAAAAAAAAAACCCTCCAATCTCTATAAATGTTTCCTTCTGACACTTGGTGTTTGTTTACCGAAGGTAAGTTTGTCAATTTGTTTCTTATTTCTACAGTATTGATCGTAGAGGCTATAAAGTATATAAATTCCTAGTCGTTATGAGTAGCGTTACATTAATGTCCATCTGTCTGTTTGTCTGTTGAAATGCGTTTTCTGAAGAACCCAGAAATGATGGGAACTTGGTTTGTTTACGTTTATGTCACATAAATAATTGTTATTATATCTCGAGAACGACAAGAGCCAAAGTTTCCAAATTAGCTAAAAGGATCTTTGTCATCAATAGACAACATCGCACAAAATGTGGGCGGGAGAAAAATTGTCCAAATTTGGTACACATTAGAGGTCTGCTTTGAATAACTCACTTGTTTGCCTTTACCCAAAGTGCACAACATTTATTCAATTATAAAACATTTAAAAAGATAAGAAGAGAGTAAACCATATACAAAAATAAGAATGAATGAATTGAATAAAAAACTTGTTTACTGTAAATGAATATTAGAGTAATTCATAAATAACAAAACATTGGAATGACCCGTTAGAGAGAGCAAGTTTACAAAAAATATTCAAATAATTTTTGAATTATTGAATGTGCATACATTTATTTGAATACCTTGCCATAATATGTGTGTAAGCTTGTGGCTTCTTTTATTTATAAGAGTTAAGCTTACACATACATACATACATAATGTGTAGGTACACATATTTTATATTCAAATTATATTTGAATAATTTACTCATTTGACTTGAGTTGACTGAATAGAATGAGTTTTTGTTGTTTTGTCTCTGGTTATTTTTTCATTTGTTTCTTAATCATTGGGTGATCGACACATTGTAATTAAAAAACAAATATGTGTGTTGAAATTGCTTTTTATTTATTCTTGCAGACCTCTAGTACACATAGCTGGGTTATCAATACACACGTTGTCCAAGTGGGCATGGCACCTCCCGTACAAACTTTCATTTGAATCGTCGCCAAATTTCCTGTCGACTAAAATAGAATAAACTTTACTTGACGTCGTCTTAAACGCACCCAAAAAAAATACAAAGTGAATGTCAATACAAAGTGAAGGTCAATAGTAATCGACTGTGGTCGATAATAGCTAAAAATTAATACAATTATTTTACAGTTGCCGTTGAACTGCGTCGACGTCGACTTGAAAGTCGACAAAAAGTAAACTTTTCGCTGGAACTGCCCATATACATAAAGTCTGGCAATTTTCTGATGTTTTCTGAGATTTTCGTTAGATAGTAATCGGAGTAATTAAAGACTTCTTTTTAATTACATAAACATTTTTTCCAGAATTTATATAGAATTCTGTCTGATAAATCTAAAAGTTGTTCGAACTTCTTACCGACAAGATCTTCCGATATCATCTCAACTCATATACAATTCTGAAGTCTTAAGTGAGAAACTAAAGATTTTCGTAATGTTAAATTGGAAATTATTTGATTGTCCTATTTGACTGGCTTTTGCTCTTTAGGGCATAACTCAGTTAAATAGTGCAATTAACTAATTTTCAGTTTAACATTACGAATAACTTAAGTTTCTGACTTAAGACCCTTTTTCCAAACTTCCAAACGTTTTCGGTCCGACATTGGATGCTTAATCGTCAACTTGTGTAGACTCGGCAAAAAATGTTTACGAGCAACATGCACTATTATTCTTTCGAAAATGTGTGTGTGCTTGCAAAAACATATTATGAGACTGGGTCAAAGGAAAAATAATATTGAACATTAGATAAACCCTTTTTTATTAACAGAATTATAAAGCAATGAAAAGTTAAAGTCCACAAGACAAAAGCTACACTTTTTATATGCTGCTGCTCGCCTGTCCTTCTCATAAAATCTATTTAGTTGTTAGGAAGATAGAAATTAACCCAGGAAAAGCAAGCAGTCTAAGAGCAGCAGGCGTTAAGCATGTGACTGTTTAAGTTGATACACAATTTATGATAAGTGTGTTAAATGTGTACAAATAAAACTGTAGTTTTACTCCAGCCTTTTGCCCCTCCTATTTGGGTGATTTTATGTGCTGGTATTTGTAACATTTGTTTGTGATTATTATAATTGTGTTGTTGTTGTCATACAATAATAACAATGTTTTGTCCTTTAGAATGACTATTTTTCTACACAACTGCAAAAAAATAAGTGGGGGCGGATATAACACACGCATAAAACCCGGAATTCCAACCTGTTAGCAAAAGTAAAATAAGGATTAACACCTCAGACAAGACCAAAAGTCTAGACAACAAGATGAAGATAGGAGATTCTTATTAACCTGCCAAACGCCAATTAGCAGGAAAGAAAATCATCCATTGAGTTTAAACTGCTTTTGTTCGAACAATTCTACTGTATCAATCACGCCTTTCGTAAATAATAAGGGAACAGTTTTTTTCACCAAATGTTGGGTTTTTTAAGGAAAGTGAAAAAAAAATCGAGGAAAATTAAATCCACGCCAGGGTTAAATATTTTTGTACGAATGGTAGTTTTAAGGAAAGGATATATTCTTGAATGTTTCAGAAGGGACAGAGAATATTCTCGAATGATGTACTGAATGTTCCTCCTCACACGCAGAGAAAAAACATGGTTGAAAAACATATTAAAAAAACATATTATGGTCCCTGCAATGGCAACAATTGATAATATTTTGTTTTTCTTTAACAATAAAGTGTTTACCTCCCATGAAACTTCAAATATGATTGAATTTAACAATATAATGTTTTAATAATATAAAGCTATACATTTAAACATATTATGGTTACTTTAAGCATATTATTATCACGGCAACCATAATATGGTTAAATTCATATGTACAAAAGCTATAACCATATTATGGTTGCCTCCAAACATGTTATGGTTAATAGTTGATAGCAATAATATGTTCGAAATTATAATATTTTAAAATATTGTATGTTTAATTTTAAATTTTAAATATGAAATATGTTGAAAAAGCAGTTTACTTGGTTTGCTTAAAATTCTCATTCATTTTATTTTAATTATTGATTAAAATACATTAGTTTACGTAGAATAAACTAGTAGAACAGAACAAATGGTAATGAAGGTCGTCACAGGCTGGAATCAGAATAAAAGGGGATTTTTTTTTAAAATTATAATTTGACACTTAACAAACAAATTGAAAAAATTGATGAAATAAATAACCATAATATCATTAATTTTGATTATATTTTTGTCAAGTCTGACCATAATATGGTTAATTTTGTCAAAATTCTTGGAAGTTTTTACCATATTATGGTTAATTTTAAACATAAAATGGTTAGTTTTGACCAGGGATGATAAAGTCGGCACAATTGTAATTTTTCAGTACTATTAGCATTGCAAAAGTACTGAAGTACTCCAGTGACTTTTTTAGTACACTTTTAAAAATAATTGAAAAATTAATTAGAGAATTTCTGTACCAAATTTGTCGGCGAATATGAAACAAATTTTTCAAGTCTAAAAAACGGCTGTAGGAAATATCGCCCAAAGAAAAATGGCCCAAAAACAAAAATGAAAAATCGCCCAAAAAATTGCATGGAAAATTAGGCCTGATTTCATATGAAAAATGGCCCAAAATTTTTGGGCTATTTTTCGTTATTGTTGGGTGATTTTTCGTTTTTGAAATTGGGTGATTTTTCATTATGAAAAATCGCCCAAAAATTGTTATATGAAAAATAGCCCATTTTTTTGGGCCATATTTCATTTTTAAAATTCTTCCAAAATGTTACATACTATTCGCCCAAATCATTCATTATCATTATAAAAATAACGGGACATATTGCAAAGTGTCATAATGTCCACAACTTAACTTATAAGGATACCGGCTTCGCCAACTAAAGCTTCTCTGCACAGCCGGCCTTCGGCCGGGCGCAAGGATTTTCTACTCTATGGTATAAAAAAACCGGCTTCGCTAGCTTAAGCTTCTCTGCGTAGTCGGCCTTCGTTCGGAAACAAGGCAGATTTTAGAAGCTTTACTTAGCGAAGCCGGTGTATGTTATACCATAGAGGAGAAAGTCCTTGCGTCCGGCCGTAGGCCGGCTGTGCAGAGAAGCTTTAGTTAGCGAAGACTGTATTTGTTATACCATAGAGGAGAAAATCCTTGCGCCCGGCCGAAGGCCTGCTGTGCAGAGAAGCTTTAGTTGGCGAAGCCGGTATCCTTATAAGTTAAGTTGTGGACATTATGACACTTTGCAAAGTGTCATAGCGTCCATACTGCCGAACAGCTGTTGAAGGCACAATGCAAATTTTTACATAAAACTTATATTTGTATATAACTAAATTTATATGAATAATAAACACTTTTTTGCAAATTGAGTAATTTTTATATTTTTTTTTTTTTTTTTTTTGGGAAAAAATTCGTTTCTGCTTTTTGGGTAATTTTTCATTATCTTTTTGGGCCCTTTTTCGTTTTTTTTTTGGGCAAAATTTCGTATTTACCTTTTTGGGTAATTTTTCATGTTTGGTTGGGCGATTCTTCGTTTGGGCGATTTTTCATTTTTTTTTTGGGCCATTTTGATATTTCCTACAGCCCTAAAAAACAAGCTAAAAAATCAACGTCTAAACACTTTTTACATACATATTTTTTTTGTTAATTGCCAAATACATATTTCAAATAAGTATAAAAGTAAATTTTAAAATTAAAAGTGAATTTTAATGCAAAGGATGTTTTTTTAACTGCACGATAACTTAAAATGATAACACAAGATGGTTGGAATGAAATTTTTTATTATAATCTGGTACACGGTCCATTCTGTTCAATTTTGGACCACTTTTTCTAAAAAAATCTGGCCGTGTGGCGTAAGTGTTGTCTTGAATATTGGCTTCCAATAAACAAAAGGCCTAAAGTAGACTAAAATAGCTGCAGCAAACCTGGAACTGAGGAGACAGTATTTCATCTTCTATGTGATTGCCCAGCGTTTAATTCAATACGAGATGGATTATTTGGGAATTACCTTCTACGGGGACTCTTGGAGATATCACGGATGAAGCTCAGCAGTCTGCTGAGATATCTCAACGCAACGGGCTGGCTCTAATCACCTCGGTATTGCCCCTAGGTCAAGTTTGATTGGGGTTTCCAATTCTCGACGAGTTGTGTGGTGTCAAACAGAGTCACTGTCGACTCTACTTACAGCACGTCTGGATCTGCGCGCTACCACGTTAACCAACCAACCAACCAACCAGACCATAAAAAGTAATCCAGATGCGTTTAATAGCACGAAAAAGGGGCCAGTTACAGAACAATTTCCTGAAATTGTTCTAGTTCCAAATACAGCAATTTGGCTTATTGACGTAGCCTCTTATTCACTAATCACTAAATACAATTTTTTGATAAAAGTGCCCGCGAACAGGTTTATTTTTCAAAGTAAATTTCCACAATTTGGAAGCGTCGTTGTAGCATCAAGCAATTCATAATGACTTCCCAAATCTAACTGAACCGAAATATCTACACAGTTTGACATTCTCAGCTCTCAAAGCATAGTGACGGATATCAATAGTAAAAAAATATTTAAGGGTTTAAGTACAATAAGATTTGAAAAAGTACAATTTTTTACTGAATTAAGTACAATTTTGGGAATGTCATTTATCATCCCTGGTTTTTACCATTATTATGGTTAATATTGACCAAAATATGGTTAATGTTGAACATATGATGGTTGATTTCGGTAAATTTTTTTTTGATTTTAACCATACTATGGTCATATTTAAACATAATATGGTAACCTGCAAACATAAACATTGTTAAAATCCAACCATAGCATGTTGCTCTTAGAATATGGTTACCTCCAACCATATTTTTTTCTACGTGCAGTTACCGTATTTTGGTAAAGAAGTACTACCTAAAGATATTGCAAGGTTATCAGCCATGTCACAGAGCAGAAGCCCGGAATTCATTCCGTTTTTTGAATAAAACCATTTCTGTTTTCATGAAAGGAATAGGATTTTTCTGTATCTTTTTTATTTTTTTTTTAAATTTCCTATGCTATTCCTGCGAAGCTCTTCGCTTGCCTGCAGGAAAGAAACCAGAGTCTCTGGCGGGAATAGAAACTGCTCGCTACCAGCTAGCCTACCGGGGCACTCTGAAAGGCCAAACAACTATCAAAATACACTTTTTATCAATAAACAAATATTTTTCTTCGATTCCGAACGGAATTGTACTCTTTGACATGGCTGCTTGGTTATGAGATTATGTCTCACAGACAAGAGAAGATATCAGCTTTTAGGTTCACCCTAAACTATTTGATTTTATGTTACCGTGGGGACTTTCAGATCAGTGCATTGTTTTCCAAACCGATATTCCTGCAATTGAAGAGACCTGATGGTATTTAATTAATGTTTGCATATATTTATAGCCGTTCCGCCAGTTTGTAAAAGCCGCCTTGTTATTTCGCAGAACTGAGCAGTTAAAACCCACAAAGTGAACGTACACTCGTAGAAAAATGAATATTCATATTGATGATGCCGTAACATCAGAATTGTGACATCAATGTTATTACAAATGGCATCAATGAGGCAAAAAGTGACAACAATCCAATGACGAACGTCATCATAAAATTTTCATATCTTATGCGTCTATATGGCCATGACTCCAGTTGCCATCAACTCGATGCCACACTTTGTGTATTAATAAAAAAAATTTCATGTTTAAAAAGTAAAATAAGATGCAAAAATTCCCATATTCTATTTATTAAAATTATTTAGTGCAAAATACATCAACTGTTTAAAGTAGAATGATTACGAAAGCCATATCGGGCATGCTGCTGGTTTCTTAAAATTGAGGGAGTTTTTCTGTAAACAGAGGGCGGAATATAAAAAAAGCTAAACAAACATGTGTAAAGGGTAAGTAAATAATAATATTATCTCACTTTGATTTTAGTCATTCCGCATGACTCCTTTCTCCGATGTCACCGATTCGTCATTTCTGTGATGCCAATGTGTCATACCGTTGATGACTGATGACAATTTGGCCAAGTGATCTTAAGGCTGACAACAAAATGATTACAATTGTCATGGGGTCAAAAACGACGACACTTGTCATAATACTGATGTCAAAATACATCAGCGTTATGGCGCCTTTTCTTTCAGTGTATATACTAGAAATAACTAAAATAAATGCTTATTCTAGACTTAAATCAAATCTACATACTTCAAATGGTCAGAGAACAGAGACTACAGTTTACGTTTGTACACTTGTAACAGACGTCGAAGATTAGAGAGAAAAATATCTTCACTGTGAGCACTAGACACGGCCTTCTTGGAAGACATGTACAGGGGGTTATGTATAAATAGTTTGAGTATCTAACACCTCTAGTCGTGGCTTCCTCGTACAATAAGAAAACATAAAATACCTCAAGCTTGCCTGGGGTGTTAGTAACCGGAAATGATTGTTAAAAAGGTTCCTTTCGAAAACCACGTGATCGAAATTCGCAGAATGAGAGATCTAAAGATGAGTTTTAACCGTGACCTTACATAAAGTTTGGTTTATTAACGGACATTTCGGTGTGTTGCTGCCACTTAACGAAATCTGCTTTTGCAAGATGAAATAGCATTGAATTCTAGTCAAGATCGATCCAAAACTTAGCCAACCATGCACCAAAATTGAAAACTGTCTTTTGGTAAATGTTGTCTGCATACAGAGCAATGCTTCTTCTTGACTCATAGTTGTTATCCAATTTTTAAGCCACCCTTAACGAAGGCTAAAATAATAGCTTTTTGAACAGCTCGCATAATTTTGATAATAAATATTCACACATATTTTCCTAAACTAATTTTTTACATGGTTTGTGTCTTTCATAACTCATAAGGAATTTTAGAGGGTGAACATCTGTCATATATTTTCAAAAATGAACGAACTTGTGCCAAGAATTTTAAAAAGGTTTAGCTGAAGCACATCGATTGCCCCAAAGCAAGAAGATTGGGAACAGCACAAGATAAGGCCTAGATACGATGCAAAGCGATTTGGCATGTCGGAAATGAATTTTTGCTTCAAATTATTTTTTGGAGAAGGAATCGATAACCTAAAGCCTAAAAATTCTTATTCAAGATCAGTTAAAAAGCTTTTTCGTAAAAAGTGGTTGGAAAATTTTTAACCACCCGTCTTACATTGCACCGACCAAATAGCATTTGTTTCGATCGATGCAGAACTCTATTATTGTAGTACGCTCTGTACTAGAACGTCGTATCCGAAATTGTTTAGATTCGTTTGCTTTCCTTAAAAAACTGAAACTGATTTTTTTTTTTTTTTTTTTTTTTTTTGACACAGAATCCACTTGTTACCAGAAAGATGAAAAAGGCAAACGAATAAAAATACATTGATGTTCTACCCAGGGTTTTTGAAATACAAAATAGAACTTGTTTTTTTATACGTTTAGAACTTCCAGAAGGGGTAACTGTAAACAAGCTGTCGTACTAATCAAGTGTATTTGATTTTGTTTTAGTATGCGTTTGGCATATCGCCATGCTAAGACTTACACTAGAACTATTTAAAAAAATCGTAGAAGTTAATTTCGAAATTCGCGCTCTATTAGCCGAAAATTAAGAGCACTTCATCAAACATGCGGTGCGCATAATCGTCCGTTGGAGCTGCTAATAAGCAACTCTTTTGGATAGTAACCATCCAAATCGTGATCGTTCCGGACATTCAGAACAAGCCATCGCCGCTGTAGACGATTGATCCGACGCCGTTTTGTGCAAATCAGTCTCTGCCCGTCCACTACTTGGAAATTTTTCAGGAGAGACCTTGGCCTGCATCCATATAAAGTCTAACTGGTGCTATAATTAGCCCCAATGGTCTTTCAATTACGCTGTGTGTTTATTGAATGGGCTGAGAATCAACTCGATATTGAACCAGATTTCTATTGTCAAATCATCTTCAGCGTTGAGGCTCATTTCTGTCCTAAATGGTATGAAAACAAAACGTATTAACGTTTATTGAAGAGAGCTCAATCCTCATGAGACTCTATACCATCCCGAAAATAGCATAGTTTGGTGAGGTATACATGCCGAAACCGTCATCGGACCATTTGCTTTTATAACCGAAACTGGTGCCAACATTACCATTCATGAGAAATGCTACATTTTGGAAATATATTTAAAATACAAAATGCCTTTTTGTATTTGAAAAACTGGCCAGCCCTGTTTGTGTTAATGCTTTACAATTAACACTAAAACAATTTTAATTTTTAGTTACACGCCTAATACACAACATCTAGATTATAATTGAACTAATCCTCCTAAAAGCAAATTCTCTGAGCAGATTTAAATTTAATGACAGACCATATTAAGTGAGACAGTTGGAAGCCTTTTTCAACCCTTGTCAAAATAGCAACCAAGACGACAAGACAGCATTTTTAACTCAACAAGACAATTTACATGAATAAATTTAAAATTTAAATTAAATCATTTCATGTTAGCAGAACAAAATTATTATAATTATAAATTGAAAAAACCTAATTTGTTTTTTTTCTGACTGTTACAAACCCCTCTTTTCCTAGATTTTTCTTAGTCATTTGTGTTAATATTCCGGTGGCTTTTCCCCTTGTCCCTATCACTTACTCTGTGACTCCTTCTAGGGAGAGAAAGAGGTGTGAAAAAGGAAATTATTATGTATGTATATGGGTTTGAATTGTTGGATTGTGTGTCGATGGTGCGAAAGATATAAAAACCATTGTCCCATCAATTGTCCATGTCATAACTTGTATTATGGATTTTGCTTATTCCTCGATTTTTGCTTATTTTATTCGCATAACTTCTCGCTAGTTGTTGTTTATTTTTTCTGCTTACAAACTTTTATTCTGTTTTTTTCTTGATTTGCTTTTAACCATTAAATGTTGCTTTTATTTTTATATTTATAGTTTATTGCTGGTAAATGGTAGTTTGTATTATGAAGGTACGTTTATAAGGGTGTCTCTTGCACACAAATCGTTGCACCATTAAGAAATCAAACAGAAAAGTATGAATAACTCAAGTGTTATTCAATTTGAAGAACAGAAATCGTGAATTTTTTGCATGGAACATCGGACCGCAAAAAGGGCTTCATTAGAAGGCCAAGGATAAGCGCAATCATGATCCTACTTAGGGGACTAATAAGTCTGCTTTAAAGGCTCTATTTGAACAAAACTAAATTGAAGTTATACATCAATTGGGGACCTTATAAACCCGCCATTTTATGAGCCTATTAAAGATCAATTGAAAAAATTAGTTGAACGATTTGGAGGCAAACAGAACTGGCACCAATTAGGAATATTCAAATAAAATTAATTTACGGTGGTACACACACCCAGAAATTATATCTATTTTTTAAAGTTTGCGAATTAGAACACAACCCTAAATACTGTTCATAACTATTTTAAAGAAGCAAGCATTATGTTGTGTTCTGTTTTTCGTTATAAAACAGCACAATTGTCGTGGTTCTGTAGACATGCAATATATTTTAATGGTCTTTAGTGTTTTTTTTACATTGATGAAGAATGGGAAAACAAAAAAATTTAACAACGCTTCTCGCCAGTATTGGTTTTGTTGCTTGGCAATTTTCACGACCAAAGCAAGAATAACTGGCGTGTGTATTATGAACATGTATTGTGTTTTAAAAAATTTTTCGTTGGTTTTTTTAAAACTAAATCTTATTTTTGAAATTTTTTGACTCCCAAGAAAACCTTTGATAACAAACATGCCAGTGGCAATGCAAAAAACTGAACTGGCAACAATGAAACAAAGTCTTCTTTCACACGTTTCATCTTTTGATGTTCAACTCTTATGTTTTTCAGGTGAGAGAAGAAAGAAGAAAAGGGGTTTGTACGGAGATGACTGTACTCGGTCAGTACGCTTTATATTTTTATTCGTTCGTATATGCACAACGATTTTTATTTTTTCTTTTTCTCTTTGATACGCTATTAATAAAATTGCTAACCCAATTCGGGTACGCTGCATCCAGTGGTGCTAGCCGTTTTTTAAAGGTTAGATCTGGTTTTCGAGATGTACCGTTAATTCGAAAATGGATGAGGTTGCACAACATACGTTCGCGTAACTCAAAATCGCTTTTGCGTTTGGTATGATAGAAATTAATGATTGATATGTAAAATAAAGTGGGGTTGGTCATACATTTGACCCATCTAGGGGCATACTACGCGCGGCAGGGGCCAAATTCGTGATATTCTTAAATTTAGCCGGTACAGAGCGTAGGATGCTCATAGATGGGTCAAATGTGTGAGCAATCCCACTTTATTTTACATCTCAATCATTAATTTTTAACATACCTACCCGCTATCTCCATTCCTTAAGAGAGCTCCCATACAAAATGTTCAATGCAGACTACAAATATATTGAAAAAAAAGTTCCATAAATGCTTAGGACGCGAACATATGTTGTGCAACCTCATCCAATTTCGAAATAACGGTATATCTCGAAAACAAGAGCTAATATAAAAAAAAAACGGTTATCACCATTGGATTCAGCGTACCCGAATTATGTTAAAGCGCCATGTGTCCGGTTGTCTATTTTAGAAACTTATTCTACATAAAAACCCTAATGATACTTTAATTTAAATATAAAACAGCATCGCAATTTTGAATGGCTTAAAAAACCAAATGGAACTCCAATCATGAATTATTTTGAAGTTGAAATAAAAACGTAATCATGGTGCCATTTGGGGACCAAATAGAACCGTCATAAACGATTAATTCAGAAAAAGCAAAACCACAACCCAGTATGCAACGTTTCCAGTCAATACTTTTTTCTGAAAATTTTTTCATTATTCGATTTATTTTTCGAAACCAACTCGGCTTACTTTTACTTACTCTGCAAACTAAATACGAAAACAAAGGATAACATTTCGGCTAATTTTGCATACTGGGAATCAGAGTTCGAAAATAAACTTTATATTCTTTTCAATCCAAATTTTTATATTTTAATCAGGCTAAACGGCATTAAATCTTATTTTTATTAAATTTTTTTCGTGAGAAAAGGAATTTTACAACATGATATGAATTAAAATTCATTGACAATTTCTCATTCTGAACTGACCACGGGATGGTATTTTTACTTGGTGTATCGAAATTTTTTTATTTATATACATACTGTACTTTAGTGTTTTGTACTGTAGAAATATGAGAGACACAAACGCTAATAGTGTTTGTGAAGTTAATGTCTTAAAAGAACTTTTCTCTGTTTGTGATCTCCGTACACAAAAAAAAAAACTGTACTAAAGCAACTCCACATAAGGATGATTAATTGCGTTCGGTTTTTCTTAGAAAAACCCGCCAACTGTTGTTGTGTTCGGCTCAGCACATTAATGTTCGTTCGTTTCAGTTGTGCTCCGCACCCTTTTGGCTGACAAAAAATTTATTTTACAAAAACAAAAAACATTTATCTATGTCCTTACCGAAAAACCAACGAAATTTGTTTACAAAAACAAAACATGTTCACAATACACACGCAAGCTATTCGTGCTTTGGTCGTGCAAAATGCCAAGAAACAACAACAATACAAGTGAGAAGCGTTGCAAAAATTTTTTGTTTGCCTTTTCCTTTATTTTTGTGAAAAAAACATTACAGAGCATTAAAATATTAGATATTTATGTCTACCGAACCACTACAATTCTAATGTTTTATAACGAAAAACAGAACACTACATAGTGTTTGTTACTTTCGTCAAAATAGTTATGAACGATATTAAAGGTTGTGTACTAATACACAAACACTTAAAATAGATATCGTTTTTAGGTGTTTGTACCGTACGCTATATAATGTTTGGTTTATCTTCGATTTCCAGCAGTAATGAACTTATTTTGAGATAGCAACGGAGCTGTTACTAGTTTAAAGCCTTAGACAAACCTGGGTGCAAATTAAAGCATTCGATAACGATAATTTTTTTAATTTCATTTAAATTGTATTGTAATCTCGATCGATATGGAATGCCGTAATCTGACCCCTGAAATCAAATAAAAAAGCTGTTGAAGTTTCATTTCGCTTAAAAGTGATGATGATCTGCTTTCTAGGGAAACCCTAAATATTATACATTCTATCCCTGTATCTCTGTTTTCCTACCCTTACTCTTACTATACCCATTTATATGTATATTACCCTCATTGGTCAACATCACTGAACAGCTTCAGCATTCATACTTTAGCGGACAATATCGATTATAACCACAGATTATTGTTAACATTTATTAAATGCACATTAATTTTTGTTTGGTCCTGCTACTGGTAGCACTCGCTATTTCTTTCATATTCCTTTTCTGTTATAAGCGACAATATCATATTTATCTCTTTATCGCCATAATTTTCGATTTAAGTCGTCATTTAAAGGTATTAAAAAAATACAGAAAAGAATGAAAAATAATTTTAAAGAAGCAGAATTATACAGGACATAAATTAAAATTCAAAAACAAGTAAGAAAGCAATAACTCTTATATGAATTTTATCCTCTTAACATAACTTTGTTTTTGTGAGCCGATGACTGCCCACCGTTTCCAAATAAAAATTCGTCTGTAAGTGCCGGTTTACACACGTCAGGTTTGACTCGTCAAGTCTTGAGTTTTTAGGAGAGAGGGGAAAGAAATTGCGTTCTCTTATCCCTTCTCTCCTAAAAGCTCAAGACTTGACAAGTCAAACTTGACGTGTGTGAACCGGCACTAAATAATTTAATGTTTGGGCTTTACCGGTTATAAATTTAGGATTGATTTTATTAAATTAAATTTTTGAATATTTTGTTTTTAAATTAGCAATTTTTTTTTTATTTTTTTGTTGCTGCATATTTTTAACAGTTTTCAGGGCATATGATATTAAAATTATATAATGATATAATGCGTTGGAGTTTTCCCAAGTAGAATGAATAAATGAAAAAAAAACTCCAAGCTACAAAAAAAGTCGAACTTAAATTTATTAGAAGTTATTACATAACCATCAGCGTTACTTATGCGACACCCAGTTAAGAATGTTAAGAAAATATCAGTTTTAAATATAATTTCTTTAAGAACATCAAAAAAAATTCAACTCCCATTGCTGGCTTCCCTGATTTTCTTTAAATTAAATGGATAATAATAAAATAAAAATAAGTTTTTTTCTATTCGAAGGAAAAAAATAAACAACGTAACAGCAAAAAACAAAAAAACTTGTTACTAAAAGAACATAATTCTTTATTAATTTTCCCTCTTTCTTTATTCATATTATTTACCAAAAAAAAAGACAACTCAGGAATTGTCCACTTTTTTGTTTGTTTGCTGCTTCGAATACGGTTTAACTGTTTTCGAAATTAGCCTTGTTGCTAATGGGGTCGCCCTACCAGCGTGATTGCTGTCATCGGACGTTAAAAATTCATAGTGCCGTGAAAGTGTTGTGAATTGTAAAAGTATTAAAAGAAAAGCTAAATTTCTCTTTTTTCTTTTGCTATTTTTTCATTTTTTCTCTGTCTTATTTTCTTATTTAGATTTTTATGGAATTAAGAAAACAATGGAAAATATCTAATTTTTTCGTCTTCTTTTTATGAATGCAAAAAAGTGAAAAATTATAAATAGACTTAAAAAGATTTTAACAAAAATAACTTAAATAAGCAAAGATAAAAAAAAATGGTTGTATAAGCAGCTAAAGAGATATTTTTGGTATTAACTGCACTGTAAGAAAAAGATACGTAAAACAAGTAACAATTTTATTCAATAGTAGTACGATTGTCGATGTATCGAAAACTTTTCTATATAGAAAAAAAGATTTTCGATAACATCGGAAAATTTAGTATATAAAATACGAGTTTCGATGATATCGAAAACTTTTTATACACAACATATATTTATGTTATACATTTACATCGCAAAATCGTCTATATAAAAAACGATAAACATTTTCGATAACATAAAAAAGAAATTTTATACAGATATAAAATTTTCAATAACATCGAAAATGTTTCTATAAAGAAAAGACAAATTTCGAAGATAAAGAAAAATTTACGATAATATTGAAACTTTTTCCATATGAAAAATACGAAAATTTTCAATTTAAATAAGAGGACTTTCGATAACATTGAAACATATTTTATATAGAAATTATAAATTTCAATAACATCGAAATATTTTCAATATAGAAAATATGAGTTTCGATAATATCGAAAATCGTTTACATGCAAATTAAGCTGGGAAGCCATAAATATGCAATTGCATGTTTTTCGTTGTGCGATCAATGAAGGCAGAAACAATATATTAATCCGATTTAGAGCTTTTTATGAATTTTGGCATCGATACGTTAGTGATATTTTACCCTTTGCAGCATTTTTTGCATAATTTAGTTAAAAGAGCCTTTTTGCAGCATTTTTTCAAGTTTTTAGAGCATATTTTGCCTTTTTGAGTCATATTTTGATACATGTTGAATTTCTTAGATGCTTACAAGAGCTTTCGCAGCAAATAAAAAAAATGTTTGCTGAATTTCGGCTTTTGTAATTAATATTGTGGCAATTTTGTTGAACTATTTATGGTTTTTAATCCAAATTTTCAATATTTTTAATCAGGCTTAAGTTCATCAAATTTAATTTTCATTAAATTATTTTTATGAAGAAAGGAATTTTACAACATGAAAATTCATTAAATAGTTATTGATAACCATTAATTCTTGACTGACCTGAGATTCGAACCCAGGCGGCTGGTTACCCTGACATGTTTCGATCGCTACCATTCGATCTGCTCAGAGGGATTTTCCGTCTTACACTTTGTGTTTAAAATATTTATTTGTTTACCGAACATGTTGCTTCAATTTCGCCATCTGCATTTAATTTTTACTCGAAAATTGTAAGAAAAATCAGGTTTATATACGATTAAAATTTTAAGATTGTATTTATTACATGGAACTGTCATTAAATTGTTGAACATTTTTTTTCAAATAAGCAATTTTTAAATTTGTTGAGGCATATTTTTAAAAATTTTTGGGGTATATTTTGAAGTTTTTACTGCATATTTTATGCGCATAAAACGCGTTTTTTTTAGAGCATATTGCTGGTTTTCCTGATAATAAGATTTTCGATAACTTTAAAACAATATTATTAATACGATTTCTGATAATGACAAAAAATCTTCTTCATATTAAATGAGGAGCTTCATAACTAAACGTAACAATTCCACTTTTACAATTTTTGGATAAATAAACAAAAAAAAGATGAATTTAAGCCAGTACGATGCATGTGAAATAGTTGCGTTTCTAAGTAAAACAATTCGTTAAAACAACGACTATAATGATTTTAGTTTGTATGTACAAGTACAATCCCTGCGGTAAATTTGTGTCAATTGGTCCATCAAACTGGTCCTGGGAATTGTAAAAATAGAACAAGTACAAAACGAAAAAACTCATGACCAGTGAAAGAACTAAAAAGGTTGAAAAAGTAATTAATTACAGTTCAGTCTTCACTGGTGGTTTGACACATTTTTTGGAACTTTCTAAAATTTGGATCTTGAATTTAATTCTAGGACTTGTTTTATTGAAATAATACTACATTGTAGTAACGAACACTGAACACCTTCATTGAGAATAGATGTGAGACTGGTCGAATGGTGTCAAGTGACCCCCTCCAATGACAACCCCATGTAAAAGTGATAGGTATAATTCATTTAAAGTGTTATAACTAGAGCCGGTCTCTACCACCAGAGACATATCACGGGACTACTTTAGGGATATTATTCAGTAAAAAAACAATTAAACTTAAAAAATGGAATTGTTGCGTTTTGTTAGGACCCTCCTCAAACATGACTTTTTATAACATCAAGAAAAGTTTAAAAAATAAAAAAATGTACTTTGAAAAAAACAGATGTAAAGCCCTTATGACACTACATATTTTATTCATTAATTGATATAGAATTGATAGAAAGAAACAGTAAATGCTAGAAAGAGCAAACTATAAGAAATGTAAACAAAGTTTTTTTAGTATTTTTTTCTCTTGTTATGGTTTTGTTTCAGGGATGGCGTTAAGAATATTTAAAATTGTACCAACAACTTTTAAAAATTATTACTTTTTACCCTAATTGTACTAAGAGATTTTTTTAGTTGAAATTAATTTTATTTATGTTCTTAAAAAACACCATAAAAAGGTATTATAAATCTTAGTTTAAAAAGTATTAACATAAAAGAACAATTAAAACAACTTACCCATCCCTGCTCTGTTAATTTTATTAAATGTTGCCAACTTTTTGTTTATGAGAAACCTAAAACCAAAAAGCGGTAAGTCGCTGAATTTTCCCATTAACCGCTGCTTCAGCAACACTTAATATTTCAAGCTTGAAATTTCAATTTTAAGTTAAACAATTTTACATTTTTTTTGACATAACTTAATTTTTTATCGATAACTTTAGTAAAATGTTTGACAGTTTGCCATTTATCTTAATACAGTTGAACCCTTCGCACTTGGTAAATTTTTCTATTACTTTATATTTGCACTGTTCACCAAAACTTGAACAATGCATTAACAATGTAGTGTAATAAGGACTTAAGGAAGAACATGTAAAATCAATTAAAAAAGATAATCCGTCAAAGCAAATTTCGATCTACCAAAGGTTAAATACAATTTGGTTTAAAGATTGATGTTTGACTATTGACTGCCAGTAGTCGTCGATGGCTGCGAGTGTTAAACGGCAAACCCCTCTGAAGAGATTGAGTGGTTGCAATCGAAACATATAAAGATAATCTGGCCGTAAAAGCCTGGGTTCGACCCCAGCAGCAGTTAAGAATGAAAAATTATCAATAAATTTTAATTAATTTCATGTTGTAAAATTCCTTCTTCATAAAAATAATTTAATGAAAATTAAATTTGATAAACTTTAGCTAAATTAAAATATCAAAGTTTGGATTAAAAACCATAAATAGTTCAACAAAATAACCACAATACTAACTATTAGAAATTATAATTTTCAATAACATTGAAAATTTTCTATATAAAAAAATAACATCGATAAACTTTCTATTTAGTAAATGCGATTTCCGAATCGCTAAAAACTGCGATTTTAATAGAATTAAAAAATATTAACGCATACCGGGAATAAAACTTCAAACAAAATTTTACAGCCTGGCCCACGATGTCAATCGACAACTTTGAAAATCGTTTTTAAAAGCGACCCACTAACTATCGACTTGTCGGTTGTCAGGTTTTCCGTTTCTAACTTAATCCACTTATTAACTGTCAAATTACTGAAGGGTGCTTTGACCATAATGCACGATTTTAATTGTGAGTCACACCTTAACGTCAAGTTTTTGCCCAACTTAGTTTGACTTTTCGTTGTTTCAGCGTTTGACAAATTCAACCTTGGAGCGCGTCAAGCATCGTCAAAACATCGGGTGGTTAGTTGTACAGGCAGAAAAAAAGATGTTATTGCAGACCCATGTGTCTCAGTTAATGAATGAAGTTATTAAAATTATTGAAAAAGTGTGAAGTGAATAGTGACTTTAAGGGCCAAATACACTTGTCAAATGCTTGTTCAGCAGGCGAATTCACTCGTGTACGTGTGCTGGACGTAATATTCGCCTTCATATCTATTTTGATTTTCCATCCAGCATCGTCGGTGTAACACATACAAACACATTCTCACTAATACTACAACAATGCTTGATGAGTATTTTGATCAGTGTATTTGGGTCTTTATTACAAAGAAGATCATTTTTCGCCCCAGTGAAATGAAATTCCACGAGTGATTGTTAAAAAGCCGATGCAACCACAAAGAGTCACTGTTTGTTTCGGTTTACGGGCTGCCGGCGCCATCGGGCCGTACAGTTTTCGTGAATGGTGTTCGTTAGTGGTGTTAAAAAAAAAATATTTAATGGTCGAATTACGTTATCTCTCGAATAGTGACTCTAGAAAATTTTGTGAAATTTAAAGTTTCTCTAGAGAAGTTTTTTTAATATTATCAAACTTCAAACTCTTTCTAGAGGAAGCTTTTTGCTATTATCGCAGGAAACTGTTTTGAATTTTCTTGCAGTGCATGTAAGCTACGGCTAAAAATTTTCTCTTCTTAGACTTAAGAAATCCAATTATATCAGAAATAAAACAGAATTACTCTTCTATCTTGCAATTGATTTAAAAAGTTTTATCTATGTACAGATATATTTTTTAAGCTCATTTCTTTATGATTGTAGGTCACCGAAAGATACACAATTTTGTAGGAAAAAGTTTCTTATTCCATCGAAACGGAAACATAACACAAAACTCTGTTTAAGTGTGAACGTGTTAGTGTTCGACTGTGTATGCTGTAGATGGTCAGAGTATCAAATAATGCTGAACATCACGTTACAGTAACTCTGACCAGCATATGAAACCCAATCAATATGTGTTGATTCTACAAATACCCCACGGACATGGATATGAACTGTATTTAAATAATTTATAGAAATACAATACAGAGAGTTGCTAGATAGCACATGCTACAATAGAGAACAAACAAATAAAAAATCTAAAATCAACACAGAAAAGGATTTTACTGAATTTGTAAAAATGAAAATATTTTCAATAGAATTATTTTATAAAAAAAAAAATAAATAAAAAAAATGTTAACTTTAAAGGTCTGTAAATGTTTCACCAGATAAAAACACTTTCAGTCTTTAACTCTGATATGGAAATTCTTCTTTTACGTTTTAAGGTGTTTGTTGTTATTTTTTCCCCCTGTGAAAAATACTTTATAATCCTTAAATCCTTTTAAATTATTTTCTATGTATGTATGTATGTGGTTTAATTTCTTTATTGTCCCTTAGCTGAGAAGCAATTAATCCTTTGTCTTATACTCTTATAAATGGAGTTATATGATGCCATATTTTTGTATTTTTTCACGTTTCACCTTCCATTTTTTTAAAACAATATCTTTTGTTTATTCTCTGTGAATGGTCTTTTATTAATATTTTTTTGTTGTACATTTTGTTGATATTGTTTATGGCATTCGTTGGTGTATTGGCCCACTACAGTTTCCATTATTTTTTTATTGATTTTTGCACTTCGCATTTAGCTTTGTAATTGGTGGTATTGTTTTACCTTTAGTGAGAATAATTTTAAAAACAACAAGTATAAAAGTGCTATATTAGGCTATGCCGAATCCTATATACCCTTCAACATTGTGCGATAATAACTGAAAGTTTAAATTCCGGCCACATTTGGTCGGATGTTGTATATTGACAACCAAGATGATTGTTGCTAATTTAGATACTTTGGCTATATGGATTAATATTAACGCAATTTCTCTCTAGGAAAAAAACTTAATTTTCGGTAATTCCGATTCGAAATTTTTTCTAAAGAAAATTTAAAATTTAATTTCATCAATCGCGATAATACTGAAAAAAAATTAGAAGAGCTGCAATTTAACCCTGCATGCTTAATGTTATTTTTTATGCGTTATGACTAGGGACCTGATTTTTATGCAGTTAAAATCGAGTTTTATGCGCATAAAACATACACTAGAAATAGAAAAATATGCGCTTTAAATATACTAAAAATAGAAAAATATGCGCTATAAATGGAAAAAATATGGACTTTAAATTTTTCTTAACACATTTTTTAATCATAAACAAAACATTAAAATCACATAAAACCTCTAAAAATTCAGTCTCGTTAACGAAAATAAGTTGCACCAAAAAAGCAGAAGTAAAAATATAGTAAAACACAAAATATATAGTAAACAATAATGTAAATTAAGTCACTTGTTAGATAGATATTTGAACCTTCATATAGAACTAATTAAGAACAATACTCATTTTCATATACATTCATTTTCCCCTACGCTGTTTTCGTAAAAATTGAAATTAAATATGCCAGCAGTTTGTGTTATCATTTTGTGTCCTTCATATTTCTAAAAACTTTATCAAGTTTGATACGAATTTGTTTACATAAGTTACCCTTAACTCCATACATTATATTTATGACGTTATCAATTAATTTAATTTGCATTCTCAATGGATTTGATTTCTCTAATTTAACAATAGTCTCCGAGATAAATCCGTAATTTGAAGACTTAAAAATTATCCGAAATTTTATATTTGGTAAATTTGTTATTTTTTTTGGTACTGCATTACCATCGTTCCATCACATCCTTGAATTGTTCTGATTTCGCCCACTTTTCCTGCATTGTTGTTATGGGATACTTCTCTTAATATGCGACAAAACGAGATGTGCTTTGCAAAATATTTTTTCGCCATTTTTTCCCAAAAATGCACCAAAACTATGCAATGTCAGCAATATATGCACAAATATGCCTTCAAAGCCAAATATGCAGAAATATGCATTAACAAATCGATGCGATTTTATTTAAAATTTCTGGATTCGAAAAGATATTAAGTTTATGTTGATCTCAGACTGACGACAGCAAATATGCATTTGCATAAAACTCCGGGCCAATGTTAGTTGATTCGACTAACATCTCGAAAAATCAATTCTATGGTGCCAACAATTAGCCTTATTTCAAAAAGGCACCAAAAAATGAAATTCTGTACATTGATTGTTGATTGTTTCCTTGAATTTTGAGCGGTTTTGCTACCTATGGACCTAAGCCGGGGGAAAAGGTAAAAAAAAAAGATTTATGGGAAATTTTTCACTATTGGTGGTACCTAAACGGTGTTAAGAAACATTCCCTGGAAGTTCATATGCTCTAAATAGTTGTTTATTGAGATCTTAGGTACATTATTGTAGTTAATTGTTTCCTTTAATTTTGAACGGTGTAGCTGCCTATGGACCTAAACCGGGGGAAAAGGTAAAAAAAATCGAATTTTTTAAATTTTTTTGCGATTTTAATCTTGAAGATTAAGTTTTTTTGATTTTATTTGTTCACAATTTTTGTTCTTTATGGCAAGAGCTACAACGTTGTCTCAGAGGGTTAATCAAAATTCCGAACGGTTTGCAAGACATGAGCATGAGAAAATGATCACTTTTTTGCAAAAATAACACCGAGGCCCTAAATCTTTAAGAGCCCATAAAAAAGTGCATGACTTTGGGCAAAACTGGGAGACACGGGTCTTTTTTTTTGTCCTTTATGGTTATTTATTCTCCGTTTATGGTTATTTGTTTTCGTGTTGCACTGTGTTATTGAACGGCAGAGAAAATTTAAAAAATTATTCACTCTTTTTTTATTTGTCCATAAAAAATTTTTTTTCTTTTTTTTTAGTTACAACAACACTTTTTTAAGATTCATCCAGAGCATTACTAACACAGTGCAACACCGTTAAGATAGCGCTTAGGTAGCCGCAAAAGTGAAAAATTTGCCGAAATTTTTTTTAATTTCATTTGTTTTTTCTTTACTTCAACGTTGAGATACTATGCTTCCTAAACTGTGTTAGGAATCATTCTTAGGAGGTTCATATGCCCCAGAAAGTTGTTTATTGAGATCTTAGGTACATTTTTGTAGTTGGTTGTTTTCTTGAATTTTTAACGATTTGCTACACATGGACCTGAACAGGGGAAAAAAATAAAAAAATCGAATTTTTTTAAAGTTTTTTGCGATTTTTAATCCAAATTTTTAATATTTTAATCAGGCTTAAGTTCATTAAATTTAATTTTAATTAAATTATTTTTATGAAGAAAGGAATTTTACAACATGAAAATTAATTAAAATTGTTATTAAGAATCATTCATTCTTGACTGACCTGAGATTCGAACCCAGGCGGCTGGTTACCATGACATGTTTCGATCGCAACCACTCGATCTCCTCAGATGGATTTGCCGTCTTACACTCGCAGCCATCGAAGAGTGCTGACGTCAATAGTCAAACATCAATCCTTAAACCAAATTGTATTTTAACCTTTGGTAGATCGAAATTTGCTTTTTTTAATGATTATCCATTTTTTAATTGATTTTACATGTTTTTCCTTACTTCTGTTTTTACCGTACTTATGTCAAGAATTCTTCTTGAAGTCCAAAGTAAATTTTTTGTTTTTTCATTTTGTTTTTCTTTTTCTTGTTGACCTTTTTCAGCACAACTTGAAGGACAAATGTACACATGCGATTTTGATCTTAAAGATGAAGATTTTTTGGATTTTATATGTTCACAATTTTTGTTCTTTATGGCAAGAGCTACAACTTTGTCTCAAAATTCCGAACGGTTTGCAAGATATCAGCCTGAGAAAATTATCACTTTTTTGCAAAAATTACACCAAGGCCCCAAATCTTTGGGGGCCCATAAAAAGTGGATGTCTTTGGACAAAGCTGGGAGACACGGGTCTTTTGTTTTTTGGTCTTTTATGGTTACTTTTTGTCCGTATATGGTTATTTTTCCCTGACTTAAAAAATTGCACACAGTGTAATACATGTTTAAAACAAAGTTTGGGCTCATAGCAGAGAATAATGTATTTTTTACCAAATACTAACTTCAAAATTGTGGTACTATTTTAAAATAAATGTTTAATAATTTTTTTCCTATAACACGAATTAAGTTTAATTTTTCTTGTAAAATATTATTAAAAATTAGGACAAGTTTAGCGACCTCTAGCAGCAGCGAAAAGCATTTAACATAAAAAGGGTTCTTCCTACATGTAATTTATTTAGATACGAATAGAGTACAGTAATTTGTTTAAACATTGGAACAACATTGTTTCACTTTATTTTTATGTATGGGACAAAGTACTGTGGTAAGCTCGGGGTAAGGAAAAAAAATTTTTGTACAGACTTTGTTGTTATCGGCAAGTAACTAGCGCAACTAACTTGCCGAGTCTGAAAGGGGTCCAATTACATAGAAAAGTTTAGTCAACTTTCATCAAAATATGAATATACTCACGATATTTCGTTATCAATTTCATGAAATTTCCAAAAAATAGACCTTTGAGTTTTCGGAAAATAGTCCCTGTAAATGATGTTATAGAGCTCTGAATAGCATTAATTGGAACTTTATAAATATAGATGAACTTTACACTATTGATAAATTTTAAACAAAAAACCATATTCCTCGAAATTTGTAAAAATCAAAACGTTGCCATACCCAAGTGTACCGAGGGATTTTTTAAAGTTTTTATTTTCATGTTTTAACCAAGTTTCTGGAGTGCAACTTCAAAATGTATGCATTTTGTTAAGAAAATTTTTTAAAATTTTAAATTAGAGACCCCAAAATTTTGCCGCCTTCCAAAAAAAAATTTGTTTTTTTTGCTATCCCACAATTCTGAATCTTTCAAGAATCAATTTCAAATATGTTTTAGGTTTGTAATCAATAAAATTTTCGTGAAAATTCAGTTTCAGCTAGTTCGTTCTAAAGAAATATTGGGACACCTGCCTGGAGGCGCTTTCTGAGTAGCTGCGAGCTTTTTCTAACCCACGTTTTCTTTAACCCACTTTCGGCACGCCAATTTTTAACTGATTGAACTAAAATTTTTGTCAAAATTTTTTTATCCTAACCTCACACAAAATTGCCCTACGATTTTAAAAAAGATAAGTTTTCAATTTTCTTCATACATTGAGGGTCCACCTTATTCCATCAATTTTATAAGGACGATAGTTTTCCGGAATGGATTAGAGTATCCGGAATTAATTCGCATGACCGTTGCCTTTTTTTAAGTTATTTTTCCACCAAGTTTTTCCTAATTTGTGGGTGAGTCGCGATAGTTGCGGCCACGTCTGTATGGCAGTGAGAGAGGAGGCATATGTTAGCGGCATATTTAAAGTCCTCCAGAACTTCGTACAGCCCCCTTAAAATTTCTGGTTAACAATCATAGCGTAATGCATTGTGCTGTTAAGCACAAAGTTAAAAAGCAGTGAGAACATATCACATACTTGACGAGCACCAGTGTCAACCTCAATCCATCATGTAGATTTGTGGCAGCTTGCCTTTGTATACAGACTTTTAATCATTTGTATGAGCTAATGTGGGAGCCCTTTACACTGAAGAGCCTTTCAGATAACGTCTTGGGCCAAGCTGCCAAATGCCTTCTCGAAATCAATAAAAATAAGAATAAGATACTAACAGCTCTACGATTACTCTCAGAGAATTAATGTCGTTTACTTAGTTGGGTGATTCCTCGCCGGCTATTGTGTATTTGTTAATATTTGAAAACCAAATAAGTTATTAACTAAAATATGTACAAACTATTTCATTTATTATTGCTATAAGAAAACAAGATTGACGCACCACTTCCTAAATGCTTATTTCACGTGTTCGTTTACACCCACACCATACACTCCACAACCACGCACCCAGAAACCCATAACAATACAACACCAAATAATTGTCTCTTTAAGGGCTAATAAATACACCACTAAAGGGTTAATTAAAACAAGTGAAACAGCGTGTCTTCACTGAAAAAATCAATACGAAAAAATATTGTGGAAGGATTCAAGCTGTTTAGACGACAGCTTTTATATTTGTTATTGCGAGTATTCTTTGTTGTTGTTGTTTTTTGTACTTCTTATGCTTCTTTAGTACCTTTTGTTTGTCTAGCCTTTACTTATTTTTTTCAATAATATAATAGTCCCTTTTTTTATCCCTTTGTAATTAAGGACTTAATGAATTGTATTGTTATAAACATATTGTTGACTTTGTCCTGACATCGATATTGTGGTTACTTTTAATAAATATAATGGCCCCTAATCATAGTTAAACAATAAAGTCGGTTCTTTATAAAAAAAAAACTAAAAACCACTTCTTAACTTGTAATCCACTATACTGAAAATAAAAAAGCGTTTTAAGTTAAACCAGCTTTAAGTGGATGCCTCATCAAATTTATATGGAAAATTTGTCAATAAAATTTGTAAAAACAAAAAACGTAGTGGCCTGCCAGGGCCATCAGCTATTGATATTAATATTTTAGTAATAATGACACTTTTATTTCCTCACATTAACACCAGATGTAAAGTGTTGTCAAATTAGTTAAAAACCAACTTCAGCTAATTTTAAAATTAACGCGGCTTAAGATAACGATTAACCCTCTAATGCCTAATCGTGCCTTAAGGCATTTTTTCCATTCCATTTTTTAAAAACTGCTTAAAGATCTAGAAACATATTTGTAGAAGCTGCGTAAGCTCTTAAAATCTCTTAAAGCATTGTAAACAATCTCGAACACATAGCTTTTGTTCAGCAGAAAATATGGCAGCTTCAAATTCTTAAAGTTCACTTGTAAAGTTACAATGACGATGAACCGGCCGCTAGCTTATCAGTCACTTATTAGGTTAATTGGTCTGTCGGATAGCATCCCAAAAATAACTATTTGTAAGTTGGATGGAAAAGTATACGTTGTTTCGTATTAAAGCAATTTTTGGGACTCTAATAAGATTATATTTGCAAAAAAAAAACTAAGAAAAATATTTTAAAATATACAAATACATAAAGCCACTGTTTTTGGTATTTTATTTAAGCTTTGACATTGTTACAATTAGAATTTTGCTTTTTTGTATTTTCTAAAATCTTTGAAAAAAGGTTTCCTATTGATCTGGCCTAAGCAACCAGTGAAATGCGTGTGTTTATTAAAAATAAAAATTGGGAATTTAGCACGTCATAGAGAAATCGTATTAATAATAAATTTCGTACAACCGAAAATAACTTTGATTACACATTAAAAAAGTTAAATCTATATTTATTGTTTCCGCAATCAAGTCAATTTGGTAACACTGTTTATGTTTTTTACATTAACGCTATGTTGCTACAAGCAACTTATTACTTGCAAGTAGTGTATACATACGTATTATAAACGAAAAATCGAGACACTTGCATGTGGCAACGCTGGGTAACTTGCTGCAAGTCTATAAAATAACTAAAATAACAGAAATGGCTTGCAAGTTGTCTGCAAAGAAGAAAAATGTGTTGGTCTTCGTGTTCGTGAAAAAGAGGAAGTGTATTGTGTTTTTCGAACTTGCACTTGCATGTGTAAAGGCCTGCTAAATGCTTTAAATCAAAATTTTTCATTTTCATACACGAACAGAGAAATGAAGAAAGTTTCTGTACCAAATATTTCATAATATGGACGAGGACTTAGTGCTTGTGTTTTCAAAACAAGTAGAATACCAACAAAATCCCTAACAAGAAATAAAGGCAGGGTAAATTATAGCAAAAGCATCGAGTAAAACAGAACACAAAGAATAGGTATAAAAATATTAGGCAGCAGTGCAATTAGTTTAATTAGAAAACAAGCATTAACCTTTGGTAATAATTATAAATTTAAAAATAAAAGAAGGCCTTGGCTGGCTAGGACATCGTGCGTAAAACATCTTTGAGTATGGAATGGGTAATAAGGCCTTGTGTCTGAGAAATAAGGGCTTGCAGAAGGCCTGCTTGCTACTTCTGTTTACCGCTGGGGAGAGTTTTATACACAAACTATTTTCCATTTAATGATATTGCCCGTAAGCTATTCTTCTTTTGCTTGTGCAGTTCTTTAGTATTACGATTTAATTTGGTCCAAAATTCTTTTGTTGCTACTAAATCATCTTACCAAATTTTGTAAATATTGGTCCATAGGTGACTTTGACTTCCATTCCATTTCCAAAAATAGATTTAAGTGCCATAAAAATTTTGCGAAGACAACAATTTTATGCATCCAGCATTGGCCATAGGCAGTGTTGCCAAAACATTGTGATCAAATATGGCTTAATTTACGGAAAAATTGCTTAATTTACGGAAAAATGGCATAAAATTGGTAAACGTTTTTTATTAAATAAAAACACATTTAAATTCATTACCAAACCAAAAAAAAATTCATTAAAAATTTTTTACAAAGAGTTTGTAGATTGATATCAATTTGTTTCATAATGTTAGATATTCCATGTTAAATATCTTTAGGTATGTGAAAACACTCTTAAATGTCAAAAACATTAACTCCGGGTCTCCACGTAGCAATATTTATTGCGGCAAACGTCAAATTTGATTGCTCCATTAAATTTGCTACGTATATATCGCATATTGCCATGAGTGGCAATCCATTGCGCAATGATTGCTCTTCTTATTGTTTGAGCAATTATTGCTCAGCAATCTGCTGTAAAATAAGTTGTAATTTTTCTGACATTTAATATCTCTGTACTTTTGTTTATGGTAAAGCAATTTCACGTGTTCTCCAGAAATATAATCAGCAATTATTGCTCCATTGTTCTGTCATTTCTGCCGACGTTTTTGCTTGTACTTAGCAACAAAAATTGCCACGTGGAGACCCAGCGTAATGAAAGCACAAAATAAATAATAAGATAAGTACAGAATGTACTAATAAAGTGGCCTCACAAGCGCAGCTGTTTGCAGTGATTTTGTTCGTGTGTGACGTTCGTCGTCATTTTTTTTGTTTATTTACATTTTTATAAAGGTATTTTGACATTTGCCGTCTCAATTCTAGCAACAAAATGTATGTTGTTTTTTCTATTGTTTCATTGTTGTAGTACTGAGGTCACTTTGTTAATACATTTTGGATAAGAAGATAATAAGAATTGTGGAGAACTGAATAAAAAACACGTTTAAATTGAAGCTAAAAGGAAACGCGTGTTTTATATCTGATATTTCTGTAATTTTTTAACAATGTTTACTTGGTTAAATATCCATGGAAGTGAGAGCAACTTTAAAGAAAATTCTGAAATTTCTAAAAAAAATTTGTTGCGGCCTGCGTCTTATATTGAAATAATTTCGACCAGAAAGAAACAGTGTTGTTTGTGTTGATCTACAGTGAGCGTCAAAAGAATGTAAACAGCTTGTTTTCCAATATAAAAAGTGTTATGAATAAAAAGTTAAATTTCTACTTTGCCAAATTTGATAAGACTTTATGCTTGCTGTCTGTCATCTGTGAAAAATACGTTGTTCCAAAATTTGACGAAAGCAATAAAATTTAGACATAAGAAATTCAACGGAAAACACACAGTATCTTTAGTCAAGCGTGAAAGGGTTAGCTTTTGTAATACGTCCTAAAACAGCTGGATCAGACCAATAGTCGCCCGATATCAACTCAACTAAACTACTAGGAGCATTTGGACAGACAAATTTAAAAAAAGCATAACTAGCAACGACTCTCTGGAGAAAATTCTGAAGGCAGAGTGGCCAAGTGCAATCGCTGCAAAAGAGACTAGAAGTCGTCCTAAAAGCAATAAGAAATCAAACAAAGTATTTGCCACATCACTTTTCTTGTGGTGTTTTCTTTTCTACAAATAAAAATACATTTTAAAAGGTGCATGTATAAATTGTCTTGCCGAACATGTTATATTGCAATTTTTTATTTGACGAGAACAAAACACAGCTGTTTTTAACAGCTGACAAAAAGTTTGTTCTTCAATATACATATAAAAAAAATATGTACATAAACCTTAATTTGTTAATAGATTGATATTAAATAAATAAATAAATGAACAAAATGAATGACGAAATTCCAATTTATTTAGTTTGTTTCTCATAAAATATGTAAACAAGAAAATTCCTTTGCCAGATTGCCAATTGATTAACACCATATACCGATATATCAAAATATCGATATTTAAACAAAATATAATCGATATATATCGCCGATATTTTAACTACCGATATATCGATGTATCGATATTGAAATACGACTATCGAATTCGATATTTTTTAAAGTCAGTATTCATTAAGAACTCAAATAATATGTTTTTTAAGAATTGGAATCATTGCATGCATCATATGTTTTTTTTAAACAAATATGAAGATCTAAAATAATTGGCATTTATAAGAAGCAGTGCCGCATACAAGAATCAGATTGTCTGGAGTGCACATAAAACAGAGAGTGCTCCTGATGTCCATATCTGATGATTACTGGTTTGACTAAAACCAGTTGGTACTTTTGTGGTGCAATTCAAATTTTAAGGAAAGTTGGTACTTCCATGACTTATTTACTTCCATTTAAATTTTTCGTAATTAATTTTTTTTCTTATGGTTTTTTTTTTGTATTCTTCCCTTTCGTTTTTGTTATAATTGAATTTTTTGTTTTGATTAAATTTTTTTGTTTTTATTAATTTTTTTAAATAAAATTAAACAATAAAAAGTAACAATGTAATTTCATATAATTAATTTGTTCATACATATGTCTGTACAAAGGTATACTGAATTTTTTAATTTGGTAATAGTTTCAGCAAAATACGTTCGATATATCGATATTTTTGAAATAATAATAAATATCGATACTCTAAAAAAATATCGATTCGATATATATCGATATATTTTTTCAACTTGCCCATCCCTACACCGAATTCATTTAAATTTTATACCACTGACAACCTACCATTAACAATGTTATGCTTTCTTTTGTTTTACTATAAAATAATGAAAAAAATAACTATTGAAACTTAAAATTTTTACTGTCCTGATAAGAGGCGATTTTTTCCCAACTTCGTCTGGTAACCCCATATATAAACAGAAGCCATCTTTTTACAGGGCATTATCAACACTCTCTTTTTATACGTGGTGATTTTTTTTAGAATAAAACACGCTGAGAGCAAAGCATTTTTAAGTAACGAACACCCAGTTGCATTTTTTTAAAATAAAATATGACATTTTTTGTAGAAAAGAAAACACCATTAGTATTTTAGAACTGTACACTAGGGTGTCCCAAAAAATTATTTATTTATGATTTTCATTGGTGCTCAATCAAAATTTAAAAGCTTATAGGGTAAAGTATTTTTGGTTTTTTTTTAAGAATTTTCGGAATAGGTTTAGAGGTCGCGCAAATGGAGGTTTCATAAAAAACCGGAGTTTTCGGCCTTTTTTTTAACTTTACGGATAACTTGGTTAATACCACGAGTTTCTGCACTCCTGAGGAAACAGTTTTAAAGAAAATTATCCAAGCTTTATTCGTGTGTGAAAATCTTATAAGTTTTGGTGATGAGGCTACTCATTTAGATACCCTTAATTGCAATTTGTCGTAGTTTTTTCAAAAATTTTGTAATAACGCTTTACAACTTTTTAAATTTAAATGAAAACGAAAAAAACTAATGATGCAGTTTGAAAGACAAATTAATTCTAATTAATATGAATAAACAATTTTTAAAATTTATTCTTACCGTTCCTGAGTTATACCCGTTTTTATCTTTATACCCAGTATAAGTTATTAAAAAATCTTTGCAGCATTTGCATTTTTGTCGGCGGTTTGGAGGGATCAAGGGCATCTAAAATTTTTCCCACAAGCCACACATTTCTTGTTTTCACAAAATTCATATATATTTTGAATAAAATTACACATTTTTGAACTAACAAAAAAATAAAAAATAAAAAAAAATCCTGACCGGTACGTCGACGAAAACTTTTATACATTTATGTGACGCGCAAATATAAAGGGACATAAGGGAAAAACCCGGTTTTGTTCAGGAGAGTCATTTTGGTGTACCATCACTTCATAAAACGCGCATATCTCTGGGAGGGAACACTTTTGGTTCATAGGATCGGTCTCATTCGATGCTCAGATGATGTCCCCATCAAAAAAAAAAAGTAAAAATTAATTTTTTTACCCTTAGGTCCCTTTCTCTATGCGCTGCCACATACACAAAAAACTTTTCTATTTGATTCGTCGGTCAGCTAAATCAAAAAATTGTGTTATGTAAAATCGTATAACGACAATATTATAGCGGAGAATACACATAAAATAGAAAGTGAAAATGACAGCGTGTAACGATTTAGATCAATAAATGTCAGAAGTTAATGACAATTAAAACCCAACTATAAAAATTTATGGAAATATACAATAATTATAACGAAAAAAGTATCACCATTTTTAAGGTACAAACTATAAAAATAGTGTAACTCGGAAACTGTAGGACAAAATTCCATTTTTGTTTTTCTTAATTGTTTAGAACTTATCGGTATTTAAAATCGCGTCACTAGTTTTTATACCTTTCATATAAATTTGGGAAGTTCTTAAACCGTTTTTTGCAGAATTTGTTAAAGAATTACAAAAATACTTAATATGTGGAATCGTAATGGACAAAAATATTGCCGGAACTTAAAGTTTTTGCATATGGAAATAAAGTTTGGGAAATTTTCTTTAGAAATATTCGGTCAAAAAATTAAATGAACGTGGTTATTGGCAAAGTTATGAGTCAAGTTTGAAAAAAGCCCGAAACCCCAGATTTTTAACAAAGACTTGAATTGCGCGACCTCTAAACCTCTTCCTAAAAATCTAAAAAAAAATTCAAAAATACTGGACCCTATAAGCTTTCAAATTATGCACGAGCCTCTGACAAAAAAAATTTTTGGGACACCCTACTGTACACTTTTTTGTCGCGTTTAAAAGGGAGTAATTTTGTTTTTTATAGCACTGTTTTTGTTGTTTTTGAAGTATTTAAAATTTTTAATTTTTTATTGGAATAACATTGTCCAAAGTTTTGTAAAAGATTACAAACTTCTAAAAATGTAAATTCTTTTTTACTAAAATAATACTTTTTATATTGGAAAACGAGCTGTTTACTTTGTTTTGACGCTCACAGTATGTATATTATAAATTGAGTATTGGAATACTGTTCCTTTACCTTGAAAGATGTTTCATCATCATCGTTTATAGCGATTTTTAACATGTTTAAAAGTTGTGATTTAAATAAAATGCATTTTAGTTGTAAAAAAAATGTTCATTTTACTTTATCATATATTTTTATAAGAACATAAAAATGATTATTTTACAAGAAAAACGGTAAAAATAATTTAATGCCGAAACAATTTAAAAAATGGCTAATAGCTAGATCTAGAAACTAAATGGCTAAATCGGCAACACTGACCATATGTTTCATATTCTAAAATGGACGTAGATATCAAGATATTATTCGTCACAAGGAACTTTTACACGAACCTTAACCTCATAACATAATTTTGTTTTGGCGCATTCACGATTGGCCATGCCTCCCAAACATAGTACACCTCTTAAACATTTGTCTGCAAATACTTGGGTGAAGGGTATCATACTTAGCAGTCTAAAGTGTAATAAATAACTACGAAAGTTTTTAATATTAATATTAATACTAACTCTTGGTATATCGTGTTAACTACCTTAAGGGACACCGGCCTTAAACGTATGGACATTGCTGCCTGGTTCCGGTGCCTGGTCAATTTTAAGAAGATTTATTTTTAAAGTTATCCCCCTTTTGTGAACATATTTCAATAGTCCATTCGGCGTCCGTTCAAGAGAGATTCAGCTGTATATGTAAATAAATTTGATTTTCAATTAACCTTTTAGCGTCTTAAATCACTTCTATTGAAACGTTACAATCAGTTTAACCATAACAAAAAACTAATAAATAACTTTTAAAAGTTCAAAGGTCAGGGATTTTGTAGTATTTTTAGAAAATAAACGCAAATATTTTCAATAGTATCCACCAGCCTTTGACCTACTTTCCCAGCAAAAGTCTGTTAATTAGAGAAACAACAATAATTTCAAGCAATTCTTAAATAAATGTTATCCTAAATTTGATTTCTGTTATAATCGATTTTTTCCATTAATTTTTATTATACAACTTTAATTGAAAATATTTATTACAAATAAAGAAGAAGAAGAAGAAGAAAAAAGGGAATAAATACCAAAGAATTAATTACCCCTCCGCAAAAGTAAAAACAGTTAGATGGAACACCAAGTTATCAAATAATTGTTATTTAAATACACTCAGGTCTCGTTTTATGCGGATTCAGATTAATGCGATTTTTAAATTTACGATTTTTTCCAGAATTTTAACAGAATTTTAAAATTATGAATCGTGTGTAAAATAGAAATTTTGACATACATACGGAATTGCATATGGGTAAGAAAAGTGACAGTACATATGTAAAATACATCCCGTCCGATAGCACCTTTAGAGGTTGTTTAAGCTTTTTACCGTTTTTAAATTAATCCAAGCTTGCAGCACTGATATAATCGTTATAGTTTGTTTTATTTTGAGTTGTTTCTATACATAGCCGATACGTATGTATGTAATGAGTGTTTTCAGAGCACATAATAATATATTTACAATATAATAAGTACGCCGAAGGTTAATTTCGGTTAAAAATAAATAAAATCAAAAAATTAGGTCGGAATTAGAAAAATTTCAATTCTAACTCATTCTTTCCTGTCTTTTGCGGTACAGCATTGCGATAACCACATTTACGAGTGTTAAGAAATTTGCATAACTTTTAAACTTTAAGTACAATATAAAAAGGGGACTATAGGCTAATTTAGGTTAAAAAATAAAATAAGGTCTAAGTTAGGAACATTTTAAATTAAATTGGTCATTTCCGGTTTTGCAAATGAAAAAAAAAAATTTTTTTCAAATTAATTTTTTTTTTTTTTTCTTTACTTAAGATCAATCGATTTTCTATAAGAAACACTTTTAATTTTTTTTTTTTGATTGATTAGTTTTTAGTGAGAAAAAATAATTTAAAAAAACATTTTTTTTAAAACGGCAACACTTTACCACCCCGTAACTCGACAAATAAACATCATAGAAAACAAATTATTTCGCACACATATTTATATACATATACTGGACAAATATAAAGGAATTCAAACAAAAAATTTTTATTACAAATTATGCCCCTAAATATATTTTTATTGATTTTTTGTATGCGATTTTGTTTTGATTTTTAATTAAAATTTGAATTTATGCGGTTTTCCAGAATTTTGGCACGAACTATTAGTTTTTATATGAAGCTAGAGTATCGTTTTATGCGAATTCAATTGATGCGATTTTTTTTTTGGAACGTATCAATCGCATAAAACGAGACCTGAGTGTATAAGCATGAAATAAGTTTTGTTAGTTAAAATACAATTGTATTTCAAACAAACATTTTAACACATACTAATGCTAATATCTTGCCACCCAGCGGTAAAATTAATGATTAAAGGCTTTATTGAGCAGACGCAAGCACTCCTCGCCGCATTCCATACTTATTAATTTTTTACACAGGTTGTCATTGGGAGCAAGCCCTTCCACACTCCATTCATCTAACAGGCTTTCAGATGAAAGCACACACACCACGCGCTACACGCATTTTCGCTGTCTACGAAGCTGTCAAAAAAGTAGAATCTGTGTAGTCATATGTAACAAGTTACATGCACGAAAGCGAAGGATGCATTCAGGCGTTGAATGCGAATAGTAGGTTTACTTTCTACTTTTGTAAGCGTCACAAGCAGCGTTCGAACAAATCAGCTGGTTTTGACAAATTTAAAAGCGTTGCATGCAACTTGAAACATAGAACGCATGGAAAGTATAAAAATCATATAATGCGTAGAGGCTGAAGAACTTGAAAATATTTGTTATTTGTGCGTTTTGTACTAAAAAATAAAAAACCTTGTGCATGTCGATAGAATGTTCGCTCTATCAAAAAAACTAAGCTAACACAAAATTCTTTAACAGCTGATAAGTAAAAACGCAGAATACTTTAATGTTATCGGGTTCCTAAACAACGCAACGCCACGTTTGCATAAGAGTAACGAGACCAAAAAAATACAATGGAACACCTTCGTTCCCTTTCCAAAGAAAGTAGTTGCAATAAAATTATTTAATTTTTTCGCATTGTACAATTATATCGCCAATGTGTATGTGATATTTAATGGCGGCACATTATCGAGCCCTATTTGCGATTATAGCATAAGCGACAAAATGCAAATTTTGCAGTAAAGGGGTTTTATTTTTTTCTTAAGAGATTTAGCACTTTATTTGGTTTCATATTACGTATGTATTTATTTATTTTTATGTGGGGCTTCGTTGTCATTTTTGCAAAAAAGTGATCATTTTCTTAGGCTCATATCTTGCGAACCGTTCGGAAATTGTATTTACCCTCTGATACAAAGTTGTAGCTCTTGCCATAAAGAATAAAAATTGTGAATATATAAAATCAAAAAAACTTCATCTGCAAGATCAATATCGCAAAAAACTTTAAAAAAATCGATTTTTTTTGCCTTTTTCTCCCTGTTCAGGTCCATAGGTAGCAAACCGTTAAAATTCAAAGAAACAACCAACTACAAAAATGTACATTAGACCTTAATAAACAACTTTTTTCCTTAAGGGGGCTCCCATTCAAAATGTTCAATACAGACTAGAAATATATCGAAAAAAATTCCCATAAATGCTCACGAGTCGCCCCTAGTGATATAATATATCTCACGGAATTTCGGAAAATTATCACTTTTTTGCAAAAATGACACCGAGGCCCAAAATCTTTGTGGGCCCTTAAAAAAAAGTGGATGACTTTGGGAAAATCTGGGAGACATGGGTCTTTTTTTTGTCTTTTATCACGTAGCTTTGTCCGTATATGATTATTTTTCCATGACTTAAAAAATTACACAAATTGTTAAAGTACCTGCCGCTTACGATAGTTTTAATGATGTCGCATACGATATAATCGCAAAATGGGCTCGATATATTGGCAATAATCAAAAGATTTTTGATTTTTATTGCACAACAACAAGAAGTGCAATATACTGTCAAATGTGCTGCCAACATTGTACAATGTTGTTTTTATTTTGCTCATAGGTTATGTTTACCTTTTCCTTGAATGAAAGTTGAGCCATATTTGAATTGAAACCATTGTGCCACTTATTGCATAATGTAGATAATATAGCGAAAAACATATTAATACAAAAATATTGTACAATGGATAGAGCGAAAAAGGAAAGGCACTATTAAAACAAATTAAAACTTAACAGCTTCGTTTCCCCCTTCTTAACGTGTGTAATGAATATTTTAAAAGGTGTTTTTCTAAAAGGCATATTTCTAAAGGCAGGTTAACATAAGAAACGAATTATTAAGAAGGGAGTTTAGAGGCCTTAAAAAAGTCCTGCCACTTGCACTCTTTTCAATATTTACCGTAAGGCAATTAAACACACAAGCACAAATACATACATACATATGAAGTCTCCCAGCGGTAACTAGAATGAGTAAAGAGGCCTTTTATAAGGCCTTATATAGCAGACTAAAGCCCTCTTCGCCGCATACCGTACTTATTTATTTTTTAAGTAGGCTGTCATTGGGCGCAAGCCCTTCCACACTCCCTCTAATAACAACTTCGATCTCTTCCCAAAGAAGGAAGAACGGAAGGACACTAAAAATAAATAAAAATTAAAAACTTCCCTTCTCCCTTCCTAAAAAAGGAAGTAGTGAATGTGTACTGAATTTTTTGGAAGGTCTTTCAAAAAGAAACTTATACCTTCTAGAAGGCATACGTCTGAAGGTAGGATACCATAAGAATCGAATCTTTTAGAAATAAGTATAGAGGCCTTCAAAAAGGCCTGCCAATATTTACCATTAAATGCACATACATACATACATACATACATTTCTACTTTTTACCAACATAAGACACAGCCGGTTCTAGTATTTCGCTTTAATGTGTATCCACTCGCATTCGATGTTTAACTTGGATCGGGCACAACTAATGACTTTTTGATTACCACCATTTCAAATTTTAATAGTCGTAATGAAAATGTGTTATGTGCGCTTATTTTTGACAATAAAATAAAATTTAATTTTCTTATTAGAAAAACATTAATGTTTCTCCACATTTTTTGTAAAGTTCGTGAGAGTAAGAATGAATTTCTCTTATAAATAGACAAAAGTACGGGAACAAAAAAAAAAAACAAAATTGGTAACACAAAGTAGAACGTCGAAGTACATATTTTGATATGTTTTTTTATACAAAAGCTTTTTTGTTTTATTTGTTTTAATTTTTTTAATGAACCCCACTAGTACGTTTACCGTTTTAATTTTGTTTATGCCGTTCGAAAATTACCAGTGCTGCCACTTTGGGGTTAACTAACCGAATTAAGTGTAATTTTTACTGTAGTGGATTGAGCGTGGGTAATTTCTTATAGGTGTAGATCAGGGACCAAATTATGGCAGACGTTATCGAATACTTTTTCAATTCGAAAGCAATTGAAAATGGATTTTTCTAAATCCACCAGTTATCTATCTTCCACAAAAACAAGCTTTAGCTTATTTAAAAACTCCCAAATATTTCTTAACATTGAATAAACTATTCAGGTGCCCACGATGCATACTCCACTTGAAATTATTCTTGAATTTTTTTGCGGAAACACCTTCGTAATTATTATTATTATTAATAACTCACAAAAACGTTGTTAATTACAGCTTTTACTTATAACAAAAATAACATTAGAAAAATGTCCCCCTTCTATTTCCTCATTCGTATCACGTTTGCATGAGAAAATTAATTTTACTTGATTAAATACATACAACAACAACAAAAAGAAGTTAGAGTGCTATATTCGGCTGTGCCGAATCGTTGATACCCTCCACCGAAAACAGAATTGAGCATTAAAATTGGTTGCGGTTTATTATTGACCGACAATCAGACAGTTTAATGCTTTTTTTTAGCAATTTTAACCAACTAGAGTAAAATATAATGATGTGTAAAAGTTTAAGCCGAACTTAAATGATTTTCAGGACTGGAATTTACATTGGAGCCATGGTTAGCTATGAACCAATCATCCCAAAATTCTGCAGAGCGATTTCTGTTATTAAAAAAAATAAATTACATATAATAAATTTCAATCCAGTGGTGAAATTAGTTTTAGGGTTTACAGTGAATTTCAGAAGGCTGCTTAATATGGGATCTGAGGTAAATTATGGACCGTGTATCACAAAATCGCATGACATTTTTTCTGGCCATGCCATATTAAACGTACTAAACTCTTTTTCGGGAGTAGGGTTTATATCGGGCCTAGGGTAAATTATGGTAATTTCTAGTCATATTAAACTGTGACGTGCCAAATTTTGTTATGATATGAGGGTTTTACGGGATTAGGGTTTATATGGGGCGTTGGGTAAATGATGGTCTTCACGAAATTTCACCGTGTGATTTCCAGACCAAAATAAAACGAATTCTTTCAAAAATTATATCATTCCGTGCATTGTTCCACCATTCATGGTTTTTTTGTAACAAAATTATCAATTTTTTAAGGTGGTGGTTCCACGTTTTGATTCATAGCTCTGATCCTACTGAACCGAGTTTGCTGGATTTCAATCCCAAACTGCTTAGGAAAACTACAAGCGATTTGACACCAAGTTTGTTCATGTCTTTAGAGTTTTTCGAAAGTGAGCGTGTTTTCAACAGACGGGCAGACAGACGGACATGGCTAAATCGACTTAGAATTACACCAGGAGCCATAATATATATGTACTTAATGGAGTCTGAGATGAATAATAAAAAAGTTTCACACGGAATGAAAAACTTAGCATACCCTCTTCGCAACTAATTGTGGTGGAGGTTATAAAAATGAAAAATAAGTTTAAATACAGGCTACAAAAAAATTTAGGTTAATTTCTGCATTAAATTTTTTTGTTCTATTATAAAGGGTTTTTCAACAAGAACTTTGTTTTTTAATTGTGACAACACCAACAACAAAATAATTTTTCGTAGAAGATGCATTGGCAATTATTACAATGAATTCAATTTCGCTCGAAAATAACATAAAAATAATTAAAATCCACTATGAAAATGGTGGTTCTATTAAAGTTACATTCACACTGCCAATGAAATGATCATTTTATTGCAAACCAAATTTCCCATTCGCATAATTTTAAGAACATTAGCTGTTTAGTGGCCAGCCAGATCGTGTGATTTAACACCACTAGATTATTTTTTTTTTTGGACAATGTTAAGGACAGAGTCTTTACGGCAGAGATGTAAATGAATCGATAATTTTTGATTTTAATTCATTAGGAATTAGAAATTAGATAAATTTTGAATTAATTCTTTTCACACAAAGAAATGAGTTGAATGAAATTTTAGTCAATTCATTTGAATTTAGCAAACATGAATTGCAATTCATTTGCAATTTTTTCCAAATATCATTTTTCATTAATAATTGCCGAACTTTTCTCTTCGTAATACAATAAAAATTTAAATCATCTTCATCTAAATTTTTTGTTTTATTTTGTTATAGAAAACAAAGTTCTTGTTGAAAACCCCAATATTTACTAATGCACACACACACACACACAAGCATTTGTTGTTATACATAATGATTTAAACTTCTTCTTACTAATACCCACCTGGGTGACCATTTCGGTTTATTTTTTTTTTTTTATAATTTCCTTAAATTTTCTACAGTAACATGGAAATTTGTACTCCCTAAACCAGTTGTAAAGTTCTTCAAAAGAAAAAAAATTGTATAATTGTACGACCTGACTGGGTGTTGCTAACCGATGTACATACATACGTACGTAAAAACCTTTGGTAACGAGAAGGTAAATCTCCAGGCAGTAGTCGTTAAGCGAAAAAGGTGCCAAGCATTTCAGGTCGCAAACATTTTATTGCCTTCTGATAATAAAATTGCCCTTAGGAAAATGGGTTCAATTTTTATAAATTTAAATCATTTAATTCCTATTATTTCATTAACAGAAAATGTAATTAAAAATATTTTATACAAAAAAGAACGACACAGAACGGTAATCAAAAGTTAAGTAATGCCGACCATACACTACACAAATGCAGTGCTCAAGTCTGGCACTGTACAGTGCATTGATGTATGGCCATTTTCTCAATGTACGACAAACTGCCTGTTACTAAATGTCAACATAAATTTATTAGACCGAGAAACTGTCCGTTAGTGCCGGTTAAGACACGTCAAGTTTGACTCGTCAAGTCTTGAGCTTTAACGAAAGAAGGGAAAAGAGTATGCCATTTCTTTTCCCCTCTCTCCTAAAAACTCATGACTTGAAGAGTCAAACTTGACGTGTGTGAACCGGCACTTAACGATTTTTGGTTTTGATTGAATTTATCTGTACAACAAATAAAAGGAAAATTAATAATTGGCAGATGATTGCTGGTTTGCTCTGCAACAGAATAGAAGCAAATGAGACATTGAGAAAACTAAATTTCTTTAATTTATTTATTTTATTTATTTATTTCATTTATTTGAAACTTCTACAACAAAACATTGGTTTTAGTGAGTAGAAATCTAATGAAGTTATGATCAAAAGTATTTATCAATAACATAAAAATATACAAATTAATAACATAAAACAGGTATATTATTTTAACAATTAATATTAAAACAATAGTGAAATACATACTTATATGCGAAAACAATATTGAGAGCGATAATAATAACGTTAGCCATTTATGAATAAAATCTAAATAACTGTTGCTTGAAATGCAGGGCGCTGCTGGTTTCTTTAATTGTTGGGGAAAGATTGTTCCAGAGACGTATTGCAGTAATAAAAAATTGCCATTCCGAAACTAGCGTGTGGTGCCTAAATTGAATAAGATTCTTGTTCCTTCCGAGGCGACTAAAGTTTAAACGATTATAGAGATAATTTGGTTCACGAGTGGTTATTATTTTATGCAAATAAACAAGAGTTCGTATTTTCAACAAGTCTTCAAATAGCACCCCGTATATTTTTTTTGAAAGCGGGGTAATATTAATATTAATATAACTGCCATCACTGACATAATTTTTTATGCCATAAACATATCTCGCAATGTTGTTAAAAGCAACCTTCAACTTATGTTTGCTATTTGAATCACAACTTGCAAAGATCTCACATCCATAGGTAAGGACTGGTATAAGATATGTTTTCGCAATTAGTACTCGAATCTTCATTGGTGTTACACTTTGTGTTTGCCATAGTGTTCTAAGTATTGAGTAAGTTCTGCCACAAGCAAATGTTATATGGTCTGACCAAGTTAGCGTGTTGTTAAAAATGAGACCAAGATTTTTTGCCTTATCAACTATTTCAATTTGTTGGTCGTTGATACAGATTTTAGGACGTTGATCTATTTTCTGGGTTCTCCTTCGTATTATAATACATTTCGATTTTGAAGGATTTAGACTTAAACCATTTATATCTGCCCAATGGGCAACACGTTTGAGGTCTTCATTCAACTTGGCAGTACATGCGTCCAAGTTTTGTTTTTTTGTGCTTATATATAATTGGACGTCGTCAGCATACAATCTAATACGACAATGGTGTAACTTATCAGGTAAATCATTTGCATACATTGAGAACAGTAACGGTCCGAGAATGGAACCTTGGGGAACGCCCCTAATAATTGGCAAAAGCTGTGAAGATGTCAAGCTTTTAGTTTCAACATACTGCATTCGACCTTCAAGGTAAGACGAGATCAATTTAACCGAAGTTACTGAAAAATTCATAATTTTTTCAAGTTTTTGAGCTAATATTGTATGGTCCACTGTATCAAATGCTTTTGAATGGTCTAACAATATAAGCATTACTAAACAGCCATCATCCACTTCCTTTCTAATATCTTCAGAAACATCAGTCAGAGCAGTAATGCAGCTATGGTTAGCTCGGAACCCAGATTGTTTTTCAGTAAGTAGATTGTTACTATTTATATATTGAACTATCTGCATACGTAAAAGTTTTTCAAATGCCTTTGACAGATATGGTAAAATAGCAATTGGCCTGTATTCAGTCGCAGATTTTGGTATTGGTAGAATTTTGGCTTTCTTCCATCTTAGCGGAAAACTGCTCTTTGTTATTATTGTGTTGAAAATGTATGTTATAAATGGTAATAGTGGTTGAAGAATAATTTTTATGAAGTTTGGATGAATGCCATCAATACCTGTTGCATTCGACTTGATAGAACAACAGCTTTTAAAAACGTCGAACTGGTTTACGCACTCGAAATTAAACTTAATTTGTGGCATATCTTCATTATGATGGTTGACATAATATGAATGATTTGCTTGTCTCATAGGTATATTAACAAAATTTTGATTTATTTTATTTGGATCAAGCAAGCTAGCGTTTTGTTGGTTGCCTTTAGTATTCACAATGCCAATTTCCTTAATTGCACTCCAAGTAGTCTTTGTAGAAACTGAATTTGTGAATTTCTCAGCATAATAACTGGATTTAGCTATTCGTATTGCTCTTGTTACAGATTTTCTAGCTCCACGATATGTATTATGCAGATCAGATGTTTTAAAGCGCTTCCACCTAGAGAATGCATAGTCTCGAGCTGTTATCAGACGTTTTATTCCCTCATTAAACCAAGGTCTATTGCGGTTATTAATTTTTTTAGATTGAATAGGTACTGTTGCGTTATACAGAGATAATATGTTTTCCTCCAAGAAGCCAATCTGATCATCTACTGAATGCATGTAGTAAATGCAATCCCAATTAATATTGAGAAACTCTTCTTCTAGGGTGACATAATTTATACGTTTGAAATTACGAAATTGAATTGTGTTAATACAGGTTTCCAAAGGAATGTCAAATATCAAGAAAATGAGATCATGCCTAGAAAAGCAGGAGGCAGATAACTGGTCATATTTTAAAATTTTTTCCTTATCGGAGACAAAAAATAAATCAATCAAAGTGTTACTAGATGATGTGAAGTGTGTAGCACTGCTAGTATTTGCGGAAATAAGGTTGAATAATTTCATATTCTCCGATAAGTTTGATTCAACAAGCAGATTAGAGTTGAAATCGCCTGCGATAACAACATCACTATAAAGTGGTGTAACATCAGCTAAAGTTTCGTAGAAGTGGGTAAAACCGATGTTATTCCTTGGTCGGTAGACGCAACCAACAAGAAATTTCCTTCCCATACTAGCTGCCTCAATAAAAATATATTCAACTTTGTTGTCATTGTCTATTATATCATTGCTTTTCCTCTTCACCGTACAGTTTACTCCTTTTTTTACATAGATCGCCACTCCACCATAGCCATCCGATCTATCATTTCTAAATAGATTGTAACCCGAAAGTAAGACCAGGGTATCAGTAATATGTCTGCCAAACCACGTCTCAGAGACACATATTATATGAACACCTGAATTTTCAAACATATATCTAAATTCGTCGATTTTGTTAAATAAACTTTGAGCGTTAATGTGACAAACTTTTAAGCCCCTTCTCTGCGTGGCAAGAATTTTTACCATGGAAGCCGTCACGTCTCTAGAAAATGTTCTATTATCCCTTATTGAACTCAAACTTTAGATAAATGATGCTAAATACCCTACCAGCAACGCTCAAGCAATATATATTTGAAATAAATCCTTCATTAAAACAAGTAAAACAAGTAATTGATATTAGACATAAATAAAGTACATAACTTATAGAGTGTTTATATAGGTATAAAAATAAAGAGTGTCTATATAGGTATAAAAACGAAATATCAATTGGTGTTCTAGTTGTTAAATTCATGAAAAAGCTGGTGTAGCTCATCATAAAGTTCAATAAGTATTGGGTCATCAGAACCATGTTTTTTAACATATATCAAACCTCGATGTGAATAAGCTGTTTTAATTTTCCTTTCGGTTTTCAGTTTTAAAGCCGCTCGAAGAATTTTATGGTTGTGTGGTGTTAGGTTTTCATTTATATAAATGGGTGAGTCGCTATCAAAACCGGCATGTTTTAAACATAATGCACTTTTAGTATCACGTCTATACTTCGCAATTGTTTTTAAAACAAAATTTTTTTCATATGGGGAACATAAATCAACAACTACAACCTCATCAGTGGGAGAGTACGTTTTATTTTCTTTATATATTTTTTGAAGTCTATATATGTTTTTAATTTCAGGCGTAGAAATATTTAAGTTGGTACATATATCACTAAAAATGTTGTGTAAGTTCTCATTGTTATAATAGGGTATACCATGTATTCGTATACTACCGGCAACGACAGAGTTTTCTTGTTTTAATTGTTTTTTCCTAAGCTCAGTTATTTCTTTTTTTACATCAAAGTTCTCTTTCTCTAATTTGACAAGGTTCTCCTTTATCTCACGAATTGTAACAGTTTCTAAGAACAACACTTTTTCATTTACAGCTTTAATATCATTATGGATAACTTCTAATCTCTTATCAATTTCACTTAAGAGTTCATCTTTGTATTCTGTAAATTTCTTATGCATCATACTAAGTAATTGCTCAGTGAGCTTATCAAATGTGCAGTTTTTCATTGAGAAAAAGAATATCGCGTAATGAGAAAACGGTCATTATTGTTTTTACAGATACCACCGTGGGTGTGGAGGATAAAACATAATGGTAGGCGCCAACTTTAATCTACGTTTCATTGATTTAAATCCTTAAACAAAACAGTTATGTACAGGAAAACATCATATGCATCATATTACGGTTTACAACTTAAAAAAGTGTATTTTGCTAGTTGGCACTGACAATATCCGATTACTATTGACTGTAAGTTGGTTTTTTCTAAGGCGCTTTTTAGTCGACGTCGAGTAGAATTGACTTTGTGTTAATCGATTTAATTGTTAAATTAGTGTACCAAAAGTTTACCAAACACCAATTTTTTTTTAAAAAATGTGTAAACCAGAAGTTAAAATTTAAGACATCGGCGAAATGTCCACTGTGTCCACTTTTTTAATAAAAAGTAATTTAAATAACATATACTGAACGTCAGAAGAAAAAAAGAATTAGAGATAAAAATTGTCTGTGAGATTTTCGGTAACTAGTCGACATCGACTCGACATTCATAGAAAATACCAAATTAATGTAGAAGTTATGTAGTTGTCGACTTCATGTACCAACGACTTAAATTGCATTCGACAACGACTTACAAAATAAGCCATAAGCCAATTTAACACTAAAACAAATTTGTTGGTTTATTACGTCAAGTAAATTTATGTATTTATAATGCTTTATTACAATCCCCACCATTTTTGGCGTATTCATTGTTTTCTAAACAAATAAAAAACCATAGATATTTCACTATCAACCCAATTATGAATTAAATTTCCCCAGGAATTTATTCCCTTATCCCAGTATACAAAATGTTGCAGACGCTTTCAATATTGAAATTAAATTAAATTTTATTTAAAACAAGCATTTTTATAGGTTCACATTTTCACAAATTAATTTATTTGTATATTTTACTCCCCAATTTATTTTTTGTATTTCAAATTAAATACAGATGTCGGTAAGTTGTTTTCTTATTTCCACACACAATTTTATGCAATTATTTGGCATATACTTATAACCCCTAAAAATCTGCTATACAAATTATATAAATAAAACAAAATTTCAATTATGCCCTTTCATATCAAAAACACAAACAAATCTAATAAAAAAAAATTATAAACTGTTAAAAGTGGTTTAAATATCACGGAAAAAAACTATAAAATTAAACAACAACTAAATTATTTGTAAAACAAACAGAAAATAGCAAAAAAAATCTGGCTAAAAATTGCAAAGCATTGCGAAAAATAAAAACTATTGCATAATATTTGGTATGGAAAAATTAACTTTGTTGTTATTCTTTTTATTTTTTTTTTTAGATTTTCTATTTTTAATTAAAGAGAAAAAGTTGTTGTATTTATTTGCATAGAGTTTGTTAGCTAAATATTTGGTTCATTGTAAAATACAAATAACAAAATAACCAGCAATGTTAAACAGAGTTTTTTTAGAATATTTTAAAAATTTTATAGTTTAAATAAATGAATGAACTGGTTCACAGTGGGGGATATCACAGAAAAAGGGAAGCCAATCCGCAATTTTTAAAAAAGAAATACTAATTGTATTCTAGTACTAAGCGTATTCCAGTGAGTGCGTTCAGCATCGATCAAAACAAATGGTAACAATGGACGTGGTAAGATCAGGACAATAAGGAGTATGAGGTAAAATCTTGTAATAACTCTTTTTAATAAATCTTGCAATAAGTAGCTGAGCGTTGTCATGATGGAATATTTCGGCTTTAATGATTGGTCTCATATTCCGGTGAATGCAAGCTTTAAACAAATCTGTCAACGAAAAAAAAGACAAAAGAAAAAACAAAAGTACTGAGGTTTTATAGACCAAGTCTTGACAGAAAGTACGAAAAAACAGAAGTAATCAAACATGTCAATAAAATTGATAGTAAATTACAGCACATTTCGATCCACCAATACGATTGGCTTAAGATTGATGTTTGACTTTAGACTGACAGGCGCCGCAGTGGCTCAAACGATAAAACTGCGAAGAATTCTGATGATGGGAATGTGGTTATTCTCGAAACATGTTAGTTCGACCCGAGTTCAGTCCCCCGTTCAGCCAAGAAAAAAATTATCAAAAAAATTTTAATTTATTTTATGTTGTAAAATTCCTTCCTTTATTAAAATAATTTAGTGAAAATTAAATTTGATGAGCTTAAGCCTAATTAAAAAATATCGAAAATTTTAATTAAAAATCAATTGTGTACACAACAGGTCCCCTGTGATCGCCTGGCGGGTTTTTTTAAAGCAATTTTTAATACATACAACCCATTTCCTCCAGCTTAATGAGAAGGATTACTATTCTACTCTGTTGATTTCTTCATTATCATTATCTGTCAAATCGGTTAAAAAATGGCCGAGTTATGACCAAAACACCGCGCCTCAAAAATGATTTTTTTTGATATTTCATAGTGGTGTTGTTTTTCCTCATGCCAAAAGCTATCGAAAAATCGATGGCACAATATCGATAGCTTAATCGACGTACTCTAATGTCTATATATATATATTTCTACTTTGAAGCCGCCACTATTACACCCATAGCCCCCCCCCCCCCCATCCCTACTATAAACTCCCAACTACACATCCGCTATTAACATGTAAAATTACCAATTAATTACCACTTTTTCCTAAAATATTACCCACTGTGTGGCACAAAAGGCAACGGTTATACATATTTATGTATGTATACATATATTTTGGTTTCTATTTCAAAAACCACATTTATTTAAAATTTGTAAAACATTATAAAAGTAAGACATGTAATGCAGAATTTTCAACTCAAACTTTGTACGAAACTAGGAAAAAAAGTTATTTAAATATTAAAGAGAGAATTTTTAAAAAAGTTTATTAAAAATCATTAACAAAAAAACTTTAAGCAAAGAAGCAACACATTGCACATTAGGACTGATTAATTAAAAAAAAGCAAAAACGTACTACATTTATTTCGTATTTGCACGAGTCTAACTCGAATATTCTAGCACGAATAACACTAAAACGTACTTACAACCATCCTAAATGGGATCACTTTCGAAAATCAATCCCAAAATTTCTTAAAATAAGTAAAAGAAAAAGTTTACACTTCTCGTTAGAAGTGCCACTTGAGTCGTTCCGGAGCGACCTCGTTCTATTGAACGATTCCCTAAAAGGAACGGTGCGGACTTTTTTCAATAGTTCCTTTTTTATCGTTTCTCGTTCCGTAATTACAATCCGTTGAATCATCACATGTAATTTTGAATGTTAATTCTTTGTGTGTTCATCTGTGTCGATCAGGAACGATGAACGAAAGAAACGATTTTGCCCAACTCAACAAAGTGAGCGTTTAACTTATCAAAGTTTGCTGCAGACACTACAACAACACCACACAAGTAGTTAAAAAAGGATTTGCTTGTTTTGGGTAGAAACAGAGATGCCATATTTGACGATTTATCGTCATTTTGACGATTTTTTGCATCGAAATTAGCAAAATGCCGATTTGTTGATTTTTTTCTAAAAAATTACGGTTTTTATCAGTCTGCAAAGTCTGAATTAAACATAACATATTCTGACAATTTCGTTTTTCAATCTTGTAATGTTTAACAGTCGTACTTGAATAAGATCGGGAGGCGAAATGTTTTGTTTCGCTTAGCTTTTGCGTTGATATGCCATACCAGAGCAAGAGCGTCAACGTTGTGTTACGAACAGTAGTGATAGCTTTTTTGTTTAATAAAAGCCATAAACAAATTCAAATCAAAATAGAGATAAAAACGCTAGATTGACCAAAAATAGCTAAATTGCCATTATTAATTAACAATAGCGATAATCTTCACTTTTAAACGGGCTGTCAAAATCGGTTTTTCCAATTGCAAAGCGTTCAGGCCGCTCTATTCAAAAACTAAAAAACGCGTACCGCTTTTGTTTAGGTACGGCTGCAAGTCTTAAGAAAATATTTGATTATTTTCAGAGTACAAAAACATCAATGTTACACTTTGTTTATCTTTCGTCAAACCTTTTCCGACCCTCTGTATAAGTCATATTTGTAACAAATACACGGCGAGCATTTTACGAGTTGTTAGAGAATATCTACATTAGTCTCATACGATTCTTGACATGAAAGTGTCGTTAGATTATCTGTACCCACGTTTTTAACGATTCCCACGACGATTTAAGAGGCGTCTATGCTATGGATGTCACGCGTGTTACAGTTTTCCCCGTGTGAGGAATCTTCTACGATACAAAAATCCGGTCATCGACGATCAAAGACGCACTGGGAGTCTCATGAAGAGCTCTTACACGATTGAAAATGCTAGCTGGGTGCGAAGTAATTATGTTTTTGTTTGAACAAAAATTGTTTAAAAAAAAAATTCATTTTATATTGTCCGATTTTTTTTGACGATTTTTCGAAACGATAAAGACGATTTGTTTTATTTTTTCTCAGGAAACTGAGAAACAACAAAAACAACCGAACAAGACGAAAACCCCATTATCTTCATGTTTTAAAAGTAAATTTGAGAACTTTTGCTTCTCATTTAGTTTATATTTTCAGTTTTTTTATGTACATGAAGTTTCTAAAGTGAAAACCATATCGGAAATGATGCTGATGTTTTATAATTGAAGATCTGTAAGATGTTAAACGGGTAAGCAAATCAATCATAATAAAATGTTCCTTCTTCCTTTCACTTTTGGCGCATTTTGAGATCGGTCCAATCTTAGTTTAACTTAAATCAATCTCATTTTCGGTTTATTTCAACTACGAATTCGGGATTGAATATGAATAAGTTAAGTATTTCGCCTTTGAAAATTCGTACTCGAATCAATCTTTCTGTACTTGATTTAAGAAAATGTGTACTCCCCGTACTATTAATACTGCTTCGGGTTGATTTAAGTACGGATGGATTGGTTTTTCTTTGGGTATTGAATATTAAGTTCGAAAAAATGGCCAGCAGAAGCATTACAAGATCTTTGACTTATTTAACTGAATAACTTTTAACCCCACCAGACGACAAAGATCATCTAAAAACGCTTTGGTAATGTGTGCGTCCACCTTAATTCTGAATGCAATTTAAGTACACAATTGTCCTTGCTTAAGAGCTGGTGCTACACTGACTTTGGTATTATTAAAAAAAAACTTCAAACACTTAATTTCCTGTTACATTTTTTCATGGATTTTTTTTCATTTTCTATTTAAAACCTTTAAAAAACAAACAGTCGTATTTTTATAACCATTAACATTTTGGTACAATATTTTAAAAGAAATGAAAGCAAATACAGTAAAATCTCTCATGGCCGAACACCGAAGGGACCATTAAAATGTTTGTAATACAATGGGATTTCCTTTTAAAAGAACTTAATGCTTTTCTTTAGAACTCTGGTGGGACCAGGTAGCAGTGACCCTCAAAAAAGCATTTTCGTTATGGCAGATTTCACTGTATTTTGTTTTTTATCTTATTGTGCCCAATAAAAGTATGTGCATGTGGTAAAATAGCTTAAAGGAAACTGAGCAAAAATGGAAATAACCTGACAGATATTGGATTTTATTAAGAATAAAAAAGTAATATTTAAAAAAAAGGATCTAAATATTTGTTACTGAATAAAATTAGTTTAGCTAAAAGAATAGAAAAAAATATTTTAAGCATAAATTGAACATGAATTTTTCTCTTTAAACAATTTTTAGAACTGATATGAATTTCTTCAAAGCAAAAACAATAATTAATATTAATAAAAATCACTGTTTATTGTTGTTGTTTTTGTTTTAGCTTTGATATTGTTACAAGTAAAACTGTTGCTTGTAATTCTTATTCGCTTAACAGTTTTATTTGTTTAATATCTTTAGTTTTTCTAAAATCTTTATGGATGAAGTTTCCTGATGATCTGGCCTAAGCAACCAGTGAAATGCGCATAGGAATAGCTTATCCCATCAACAATAAATTTGAGTATTTTTAGTAAGAATAAAAATTACGAATTGAGCACGACGAACGAAATCTTGTTAATTAAAAATGTGATATACCCAAAAATTTTGCACTTTTAATACACAAGCAAGATTTACAGAAAATGCTTTGTCATGCTAACATTCAACAAATGTTATGAAGTTTTCTACAACTATATTTATTTCATGTTCAATAACCAACATTATAGAAATTTTTATTTTTCGCTTACACAATAACATATGTACATACATAAAAGTATTGAGCACTCGATACTCTTGTGCAACCGACATTTAACTGCCATATCAAAAGCAAGGGGTCTCTAACATATGTACAAGGCCGTACTGCAGTAAAAAAAATAATGACTTTAAAATTTCAAGTGTATTGCTTAGTCTGAATTTACACGTTTCATCTTTTGATGCTCAACTTCTTTTCAATTCCCTTTTAAAGATGCCAAAATATTCACACGCAGCAATCGGTTTCAACTTTTATCGGTACAAAACAACTGACGAAGTACTGGCATCTCCGTACTAACCCCCTTTCTTCTTTCTTCTCTCACCTAAAAACATAAGAGTTGAGCATCAAAAAATGAAACGTGTGAAAGCAGACTTACTGAAAAACAATTCAGTAACCAGTAGCAACATTCAGCTCATTATTTATTCTCAATGCTTTTCATTATCATTGAAAAATACAATAAATTTTTTAAAAATTTTAAATAATTTTTTTTTTGATGGCGAACAGTGTAGAGAAGCAAGTGAGGCTTTCTTTCATGTTTTTTTTACGTCTCTCTCTCTCTCTCTCTTTACACTCGATTCTGTTTTTCATGTCATGTTATGTTTTATTTTTTTCTTCTGTTTTTTAAGTGACATGTTTTTTAAATACAAATTTAATGTTTTTATATTGTAGTAAACACAAAAAAAGCATACAAATTTAAATATCGCTAAATTTCTGCAACATCGTCACAGCTCAAAAATATTGTATTTACAGAAAACGACTTTGAAGGCAGAATTGGTCTTTACTTTATGTTCTGTTATTAATCAGCTGATTTGTTTTGTTATTAAAAAACCTGTGAAATTGATTAATTTTTCTGTTCTTTTACGGTCTAATCTGTAATATGAAAAACTTGTTAAGTACTTGTAAGTGACAACAACAGAAACAGAAAGTAAAGACTTACTGAGCCTTAAAGTCTTAAATTTACACACAACATAACGCCGTTGCTCCGACAAAATCAGCTACACACAGAAAAAAATACCAATGTTAAATAAACATGGCAAAATGTTGATTGAGCATCATAGTAAATTTCTGCAAAAGTATGCCTTTTATTTAAATTTATCATTATTTCATATTACTTTTAAATGAAAAATATTAAAATAACCTTAAATCATGTTTATTTAATATTATTCACTGTTGAAATAACATTGTTTAATATTGAACCCATAAAAACCGGTTTTATATTAAAATCAAAAGTTTATCTTGTTAAAATAACATGCATACATACTAAAATATGAAAATTTTTTTATCGTCATGTTAAAAATATATTATAAAAAGAAGAGAATTCTCGTATTCTTTTAATTAAAATTATTTAGTTACATAGTATATCAAGTTTTTAAAGTAGGATGATGACAACAACCATATCGGTCCATTCTGCTGATGCTGCTGTTAACAAAGGAGAATACAAAATAGGTGAAACATGTATTACAGGGGTAAGTGTATTGAATTATTCTTAAATAAATGTATATGTTGTCTGTGAAGCTTCTTCACACTGTTATAACACACTCAAACCAATTTGATTCTACATGAAATTCACGTTGTTTCAACATGAAATAACTTTCATTCAACGTGATTCGGATTGTTATTTCAATATATATGACATTTTGCTCTAACTTTACTGCAATATTAAATTAACATGAATTATTTACCAAATATGAAAAACTGGGAATTTAGCACGTCATACGGAAATCGTATTAATTATAAATTTTGTATTACCGAAAATAACTTTGATAATGAATTATAGTTATTTTAAAAGAAAAAAATGGTTTCTTTCCAAAAATGTTGTTCGCAAGTTATTGTAAAATCAGGTTGAATTAACATGAAAATCGTATGAAGCATAATCACCACCGAAATGTGTATGTGTTTTTCGTGAGTGTTCAGGGGAGCAAAAGAAACCGTTTTATGCAGTTTGCTTAGCATATTTTTTTTAAGGAAATCGGTTCATTGACTCAATAATAACATTGCTTTAAGTACCTATTTCGTGAAGAAATAAAACTTGTCTTATTGACCATTGGACAGATACAGCAAATATTTTCAAAAAAACTAGAGAAAGCTCATTTTGTTAAAGCATTTCTAATAAATTTTTTTAAACATAACTTTTGTTTTGAATACATAATGAATATTTTCATTTAAACTTAAGCCCTTTGTACACTTGCATACACTTCGAAGGAACACATGAAAGAGCCAAATTTTTAAAAGACAACACCAAAATGTATTTAGTACTCATTTTGTTTAATAATATAAAAAAAAACAAGTAACATAAGGCTTGCAAAAAAGGAAAAACTTGAGAAATGGTAACGCTGCTTTTAAACCAAATGCCATTTTGTCAGTGATGCCACAATAATAATAGAATGTATTGCCACTTTTCTAGTGATTACACTAAAATAATCGGATGATGTTGAATGAAATAGAATGAGATGAGGAACATTTTGTAAAGATGTTGAACAATTTTGATTTTTAGCCGAATGTATTTTTTATGGGAAAATTCCAATCCCATCTTAAATGTTGGCAAGTGTGAAAAGGCTATTAGCATGTTTTAAGTAGAGATGAAAGGATGCGCCTTCTTGCGGATATGTTACCGATACTGATATTAAAAAAGAAATATCGACGATACCGATACGGATACCAGGGCTGTCAGATATGGCGATTTCTCGCCAAACGTGGCGATTTTGAAATGTGTTTGGCGGCGGGATTTTCCATTTGGCGACTGGCGACTTTTATGGCGATTTTTGATATAACTAGCGATTTACTTGGCTATTTTTACCATTTATATTCACCCTTATTGTGTTTGGAGTATTTTGAATACGCCTACGACTATTTGGTAAAAGATTAAAGAGAACGTGAACTTATTTCCTTCAATCTATTACCACACAGTCGTAGGCTATTTTAAATAAGCCAAACACAACAAGGGTGATTATTTCAGCAATTTTTTAACAGTTTGTCATTTTGTGTTATCATTTATTATATAAAAAAAACCTTGCAACTTTTTGTCACATGATTTTTGTTTTGTTATCATTTGAAGTGAATTTTATATTCAGTCACTATTTAATTCTAATAGGTCAAAAATCGGTGAGGCTGAAGTTAACGATCTTATAGACTTGTGTTCTTAATTTTTATTTTTAACCGAATATATGACCTTCATTTTATGTTATTTAAAAAAAAAGAGAGAAACAAAACTAAATTTACATTCGGCGACTTTTTTGTATTTTTTCTTAGTTTTTGGCGATTTTTGGCTGCAAAATTATACTTGCTTTTTTGAATGCAAAATTTAATTTAAAAAAAAAGAAAAATAAATTTGATAAAAAAAATTTTTACAAAAACTGAATAAAATTGAGGTTTGGCGATTTCTGACCTCAGGTTTGGCGATGGAGCTCAAAAAAATCTGACAGCCCTGACGGATACGAAGACATAATAAATTTAAATTCAAAAGTCAGTTAAGAAGTTTTTTTTGGATCAGTTGTAGACTTTGAAAGCAGTCGCTTAAACGTAATTATTCTTTGAAAACTTTCTCTCGAGCGCTAGCTTAATCGAAAATCTCCAGAAACTAAATATTAGACCTACTAAAACGTTCCACGATGCAGATTACATATTCCTCGTTATATGGGTAGATAATAAAGAGCAGCACAAGAATAAAAAAACAGCTTACAAGCAATGCGTATATCACTATTTCATTATTAAACACATAACTTTGTACTTCCAAAAATATTTATTGTGCCTTACGATAAAAAGTATTGAAACATATAATTCCCGATGTGATGAACACATTCTCCAGGGATCTTATGGCCGCCTTGCTATCGGTAATAACGTGAATATCCCTTCCAGATATTTAACCGTACCGGATTTTGGATAACTTTTTGGCGATTTTACTGTGTTATAAAAATAAATAAACCGCGATAGTTTAGGAAAAATTACATGTTTGTCTCACACTATTTACTTAAATATTCAATCCCTTAAGGAGTTTATTTATTTTGCGTATTTATACAGAAATGTTCATAGCAAATTAGTTTTATTAACTCAAACAAATTCAAAACCAATCGATAGAAATTAATAAATTAAAATCTTCAACCTGTCTAGTCTACTAACAGCCACTAATTAATTTTTATGTTCACCAAATTGCCTAGTTTGAGAGGAAAAAAATGTTTTTTCCTCGATTAATCAAATAATTTTTATTCAATTGTCAATCAAAACTTTTTGTCGGCTCAAATCAATGCGTATGAGTGTTATTTATTAAAACATACATCAACATACGAGGGCTGGTCAATAAGTCCGTTTTTTTTAATTAAACATGTAAGTTCATGAGTGAATGGGAATCTGTAAGAGGGATCTTTTTAGTACTGTTACGTTACTTAACTGGTACTTTTAGAATTTTTATTGCTACTGAGCCTCGAAACATAAAATTTTAAATGCAGTTTTTAAATTGGTACTTTCTAATTTTTTATCTATGTTTTTGTACTTTTCAAATAAAATTAAACTTGCACGGACCTGCTCGTGAAACACATCGACAGATGTGTATGGTTTCTTCATATTTGCATGAATAATTATGGTTGAGTTTCGCCCACTTGGAAGACACTAGCAAAATTAAATATTTAAATAAAGTATGAAACTAAAAAAAAAATTAAAAGGTAAAAAAGAAAAAATATTTCAAACTGAAAAATGTATGAATTTATTAAAATGTGGCAGTTAAGAATGAAAATTATCAATAAATTTTAATTAATTTCATGTTGCAAAATTCCTTTCTTCATAAAAATAATTTAATGAATATTAAATTTGATGAACTTTTGCCTAATAAAAATAAACAGTTCAACAAAATAACCACAATACTAATTATTGTTTTTTTCTATTTTTTATTTATCTATACAATCAACTTTATTTCATTCAAATCATTTTTCCCCCTAAAACAACAAAATCTGCTGTTTTCAACCAAAATGTTAATTTTAGTTGTAATTTATCCCTATAAAAAAATAGATTTTCTCCAAGTAAACAAAAAAATATTTGTCCCCTAACCCAAGATCTGTTTAAAAATCTCATTCACTCCCACAAAAAAAAAAAAAAAACATTTTAAATATACATCAAAACAAAAACTAAGCAAATGGAATTTATCCTCTATTTTCGAGCCACCAATTGATGTTTAAAATTAAATTTTGTAAATTATGAAAAAAACAACAGCGAATCTAAAACACACATTCACACACTCTCCCAAAACCACAAACCACTGGCGGCTGATTGTGTCATGGTATATTAAAAACATAAGTGGAATATTCAATTAAATTGTAATTTGAGTCATTTAAAAGCAAAATAAATTCAAAATTACAACAAGATAATAGAGCTTAAGTCTTTCCCATATTTCGACAGTGTGGGTATGAGGGCGTAAGTGATTGACACAATTGCCAATGCAAAACAAAACTGGAAAATAATCACTGTAATTACACAAAAGTCCATTAATGTAATTGTAAAACAATGTAAAATAATAATAAAGAGAACCAACAACAGCAATCTTAATGTTAAGTAAACAAAAAAAAAATAGAAAACAAAGTAGAAAATCGTTAAATATTGAGAGAATGGCTGACAGACGTAGTGGGACACGTACAGTGAAAATGATTGGAAATGTTCGGTACTGCACCCAGATAAAACATATGTTTCAATATGGCCACTTACCACCTTCCACGATTTTTTTTTTTTTAAGAAAATTGTAAGTGTATTCTGTTTAATTTAACCATATTATGGTCACCGACAACCATCAGCGTAACACTTATCTTTAACGGCACCCCACAAACAATAGTCCAACGGTGTCAAATCGCTGCTCCGAGGTGGCCAAATGACATCAGCTCTGCGGCTGATAATGCAATCTTCAAAAACAGGGCGCAAAACATCGAGTGTAGTTCGGCTGTGAGGCAAGTAGCGCATTCCTGTTGAAACCAAATGTTTCCAGTATCCTCCTCTTGAATTTTTGTGATCAAAATTTCGTTCAACATGGTCCGATAACGATCGCCATTGACTGTAACGGCCACTCCTTGTCCATTTTCGAGGTAAAATGGACCAAAATGCGTACCAAACAGTGAATCGTTTTGGGTGCATCGGCATTTCAATGTATGCGTGCCAAAATCAAAATGAGCTTCATCTGAAAAGATGATTTTTTTTTGGCAAAATCGGCATCTTCTGTAAGTCGATCGCAGGCCCCCTTAGCGAAGCGAAAACGCATTGGATGGTCAGTTGGCTTCAACTCCTGAACCAATTGCACTTTGTATGGCGTCATACCAAGGTCATTTTGCAAAATTCGTCTCAATGATGTCTCCGAAATCTTCGATTGTTGAGAACGACGGTGAATTGATGTTGATGGCGCTTCACGCACACTTTCTGCCACAGCAGCAATATTCTCGAGTGTACGCACTATTTTTGGCTTTTCACGCTTTGGTTTATCGATGAGGATGCCAGTTTCTTTCACTTTTTTCACAAGATAACGAATATATGGAGCTGACGGTGCTTCTCTTCTTCCAAAATCCGTACGCAATTTTCGCACACATTCTGCAACATTAACATGATTTTCAAAGAAATGTCGCAATATTTCTCAGCGTTGTTCAAGCGTATACACAACCATATTCGTTCAGCGGAAGAAAAAAACTACATATCTGTCAAATCAGACATGAGCTAAGGGTTGCCATTCACGAAATAAACACTAGTTGAAAAAAAAAACGTAAGATGGCGGACCGGTTATTAATCTGCGTTATCCTTCCCTTAAAGACTTGATAAGAATCCTTATGAATTTCAATATACAACACATAAAAGCAAAAGTTGTTTTTTTTTAATAGATACAGACAAATAATTTATCTTCAATGAAAGCCAAGTACTCATACTGGTAGGAGACCATTACAAAATCTATGCACACACTCACAAGCGAAACACAAACCAACACACCATTCTACCATTCAAAACAAAGGATAATGTTGTCTAAGACAAAAACAAACAAAAAATCAAACCCAACACACATTTACCCACTCAAATTGTCGGGGAAAGCCGTTGTTTCATGTACAAGCAGTTTTTGTGAGTTTGTTGTTGAAAGAAAGAGAGAATGTTATTGAAAGAAAGAGAGATTCATACAAAATGATTAATTGGTGCAAAAAAAAAAAATTTTTGTTTTTTGGACACGAATGCAGCTTCAAAAGAGAATTGAAGAAAGTTGCTGCAGCAAATGTTTCATAATATGGATGAGGTCTTATTGCTTGTTCTTTTTAGTTGTTTTAACGATCTTAATAGTTTTATCCCTGTTTTTATACAAAGGTGCTGAGGAAATTATATTCCAAAATTTATTAATTTGTATACCTCCAGGTAAAAAATCAAAATGTATATATAAGTTTGTCATTCCGTTTGTAATTTCTACAAGAGTTGTCTTAATCCCTGTTTTTAGGAAACGTATGCAAGTGAGTGAGTGAGAAATTATATTGAAAACAAAAACAAATTTTCGTTTTTATTGTTGCTTTCAATATAATTTCTTACTCACTCACTTGTTTACGTTTTCTAAAAACAGGCAGTTAGACCCTATAAATATTCTGGGTCTTTACGGTTAAAGTTGATTTAATGATGATCGTCAACCCTTGAGTATGTTGAAATGGGTTTTCCGAAGACCCCAGATATGTTAGGAACTTGGTAAATATGTATTCATATCAGCTATACTCCGTTAAATTTTGCTATTGAAAGTCAGTCGGGTCGGTCCACAAATGGCTGAGATATGAGCAAAAAATAACGACTGCCTCATTTTTTTTTGTTATATTTTTTTCTGTATATCTGGAGAACGGCAAGAGCTAAAGCTTCCAAATTAGGAACAAGCATCTCGGTTATCAATACACAACATTCGATTGCCAGGATTGGTTCAGTGGGCGTAGCACTTTCCATATTAAGACATTATAGATAACTGTTTAGCTGGAAACCGGCAAGAGCCAAAGTTTTCAAATTAGGTACAAGCATTATGGTAACCAATAGACAGCATCCGACAAAATGGGGACGGGGGTAGAGACGTGGGCGTGGCATAAAATAGATTTATTTGTATCTTAAGAACAGTAAGAGAAAAATTGTCCAAGAGATAAAGTTTCCAAATTAGGTACATGCTGTTTTTACAATTGACAGCATTTCATATTATGCAAGCTGTTGGTTAGGGGTTTTAACGTTTATCAAATAACCTTTTAAAGAAAGTGCCGTTTTTTTTTTTTGTTAATATCATCGCTTATTTTAGATTCCAAAATTTGTTGTGGGCATTTGTGTTGATGCAATACATAAGAATCAATAAAAAACATCGATTTTTAATTTTTGATTAGTTATGGCCTTTTAAAATTTGGGTAACTGCAATAATAGGACTAGTACAAACACGCGTGTAAAAAGTAGTCCACACGGAACATAATCTATTTAATGTTACGATGTCCTAGGGCAGGACCATATAACCCAGCTTTGGACTCAAAGGAGTAGTCTTAAAACTACTCCATTGTATACACAAGAGGATAAGTTTTAAATTCGTTTAAAAACGAAAACATGTCGTTAAAAAACGAAGACATGTCGTCTCACTTCAAACACTTTTTAACAACGACATGGTCCATGCTTGCATTACATCGGACCAGTCCATGGCGTAGTCCATTTCATGAAATTGGTTCAGGTGGTCCAATATTATTTGCAGGGCATAAGCCCATTTTAAATGTGAACGTGTTATTAATGTATGCTTGTGTGCTTCAGCACATTTGTAATTCCAGGATTCCATAAGATAACATACAGTTTAGTACTTGCTAAGCAAACTAATCAATTTACATATAACCCAGTAAACATTTATAATAAAATACAAAGCTTATACAATTCATATGAATCTATTTCGGGGAAAGGATATTAAATTCATAAAAACTCTTTAAATTCATTAATATTTTCTATGAGCTTTTATGTCTAATTAAAACTTAACAATTATAAATAAAAGTTTGACACAGTTTTTGCCGTTCAGTATTTTAATTAATAATCCTTTCCTAATCCTTCCGTTAAGTAAATATCTCTGAATTTATTGCTAATTGGGCAGGTTTAAATTCTGTAATCTTTTGTCTTTTTAAACATTAAATAAACCTACAGGCTGGCATTTATCATATACACAAGAACATAATCTCACATCAGAGTTTTCTTTTCTTGTTTTTGCACAACAAAAATAGACTCGTTCATTAATAATCATAATTATAATTAATGGCTTTTTATGATGGAGTACCAATCATTAGAATTTCCATAAATAAGTCATTATTATAACGAACCGTTCCCTCCACCGCTTCTGGATAAATAAAATGACGTTTAAATATTAACTGTCTTATAGTTTTGTTATACAACATTAAGGAAGACTAATAGACAAGAAACACTTTAGATAAGTAATATTTCATTGAAATTCTTTTCAGAGACAATTTTAGCCAACATGCAAATAAATATTGTCAACGGCAACCATATTATGGATAAATTAGGCCTCCTTAGAACAGGACCATATATTTTTAATTAAACGAATTAAACATTTGTTAGTTTGTAAAAAAAATTTTTAAAAAAATGGCGTTTAGATCTTCTATAATGACCAAAGCAACCAGTGAAATGCCGATAGGAACTAGCTTATCCGCCAACAATAAATTTCTGCGTATTATTAAATAAAAATTGTGAATTTAGCATGTCTTAATTTACTACAAGAAACGACTTTAGGATTTACGCTAACGCTTTACATAATGAAGAATATTAAGAAGAATATTAATTAACGCAATTTTTTATACAACTTTGTATACACTAAAGCTTACGAAATTTTATTAAATAATACAGATGAAGCAACATTTTTAAATTTTTCCTACCCGGGTTTTTGAACGCTTTAGAAATATTTTATATTTTATTAAATGTACATAGTGGAAATGAAGAAATCTTCTTACATATGAAGATTATCAGCCATGTTCTGACAATCGCAAAATATTTAACATTTGCGATTCTGACTTGAAATCGTCATATCGTCGTTCCGAAGTTATCTTGACGTATATCACAAAATCACAAAGAATGAGTTACGACTATTATTGAACATTCTTCTTCTGTATTTTCTAAGATATTTAAAAGCTATTTTGCCGTATATCCAAGTTTGCCAAAAAAATATTATGTTATAAGGACGTATGCGACACTTTTGTGGATATACGTCCCAAAATGTATGAAATTTTTGAAATACAAAAATGTTGCGTTATCTTGACGTATATGTATAAAAAAAATATATTTTAAGAATTTTTCAGAAGAAAAAAAAACAGGTTATATAAAAATGATAAAATTTTTATTATTAAAAGTTTACCAAACGGATATTCATACAAACTTTGTTTCATAAACTTTTCGTAAAGCAAAATTATATTTTACAAATAATGGGGGTAATTCTTGTAATTAAAATTAACTTAAGTATGGATACACAAAATTAATACATAATTGATAATTAAATTAAACATTCGTTTTGAAAATCAATCTGAAATTATGTATTTATTATGTATGTATATAATAACTTACGTAAATAGTTTTGAATAAAATTTAATATCATTATCAGGAAGATATATGAAAAGGCTTTTAATATCATTTTTTTTATCTTCAGATATATTTATTTTTGTACATGTACTGAGTTCTCTTTTAAACATTTTTCTGATGTTGATGATTGGAATTCATCTTCTTTTATAGATGTTTTATAAAGTAAAGAAAATAAATTGAATTTATTATATTTAATTGCTTTAATTTTAGTAAAAGGAACGTTCTGAAAATTTAACTGTTGTGCAAGATTCGAATACATTTTGAAATCTGTAGGTAACATTTCTATTATATTTAATTTAACTTTTTGGGAGTGATAATTCTTTAATTTAGTTATTAAATCTACAGGACTATGAATTTTTTTTAATTTAAGAAATCGATCTATTTCACTATGGACAGCGTCAATTTCTTGAATTTGGGAATGTCCCGGCTCTGAAAATTTTTGAGTAATTGTTTTAATATTATTGTTTTTATATAAAAAGTCAAGAAGTGAAGACGTCAATATTTTATTTTTGTTTTGTGGCACACAGGAGTCGCTCCAAAGAATGAAATGTTCAATGTTCTTAAAATCCTTGATTATGTTTTTAAAGATTTTAATAACAGAACTGGCGATATCATTGCCAGAGCGACCACTCTGTGCTTCGTTCTAAATGGCGCAGTAAGTAACATTTTTTTCATTTGAATTCTGAGCACATACTGTTGCTGTCATATTAAATACTGAAAGTTTTCTTTGGATGAAAATCCCTTAGGCAGATTAAAGGTGCTTTGCAAATCGAAGCACACCACGACTGAATTTTTTGATGTTATCTGTCTGTGTCTATCACGATCGATTTTACAGTTTCGATTCTCATCTATATGTATGTTTTTTATATAACGCAATTTCATCTTCGCTTAGTCTATTCCTATTATGTAGATTCATATACAGACAACATTTATCACACTGATCTTTTTTTGGCCTATAAAAACTTAAATTAAATTTAGTATTAAAAATTGTAGTAAATGTTGTTAAAGACACTTTTATGGCAGGAAATTTTTCTATGAATAAGCGGTACATTTGACTGACACTTAGTCCTTCTTCCAAAAAAATACATAATGAATCGTTAATAAAGAAAAATATGCAAAAGCAATGAGTGAAGTGTTTTTTGTATGTACTTCTTATTTACTTAATATTATTAAGTAAATAGTATTTGTATGAATTTTGCTTTTGTATGCATTATATGCGCCATTATTGAAAAATATTTCCCAAAAGGTGGCTTTTACGGCAATATGTTATTATTTTTTTAGAACTAAAAATGTCTAAAACTTAAAAAAAATTTTCTATGACTTAAAGAATTTTTCCACTATTCGATAAAAGATAATTAAAATAATATCTGACAAAAATATTGATCCCCTTTTTTCGACTCATTTTTTTCTATAAGCTGTGAAAACTTTAAATTCAATTTCCCAAAAAAATATTTTTTGGAGTTACGTCAAGATAACTTCGGAACGACGATATGTAATAGGTGTTCTTTAAAAAGCAACCGCAAAAAGTTTTGTGAGTTCAAACCCCAAAAGTATGCTCAACAGAATGGTGTTATCATTTCTGACAATAATGTTCCATGTAGCCGAACAGAATTATTCTCAGCTAGACAGAGAGGCAATACGTTTATGGGCGGTGTTTCAAACTCATTACGGATAACCAGCCCTTATCCAGAATATTTCATCAACATTCAAAACTGCTTCAAATGACGTCCTCCCGTCTTCAACGTTACGCAGCATTCCTAACTGGCTTTAACTACGAAGTAAGTACAAAAAGGAGCGAGGAAAACACAAATGCAGATTTCCTGTTTAGAATCCCTATAAAGTCAGGGTCATATACAGTTGATTTCATTGATAATGAGGTACACTTTATCTGTGATTCTACTATACACCAAAACAACTCCAGCGTATTAAATTTTAAACCGATCCGTATGCGATACGACGATTAATGATCAAAATTAGTTTTAAAATTGCGCAATTCAAGTGAAGAATCTGAGCACACCACTGACAACGACATTTTGTTTAGAAACCGAATGGTTGTCGTACCATCTTGTCAACAACAAATTGTTTTAGAAGAGCTACATTCCACACACATTGGTGTTACTAAAATGAAGCAGCTGGCACGACGATATGTCTACTGGGTCTCAATTGATAAAGACATCGAAAGGTTTGTACGATCTTGTGCTGTTTGTGCTTCAGTAAGGCAAATCCACGAAAGGTCATCCTACACCCGTGGGAGGAGCCAGATGGTAGTTGGCAGCGTGTCCATATTGACTATGCTGGGCCCTACCAAGGTTATCAATTTTTAGTAGTAGTCGATTCATAATCAAAATGGGTGGAAGTAGGCGTATGTCCCTCAGCACCCACATCAACTTCAACAATTGAAGTAATACGCACCATTTTTGCGAGAAACGGGTATCCAGACGTTCTGGTATCCGACAATGCTACAGTATTTAAAAGCGAGGAATTCACAAACTTTTGTACCACCTCCAGAATATTTCAAAAATGTATCGCACCAGGCCATCCTGCAACGAAAGGCTTAGCGGAGCGGAATGTCTTAACACTAAAACAGCGTTTAGCTGCTATGTTAAGAACTCTGAAACAAAACAATCCTTGAATAAACGTCGAATAACTTCATGGAAAGCACTATAATTTAAAAGTCAGTGCTGCCAGTTGAAGGAAACGAACAACATTTGAGAAATACTTATGGTGTTTTCTTTTCTACAAAAAAATGTGCCTTTTTTTAAAAAAGACGCCAAATTGAATTTTTTTTAAAAAAAGGCACATTTTTTTGTAGAAAAGAAAACACCATTAGACCCCTTTCAGACTCGGCAAGTTAGTTGCGCAAGTAACTTGCCGAGTACAACAAAGTGTGAAAGGGGTCTTAGTATTGTGGTTATTTTATTGAACTGTTTATGTTTGTTATCCAAATTTTTATATTTTAATCAGGCTTAAGTTCATTGAATTTAATTTTCATTAAATTATTTTTTTAGAAAAGAAAGGAATTCTTTCAACATGAATTGAATTAAAATGTATTGATATTTTTCATTCTTGGCTGCCGTGGGAATCGAACTCAGGTTTTCACGGTTAAATATAAAAAACGATTAGATTAGAAGATTATAAATTACATTAAGATTAAAATAACAAAAAAAACAAATTTGATTTTGTTTTTAATGTAAATTTTAAAATTTCAAAACACCTTATTTTATTTTCAAAAACATTTTTCAGCAATATGCTTTGAAGTACATGAAAAAATGAGTTATCAAAAAAATTCAAAATGCTTTACAAATTATATATGTATATATTATTATTGTAAAGAGAAAAAAAAAGGAAAAAATTACATGAATTTACTAAAGTGGCAACATTTTTATTGAGTATTATTAAAAACAAAATTAGATGAGAGTGAGAACTGTGAAACAAAGCCGTTTCATTTAACAACGTCTTCGTGTTTACGATGTGAAATAAAATGTGTTTGTGAGTAGCATGGATAAAAGAACAGTGTGTTCAGTAATTTCAATTTTATTCGAACATGAGAAAAACATTTCAATAGGTTTATGAATGAAGCTGTTCATGCAGCCCTTTAATGAACACGACAATTTCTGCTATTTGCCTACTATTTTTCGTACAGTGTAGTGCTATTTTTTCGATGTGTTTTTAAGCCACCAGTTAAAGTTGGTAGGACATTCCAACGCATGTAAATGATCGTAAATCAGATGAGTGGTTCTCGAGTTATAAAAAGACGAACAAAGGACACCTTATTTGTATATGTTTATACACAGAGCGAAAAAAGATGTTAAAAAGTTGTCAACCCATGGTAATAAATTGAAAACAAAGTGTTGTGAATATATTGACAATATTTGCTGTCAAAATATCAACAAAATGTTGTCAAATTGGGCCGAAAGATAAAAAAGTACCATTGTTGTCAAATTGACAACACCTTGTTTTCAAATAGGTGGTATCGCACTGTCATTATTAATAGCGTATATACATACAAACAACTTTTGTTTTCGCAGCAAGTATAAAGTGCAAATTTTTTTAAGGTGAAATAAAATGAGTGAGAAATAAAATTATTAAACTAAAAAGTGAAAAAAAAATATTATAAACAGTGACGAAAGCATTATGTTCCTTGGATATGAAGGAGATTTTCTTCTTGAAAAAAATATAAATGATGAACAAACAATGCAAGTGCAAAAAATATATGACGATGAAGAGGCCAAACGATTGAACAAAATTATTAGATTTAATATCTATTATTTAACAATGAAGTTTCTGTATTTTTAAAATTTTTATTGTACATTTTATTAAAATCAAACGGGTGAATTTTTTTAATTTTCTTATAAAATTTGAAATAAATTAATAAAAATGCATCAAATATTTTTCTTGTTTGGGTTCAGAATGGGTTATTTATTACTATACTGAGAACAATGTGTTATGGAAATGACAACCGAATGTGGTCAATATATCCAAAGTGTGTCAGAAATGATAACAGCATGTTGTCAGAATGACGCCATTATGGTGATAATATATCAACGTTTTGTTGACAGACTGAGACAAAAAGGTGACAAAATCACAACGAGGTGGCTAAAAAATATTAACACCATCTGTTATCAAATTGAACACAAACTTTTGACAACGAATGGTATCAATTTTGGTATTTTTATACCGGATTTTTCCCTCTGTGTACATATGTATATAAAATTATTAAAAGTAATTATTGCACATTTTGTTTTTCTAAATATTCGCTAGAAAAATAAATCTTTTTAGATTTTACAAATTTATTTTCTTAAATTTACAAAACTCTTTTAATTTTGTGTGCGTTGCCTGTTTTTAATTTTTTTTTTTTTTTTTTTTTTTTGCTTAAAACCAAAATCTTGTTTTTTTTAATTTTCTATCAACAAAATTCTAAAAACAAACTTCCTACAGCAAAAGAAATATTAAAAAAAAGAGGAATCTTGTTCTTCCCAAACAAGACTGAAGAAAAACGAAACAAAAATAAAGAAAAATAAAAAAACTTGCCTAAAAGTATACTTTAATTTAAAATCATGCAATAAGTTGTCGTCGTGTTTGTTACAAGCTTTTGTTTCTCAAGATAATGTCAAGTGAAAGAAGAATTTGCAGAAAAAAAAGGACATAAATACAAAAATAGAGTATAAACAAGTAAAATACACACTTACTACACATACTCTCATGTTGCAACAAATGCCGACAATAACATTAATAACAGAAACAATATTTTATATAGAAAATATGTACACAGAGGGAAAAATCCGGTGTAAAAATACCAAAATTTACACCATCAATGGTATTTTTCACAGCGTTGGTTTCCATTTGACAACGTTGTGTTAAAAAATTGACAACAAATGTTGTCGAAATAATAACAGCACTTCGTTGCGCCGGTGTTGCGGGTTCGATTCCCGCTAGAGACTTTGGTTTCTCTCCTGCAGGCAAGCATTGAGCTTCGCGGGATTAGCTTAGGAAATTAAAAAAAAAATATCGTTGGTTGACAACGTTTTTAACGTCTTTTTTCGCTCTGTGTATGTATGTATGCTCATACATATGTCAGCATTTCTAAAAAAACACACACAATCTATTTTATACTTTTGCAATTGCAAGTCTCTTGCTTCTTTTATAGAGAAACTATTCTATTGTAAATAAACAAATACATAAAAATGTTTACACACTATAACTTACAGTTACTTTACGAGTTTTAACGGCATAAGTTTATTTTACTAGAAAAAAACCAACAACAACGTCATTGTCATTTCTAAGTGTGTACATATTTAGGAATAACCACTCACACACTCCCACATTTACTTTTGCCCTAAAAAATCAGTGCAGCCATTGATAATAAGCCATTTTGTGCTTGTTTTACTCCGTAAACATTTATGGTTAATTATGAAAATGGTGCTGTTTTCAAATGTTTGTTTTTAATTTAAAATTGACGATACAGCAGAATTTGGCTGTGCCGAATGGTTTGATAGACTCCACCTAAAATTAGAATAATATTTATTAAAAATATACACTAAGACCTCGATTTGTGTCTTTTTGTTTTGCGGCGAATTTTTTATTTTCATCAATTAGTTGCGATTCAAATATGCGTTTGCAGAGAGCTTGTTAGCTAAGTCAGAGAAGCATAATTTGACGTAATGACAGAAGAGAAGAACAACATAAACAAAAGCGACAAGCGTTTTTTATTTGTCAAAACTTCTAAGCCGCTTACATTTTGCATGTAGAAATCGGAAATAACGGGGCGGCAACGATTTGCAATTGGAAAATCCGGTTTTAAGCCTTGAGTATTGAACAATTCAGCCACTTTCTGGGGAAAAAGGCGATTTTATCTCTGTTTTAATAATTATTTAATGGGGTTTGTTCAGCGTTTAAAAATGCTTGACTTTTCCTTTTGTAATTGCTTAACTTAACATACAGCTAATTTTTTTACTTTGAGCCAATATTCAGGGGATTTCCCCTTCCCTACTAATGCAACGCATTGCGTTGGTAAAGGGTGTTTTTTATAGAGTGACCCAAGTTTTAATCATTATAAAACAAGGAAATATATTTTTAAGATAAATGAAACGGGCTTTACTGGAAAGAACATTTTATGAACACACAGAAAAAAATACCAATGTAAAATTAACATGGAAAAATGTTGATTGAGAATCATAGTAAATTTCTGCAAAAGTATGCCCATTATTTAAATTTATCATTATTTCATATTAATTTTAAATGAAAAATATTAAAATAATCTTAAATCACGCTTATTCAATATTATTCACTGTTAAAATAAATAAAAAATAATATTAAAATATAATTAAATATGGATTCGATATTGAATCCATTAAAACCCTGTTTTATATTAAAATCAAAAGTTTATCTTGTTAAATTAACATGCATACATAGTAAAGTATGTTAATTTTTTTATTTTCATTCTTAAAATATGTTATAAAAAGAAGACAATTCCCGTATTCTTTTAATTAAAATTATTTAGTTAAATAGTACATCAAGTTTTCAAAGTAGAATTATGACGATGCTTCTGTTGACAAAGGAGAATACAAAATAAGTGAAGCATGTGTTACAGGGGTGAGTGTATTGAATTATTCTTAAATAAATGCATATGTTGTCTTTGAAGCTTCTTCACACTGTTATAACGGTCTTAAACTAATTTGATTCTACATGAAATTCACGTTGTTTCATTCAACGTGATTCGGATTGTTATTTCAATATAAATGACATCTTGCTCTAAGTTTACTGCAATGTTAAATTAACATGAATTAAAGTTATTTTAAAAGAAAAAAATTTTGTTCGCAAGTAATTGTAAAATCAGTTTGAATTAACATAAAAAACGTATGAAGCAAAATCAACACCAAACCCTGTCGGACTTTTATGAGCTAACTCAAAATAAGGCTGACTTTTAACTAACTCATTTTTAACTAACTTTCGAAATAACTCAAATCTGATACAGAAATAAACAAAAATTAAAAAACATACAGGTGAAACTTTATTTTGTTGAAATATTTTTTGTTTTCATTAAACAGAGAAAAATTTGTCAAGTTATTTCATAAAATGAAAAAAATTTAAATTGAATTGTAATTTGACTTAGAATACACATTCGAATAATATGAAAATTTATATGTATAATAAATGTACTCACCATGAGAAATAAATTCCCAGATTCTATTATGTTAAATACATAAAATTTATTATAAATATTAATAAAAATATATACATACATAATTAGTTAATAATAATATAAATATGAAGGGTGGAGTGAGTGTTGACTTGTTCTGATGAACTACAAGCTGCCTAGTTAAACCCAACTATAAGTTAGTCAATTTATACTTAACTCATAGTGCACTCTTACTTTATGCACTACAAGCTAACTCATAATGAGCTAGCTTGTGGTTAGCTGAAACTTATGCAGAGTGAGTGAGTACTGACTCGCTCTGATGACACTACGTGTAAAAACTGAATAGAGTTTAACAAGGGAAATGAGCCAGCTTTTTAGTCACCTGTGACTCATTTCTGGTTGACAATAAGTTAGTTTTAAGTTAACTCAAAGTCCGACAGGGAACATTTTAAATCAACCTTGTTTTCTACGTTTTTAACTTGATTTTTTTCTGTGTGAAATGTATGTTAAAATATGATTTATGTGGCCGCCACGGTTGGCGCGTAGAAGGCGCAATCTGGAACAACAATTTTCAACAACATAATCGTTTTTGAAGACATACGGGCGAATGAATCGCCAAGCCCATAAAGCTCACCAAACAGTAATTTTCTGTTGATTTAATGGTGTTTCGACAAAAGCTTGTGGATGCTCCTCACCCATTCAACCTGAAATGGGCTTCATCGGAAGAAAAAATTTTGAATGGAAATTCAAAATCAATACCATTCGACGAATTGGCGGCGCATACGAGGGTCGTTTGGCTTTAATTCCTTGACAAGTTAAATCTTGAAAGCTTTTAAGCCGAGATGCTTTCGTAAAATCTTCCATTAAGTGGAAAGACACAACCCCAGTTGCTGAGAACAGCGACGAATTGATTGATTAGGATCATCGTAAATGCTTTCCTGTACAGTGGCTACAGCTTCTTCAGTGCGCTCTGTGCTGCATCTCACGTAATGCAGATTATCAGTAACAGTAAATGTGGTCCGAAAACGATCTGTTGTTCTTCGAATAAGCCGCTCTGAAGGACGATTATGTACGCCATAAAATGGAAGTGCACGATGAGATTGACGAATAGGAGAATTATTTTGAGGAAAAATTTTAACAATTTGCACACGTTGCTCTGGTGTAAGTGATTCATAATGAATTTTCAAAGCAAACTTAACAAAAACAAACTTTCAGCTGTTTAATGAGTGTAGAAATAAAGCAGTGATGCCAACTCAAAGTTGTGACACTCTAAACAAAACACGCTTTATTAGGAAAATAGGTTATGAAGAGAAGGAAAGAGGGTGTAGTGTTTGTGGACATTTAATTTGAATTTTTTTCAAATTGTAGGAAGACTTAACTACGGCTAGATGGACAGAGAAATGAATTTTCTCTGTTATGCGTTGAGCGATACATTGGACAGACGACAGCGAACGGATGTAATCTGCTGGAAAGACGAGTATCACGGACATGCACCCGAGTCTCAGGGAGGAGTTCGCCTAGCTCAGCTGAATACTTACCGTGGTAATATCGATAGAACAATGGCGCACAACTCACATTCCGACGACGCTCCAATGAGTTTATAGAGCTGCATACGCTACTGTCATTGATGAGCTTCAACGCACTCCTTTTCAGTCGATCCAGAAGCTTCGAGATAGACCTTGAAGCACCTACTCAGATATGGGAGTTTAATCAGTTTTCGGTCGGGTATAGGCGGTTTAAATAGTGACGAGATCAGACGGAGTGAAGAAGTTCTTGCACCGCTTTAAGAAACCAAAACAATTGAATGCTTCTTTCACTTCTTGAAAAACGTGTTGGTTCCAACGACTATCACATTGCATTTTCATGCCCAGAACATCAAGAGTGTCTGATTCCTCAATAGCTAAACCTCCCATGAATACAGATGACGCTGATTCCACAAGACGTCTGTGGGTCAACATCAGAGATCAGCAATGAGTCATCTTTTCGCTACTCATACTGACTCATGAAATTGTAAGTATAAGTTTGTGGACATCATTTGAAATCAATTACTCTGATTCACTCATTCTCACGAGAGAAATCAATATGAGTGCGCCGTCGACATCACACGCATACTCATAAATGACTTCAGTTTGATTTATAATTTAAGGAAAATACGTATAAAACTCACAACTGAACACAACTGATCAAACACACAACTTCATAATTAGCGCTGCCAGATTAATTTTCCGAAAAATCGTCCACTTCATACATATAACTTAAGTAAACTTGTTTTCTATAAATAAGCTTTTGTTATGTGATGAGGATATTTGACGTTGGGTTTTGAAACAAAAGCCAAACTCTGTTGTAGCAAAACATATTACAAACGACTCCATTAAATATAACGTTTCCTGCAATTACCGGAGAACAAAGAAAACATTTGTACAGCCACCTTCGGAAATTAAAAAGTTCGGGAAATTTAAAACCATAAATATAATTAAAATGTTTCAATATTTTTAATCAGGCTTAAGTTCATCAAATTTAATTTTCATTAATTTTTTTTTTTGAAGAATGAAATTTTACAACATGAAAATTAATTCAAATTGTTATTGATATTGATATTCATTCTTGACTGACCTGAGATTCGAACCCAGGCGGCTGGTTACCCTGACATGTTTCGATCGCTACCACTCGATCTCCTCAGAGGGAAACAGTTCAACAAAATTACCACAATACTCATTAAAATATAATTTTTTATCAAAGTTATTTTGTGGGAATACAAAAATTATTAATTAAAAAGATTTAATTTGTCGTGCTTTATTCCCAATTTTTATTCTTGATAAAACACTGAAATTTATTGTTGAAGGGATAAGCTATTCCTATGCGCATTTCACTGGTTGCTTAGGCCAGATCGTCAGCAAACTTCATCCAAAGATTTTGGAAAAACTTAAAATATTAAACAAATAAAACTGTTAAGCGAATAAAAATTATAAGCAACCGTTTTACTTGTAACAATATCAAAGCTTAAACAAAAACAACAACAATAAACAGTGAGTTTATCTTTTCTTACATTCCCCACTACAAATTTTTTATAGTTATACTTATGTTTAGGGACCGGATTTTTATGCAGTTTAAATCGAGTTTTATGCACATAAAACATACACTGAAAAAAGAAAAATATGCGCTTTAAATTGAAAAAATATGCACTTTAAATTTTTCCTAACACATTTTTTAATCATAAACAAACCATTAAAATAACATACATACATAAAACCCCTAAAAATACAGTCTTGTTAACGAAAATAAGGTACACCAAAAAAGCAAAAGTAAAAATATAGTAAAACACAAAATACAAAGTAAAACAATAATGTTAATTAAGTCACTTGTTAGATAGATATGCGAACCTTCATATAAAATTTTCATATACATTCATTTTCCACTACGCTGTTTTCGTAAAAATTTCAATTAAATATGCCAGCAGTTTGTGTTATAGTTTTGTGTCCTTCTTATTTCTAAAAACTTTATCAAGTTTGATACGAATTTGTTTACTTAAGTTTCCCTTAACTGCATACATTCTATTTATGACATTATCAATTAATTTAATTTGCATTCTAAATGGATTTGATTTCTCTAATTTTACAATAGTCTCAGAGATAAATCCGTAATTTGAAGACTTAAAAATTATCCGAAATTTTAAACTTTGTAAATTTGTTATTATTTTTTTTTTGATACTGCATTACCATCGTTCCATCACATCCATGATTTGTTCAAAATTTTCAGCATAATACACAACTGATTTCAACCACGTTGTTGTTAAAGAATACTTCTCCTAATATGCGACAAAACGATGTGTGCTGTGCAAAATATTTTTTCCCCATTTTTTCCCAACAATGCACCAAAAATATGCAATGTCAGCAATATATGCAAAAATATGCATTTAAAGCATAATATGCAAAAATATGCACTAACAAATCGATGCCATTTTATTTAAAATTTCTTGATTCGAAAAGATATTAAGTTTATGTTGATCTCAGACTGACGACAAAAAATATGCATTTGCATAAAAATCCTTTCCTTGCTTATGTTTTATAATGTACCATGTACCATAAAAAGGTGCGTTAGGTTAGGACCGATCTCCACAAACTTCAACGACGTTCAAGCCACAAAAAACAATGAACTTTAAAGAAAAAAAAACGCAGAAAACCCATAAAAATATAAAAATATATGTGTAAACGAAAAGCCTTTTTTCTTTCATACAAACGATTTTTATTTTCCAACAATGACACACTTACTTACTTCTAAGATAAATTGGATGGTTTACAAAAGAAAGCAGAATTAAATGTTTGTAGCACTTTAACGTTTCGCACATCTTAAAATAAAATTTTTTTCTATTTTGTATGTCTTCCTTTATGCATTTTCCTCATTTCTCATTCATTTTTGTGCATAAAACGTGCATTCAATTCCTTAACAAAAGCAAATAATCAGGTAAGACTTGCAAGCAAGTTTGGGTATTTAAATGTGTGAGTAATATGTGTACCCTGCAGACGGAGTAACTATGTAGTATTTAGCTAGAAATATACTACAAACAGAAAAAAATCAATGTAAAATCCTCGAAAACAAGGTTGAGTTATTTTTCGGTAGTGATTTTGCTTCATAGTAACTTCATGTTAATTTAACATTTCCGTAAAGTTAGAGGAAAATGACATTCATATTGAAATACCACACCGAATCACGTTGTATGAAAGTTATTTCAAGTTTAAACAACAGAGAAAGAGAGAGAGAGAGAGAGAGAATATAATTTAATTTAAAGACACCAGCTGAATAGCCCGATATGGTTTTCGTTATCATTCTTCTTTAAAAATAATTTTAACAAAAAGAATACGGGAATTATTTTTCTTTTTATATATAATTTTAAGCATGAAAATAATGAAATAAAATAATGTTTTTCTTTTTGCAGTGTTGTTATTGTTGAATGTCCATACTTTGGCAGAAATTTACTTTGTATGATTTTTAATAAACATTGCGCAGTGTGAATTTAACATTGATTTTTTTCTGTGTGGAGTTGGCTTTTACTTAAAATTTTTGAAATAATTTTATAATAGTTTACAACAAGTTGCTTTATTTACAGTATAATGGCCGTATTTATAAACAATTTTTAAATTTAATAAAGATTTAAAAAACAAATTTACTTTGAAAATAATCCTTAATAAACTTTTGTTAAATTTTAGTAATTGCTTATGAATACGGGGGTAAGTATTTATTAATAAAAGAAAATCTAAATTTTTCAGTTCCCCTCAATATTTTGTTCATACTTAATTGTTGCTTTATGGTTTGTATATTTATTTTAGAACAACTCTTACCCCTGAACCCAGAGAGTGGGAGAGAAAAATATTATTTATTACTTTCGTGTTACACCATGTTTCAATTTTTTTACAAAAGGAATCCATAATAAAGAAAAACCAGTCGAATGCCTCGATAGAGTTAGCGTCATCATTCTACATTGTAAATTTTATCCAGTTAACTAAATAATTTTAACAAAAAGAATTCGGGAATTAAAAAACTGCTCTTTCTGCAACAAACAAGTAAATTGTTTATCTCCATAATTGTGTAGTGTTGTTGTTGTTCCTAAAACGCACAAGTAGTAAATCGTCTTTGACTAGCTTTAGTAGTGTTGTTGTTGTTGTTTTTAAAACAAAAAGCGTCACGCATAAAACTGTGCAGTTAGCCGAAATTTTAACATTTTTCTCATTTTCGACGCCTTACAACTAGTAATGAACTAGTCCAAAATCTTTCTATTAACGATTTTAGCTGCAGGGTACACACATGTGTTAATGCGTATGTTTGTGTGCACATTCGTGCATAAAAGGTAAACACATTACAGTAACATTATGTGATATTATTTTCCCCATTTATTTTCGTTTTATACACATAAAATGTATTTCCGCCTCTGGTTTCTAAAAATTTTTCTATACGAGAAAAGCTTTTTATTAGATTTTTTTCTTATGCACGTGCGTGTTTGTGGCAAAATGTATATTAAGCGGCCTATTGTAAAAGCACGTATGTGTACTTTTTGTACAGTGGTAGACCACCACATCTCTATTTTACTTTATTCATTTGCCATTACAATGATTTTATTTCTTTTCTTTTAATTCTTTAAAATACGTTATTTTTTTAACATGTACGTGTAATTGTAATGTTTCTTTTATTGTTATTTAATTTTACGATTTTCTGTATTATGTTTATTAATAACTAAGGAAAGTTGGTAAGTATTTGAATTTCAATTACAATTACTTTTAATTTTTAATAAAAATTTTTCAATTACAACTACACATTATTGTAATTTAATTTACTTTCGCTCTAACATTATGATTGCAATGTAATTAAAAAATTCCATTGGCAATTAAATAAAATTATATCAAAAAATCTCTCATAAGTAACAGAATGTAGTTAAGACTAGTTAGTAATGGATGGAGTATCCATCGTTATTCGATTAATCGAGGAATTTTTCCGCCATTATTTGATCAAATAATAAAAATAGCCAATTTCGAATAACGAATAACTCGAATAATTTACGCCAATTAATCGATTAAAATTAATATCTTTAAAAATTCTACTTTTTTAATATAAAAATATTTATTTTTTTTGATCTTTAACTGTTTAAGATAATTTACAACTAAATTACATGTTTTGAACTTCTACATTCATTTTCATCACACAAAATTTAACTCTATCTCTCTCTTTGTCTCACTCAGCCGATTACATAATTTACAATACATGCGACAAAGACACTCCCACTTTGCAGTATAAAATAAAATCGTATTGAAAAACAGAGTTGTACACTTAACACATAAGTTGTAATCAATTACAGAAAAAAAATGTAATTTTTTTAAAAAATTTTATTAAAGACTAGCATTTAACCCACTACTTTGTTAGCATCTCCTATTCCTTCGTGGACATATTTTTATGCCAAAGTTTATTAAAAAAATACCAGTTATAGAACCAAAAAGCTTAAGAAAAATGTCAAATTTCCCGTATTTCCTTTTTTGGGTACTATTTTTCCCCCATTTAAGTATAAAAAATTTCAGTATTGCAGTGGCAGCCCATAATTTATTACGAATATATCAATGAATGAAGAAAAATGTTTTGTAAAAAAAGTACCAAAAATTGTTACGATTTTTACCCCTTAAATGTTCGAATTCCGAAAAAGTACCAAATATGTATTCGTATTTTTTTGATAAGTTTCAAATGTGGTATAAATTTTAATTCTAGGTTTATTGGTTCAAAAGATAGATGGGGTGACAAAATAGTACCATAGTTTAGGTTTTCACCGTTTTCTTCCTAAAATAGCCGAATTTCAAAAAAGTACCAGACACCTGTACGCTTATTTTTCTAAAGAAAAATGATGAGTACTACAGTTTTTTTGTATCTCTTTTAGTTTTGGAGATATAAGGTTACCGAATTTTCGCTTTTTACCCTTTTTTACCCCCTAAACATTCGAACCTCCAAAAATCCCGTCTTAGTGGATCGATTTGGGCAGTGACCCATCTCTGGTCCAAGTTTTTAGATTCAGGCGTTTAGGCTGTGCGATGACGAATCAGTCAGTCAGTAACGTTACAATTTTATATGTAAAGATTGATTATTTTAAAACTGTCCTAAAAAAATTTAAAATTCATTGAACTTGAAATTTTATTAGGAAAAATTTTATTCAACTAGTGTTCGCCTAGTGGTCAAAATTCGACCATAAATTTTAATTTTTATTAATCAAAGGACCAGATGTTGAACAAAAAAGTACCAAAAACCTCCCCTTTCATATTCTTATTCACTCAGGACCATGCATGTTTTAATTTTATCTTTAAAGGTCGAATAATAACAAAAATTCAAAAAGTACCAGATGAAAAACAAAAAGTACCAACATTTTTCATCTAATAGGTTTTCATTCACTCAGGACCTTGTACCTATAATATGTATTATGTTTCTAAGTTCAATATTATAAAAAATTTAATAATTATCTCATGCAGCACGGAAAAGTAAAAGAAAGAAATTTAATTTCACGGATTTATATCGTCGAAATATTCGAAAGCTGTTTTCTAAATTTGATAATTGAAAAAACAAATATTGAATTTATGTGTTCTGCGTATGTGTTGGTAGCAAATTTGAACACTTATAACTCTAAAAATATTGAACACTTTTTAATAAAATATATATTCTGCACTTCTGTAAGTAAATCCCTTTCAAATGGTGTATATTTTGTTCAAATCGGTTGTCATACAGAGTAGGAAAAAGTTCTTAACTGTTTTACCTTTGCCGATTTATATATAGATGCTGTTTATAAACTATAAAAAATTTACATTTGTTACATACTGTACGCAACTAAAGTCTTGAATACATACACAAGAGTAACTATTTTGTATGATTGAGTGCAAGTAATCATGTATGTCTAATAGACTGAATGAAAATAACACGTAACTGCTTAAAAGGCCTTTTACAAATTCTAGTTTACTTTTTATTAACAAAAACTCTACAAAAAGTACAGGACAAGTTTTGTTTTATGCTTTTGCCAGAAAAAACTGATGAAAAGCTGATAGTACGGTGGGTACAGATTTTCTTGAACTAAATACAGAAAGATAGATTCAAGTACGAATTTTCAATCGCAAAATACTAAACTAATCCGTATTCAACCCCGAATACCTACTTGAAATAATCCGAAAATGGGATTGATTTAAGTAAAACTAAGATTGAACCAATCTCAAAAAGCGATTGATTCAAGTATTATAAAGTTGATTTAATCCCGAATTAGAACTTGCAATAAATTAAAAGTGGAATTAGAAGGAGAATTGTATTATGATTGATTTACTTACCCGTTTGACACCTTACAGAGTTTCAATTATAAAACTCCAACATCATTCCCGATATGGTTTTTACATTAAAAACTTAATGTACATATTAAACTGAAAATTTAAGCCAAATGAGAAGCAAGAGTTCTAAGTTTTACTTGTAAAACATGAAAATTATGTGTTTTCGGGTTGTTCTGTTGTTTTTCTTGTTTCTACACACAACAAGCAAATCGGGTTTTAACTACTTGTGCGGTAATGTTGTAGTGACTGCAACAAACTTTGATAAGTTAAATAATATTAATAGGTTTTTACGTTGATCAACATCTACCATCAGAGATGTAGAAAATGTGAAACACTTAAAAAAAAAGAAATGTTTTTAAAATAACAAAATGTCTTTTTCTACAAAAGTGACAAAATTTAAAAAGAAATCACAAAAATGTATTTAAAGTTCAGTTTGTTTAAAAATATAAAAAATACTTAACTAAAAACATTGCAATAAAAGAGAAAACTTGACAACTGGTAACGCTGCTTTCAAAACAAACTTCTTTTTGTCAGCGATGCCACAATAATAGTAGAACTTATTGCCTCTTTTCTAGCGATGACACTAAAATAATCGAAAGATGTAGAATGGAATTAAATGAGATGGAAACATCTTGTAAAGATGTTGAAAGATGTTGGTTTTTAGCCCAATGTATTTCTTATGGAAAGATGTTAACATCTTCCAATATTGATGGTAGATGTTAAATGTTGATCAATGTAAAAAGTCTTATATCCTCACTTTGTAATTTTACTCTCAGAGTGGCACTACCAACGAAAACTTTAATTTTTAATTGGTTTGAGAATTTTGTAATTATTTTAAGAAATTCCGGGATTTATTTGCAAAAGTAATCCCATTTCGGATTGTTTTAAGTACGTTTTAGTGTTATTTGTACTTGAATTTTTGAGTACGACTCGTACTTAAAGTAAGTATGAAAAACTTATCCATACTGTTTTTCTTTCCCAACGAAATTTTGAGAAATATATTAATATAAAGTTACCCCTATTAAGTCTTTTGCCTTTCTCAACATTTCGGAAAAGGTTACATATGGAATTTATGTCCCATTTTGGACCTGTCCCGACGAGATATTAAGAAACCGTTTATATTAAACATTAACACTTTTGGGGGCAGAACTTAAATCGGTAATAACAACTTAAGAGATTTCCTCGGAAAAACTATAGATCGGTGCATGACCTCATTTACTATTTTGGATATTATTCAACCAAATCGAACCCGTACCGTGCGTAGAAGAAGAAATCATGGCCGCTGTAGACGTGATTGTGAGAGATCTTATCGAAACGACGCCGTTTTCAGCAACTCGGTCTCTACCCGAACTTTTCTTGATTTTGAGGAAAAATCTTGGCCTTCATTTTTATAAAATCCAAATTATGCAAGAATTGATAACAGCGGTTCATAAATTGCTTTGTATGTTCTGTGAATGGGCTAAGAATTAACTGGAAGTTGAACGCGATTTTTATCGTCAAATCATCTTCAACGATAAGACTCATTTCTGACTCTGAGTCTCGTGAACAAGCAGAACTGTCGTTTTTGGAAGGAGAGAGAGAGAGAGCAATCCTCATGAAACACTTGAGACTTCATTACATCCTGAAAAAAATCACTGTTTGGTGGGTTTTGCAATGCCAAGGCGCTATTGGCCTATTTTTCTTAAAAACCGAAACCGGTGCCAACATTCTCTGAATGGCGAACGCTATAGGCAGATGATTTGTAATTTGTTTGTTCCTGTCATTGCAAATCATTTGGAGGAGAAATGGTGCCAACAAGACGGACAGCATGTAATAAATAGATCACAAGAAACCATAAATTTTTTTGAGTCAAATGTTTGGGGACCGAATTATCGCAAGAAATGCACCAGCACTCATAGAAAAATGCATCTACACCAAAATTGTGACATCAATGAGGCAAAAAGTGACATCAATCCAATAACGGACGTCAATATAAAATTTTGTCAATTGTATGCGTCATCTATGGTATGACTAAAGTGACATAAGTTCTATGCCACATTTTGTGTATTACTATTATTATTTTCATGTTTAAAAAGGAAATTAAGAAGCAAAGATTCCCCTATTCTTTTTGCTTTATTTATTTACATAAAATTTTCAAACTATTACGAAAATCATATCATTTTGTTCTTTTGAAAACAATGGGCGGAATAAAATAAACATGTGCAACGGGTAAGTAAATAATAACATTCTCTCACTTTGACTTAAGTCAATCCCAATGAGTCAATTTAATGGCAGTTTGTCATTAAATTGAGCCTAATGAGTCCTTTCTCCGATGTATCTGAGTCATCGCACTAATGACATGTTTTATTAAACTGACTCCAATTTATAATTTCTGTGATGCTGATGAGTCGTCCCAATAATTATATATATGTTCCTTTAACTCCCACTGGAGCATAGGGCGCCAAAGTAGTAGATCGCGAATACTGGATCCTCTGAAACACTGGCTCCAAACACAGCACGTTTGGGTGCTTAGATAGCAGCCCTATCACCAAACTAGGGAACGAAGGCTAGCAACCTACGTTTCTGAACTTAATTGCTAACGAATCGCTCATCCCAATAATGACATAATTTAAATTTTTATACCCTGATGACAATTAGGCCAACTGATCACAATGATGAAAAGTGTCATGGGGTCAAAAACGAAGACACGAACGATGTGGCCAATTTAAACACCTTTGGACTACTTTTTGTGGCGTTACGCCAAATATCTGTTCTATGCTGATACGCCAGCAATGATTTATTATTTAGAAGCCAACATTCGACGTACTTTTGACGAAATAAATGCTCGAAGAAATGGTACGAAATTGTACCGACATGGTGGCGTTCATAAAGTGCAGTCGCTGAAGCCATTCATAGATACGCAAACATTGTAAGTCGAAATGATTGTGAGTTGGTTGCTATTTTGATTTTGCTCACATTTACTAAATTAAGCTAAAAAAATGTGTGTGTGTTTCGCTTTTATAACACCGTATTTTAAAAGGCCTCTTTTAAGGCCGTTAAGAGTGAAAGCCTAAACATCTGTGTCGTTAAATTAACCAAGTGCATTACAAAGCAAAATCCTATTTCATTGTTATATTTTTCTCGCTCTCGTTTACCGTCGTACTTTAACACTATTAAAATAATGTTTGTATGCGGTACTACAGTGCACATAGTTTTTGGTGAGTGTATGCAAATATGAAAGTGTATTAAAAAGTGAATATTATATTATAGAAATAATGGCTTTTTAAATAAATACTCAAATAAGAACGTGTGTAAGTTAATTTATATGTTTATAAGTATTAAAGCTATTGTAAACTTACGGAATGTAAGCACTTCACTTGATGAATGGAAATAATATTATGAAAAAGTTTACTCTTGAATGAATAAGTTGATTGCAAAAAAAATCCGAATTGAAAGTGATCAATTGAAGTGATTCAATACTTGTAAACTTAAAGACCAAAACATGCTTGATATCGAACATCTCTCTAGGGCGCCAAAAGTAGGATGAACCTTCCTTTAACTGTCTGCTTGTTTTTTTAGAACTTACTGTAAGTACGAGTCGTACTCAAAAATTCAAGTACGAATAACAATAAAACGTACTCAAAACAATCATAAATTGGATTACTTTCGAAAATCCATACCGAAAGTAAAAAAAAAGATTAAACTTTTCATTGGTAGAGCCACTCTGGAAGTAAAATTACAAAGTGAGTGTTTTATAGCCTTTTTATACCCTTTGTACACTTGCATACATTTAGGAGGAACATCTAACATCTACTATCAATAAAAAATGTTAACATTTCTGAAAAAAAAATTTATTTTTTTAAATACTTTTTTTCTAAAAAAGAGCCAAAATTTTAAAAGACAACACCAAAATGTATTTAGAACACATTTTTTTAGTAATATAAAAAAAATCAAGTAACATAAGGCTTGCAAAAAAGGAAAAACTTGGGAAATGGTAACGCTGCTTTCAAACCAAATGCCATTTTGTCAGTGATGCCACAATAATAATAGAATTTATTGCCAAGTTTCTAGTGATTACACTTAAATAATCGGAAGATTTTGAATGAAATTGAATGAGATGAGGAACATTTTGTAAAGATGTTGAAAAATTTTGATATTTAGCCGAATGTATTTTTTATGGGAAAATTCCAACATCTTCGGAAATTGATGTTAAATGTTGACAAGTGTGAAAAGGCTATAACATTGATCAACATCTTACATCTACCATCAATTCGCGAAGATGTTAACATCTTTCCATAAAAAATGTTAAAAAGATGTTCATAACTCATTTAATTCCATTCTACATCTTTCGATTATTTAAATGTCATCACTAGAAAAGTGGCAGTAAGTTCTATTAATATTGTGGCATCACTGACAAAAAGAAGTTTGTTTTGAAAGCAGCGTTACCATTTGTCAAGTTTTCTCTTTTATTGCAATGTGTTTTGTTAAGTATTTTTTAAATTTTTAAACAAATTGAACCTCAAATACATTTTTGTGATTTCTTTTTAAATTTTGTCACTTTTGTAGAAAAAGACATTTTGTTATTTAAAAAACATTTTTTTTAAATATGTTGACATCTTTTTTTGATGGTAGATGTGAGTAATGTAAACGAGTGTTTCACATTTTCTACATCTTTGATGGTAGATGTTGATCAGCGTAAAAAGCCTATTAATATTATTTAACTTATCAAAGTTTGTTGCAGTCACAACAACAACACGACACAAGTAGTTAAAACCCGATTTTCTTGTTGTGTGTAGAAACAAAAAAAAAACAACAGAACAAGACGAAACCCCCATTATTTTCCTGTTTAAAAAGTAAAATTAAGAACTCTTGCTTCTCATTTAGTTAATATTTTCAGTTATATATGTACCAGTGCTGGGATACTATCGACATTTTCTACTACCGATATTACTCGATAGTTCTGATTTCCCTATTGATATTACTATCGACTGATTTATACTTGAAAAGGATATTTTTAACTAGTTTTTTAATCAGGCTGCATTTCGTTATTTTTGTCACTTAATTGAACGTCAGAGACGCATGAATGTATGTTTGCAAGTTATTTCAAATGACAGTTCCTGAAAAATTTGGCTGCTGATAAGCACCTTTCTAAAGGAACCGAAGTAGCAGTGGCTATAAGATTTGTATTTGAAACTTTAGAAAATGTTTTAAATTAGTTTTGATTCTGAACCTAAAAGGTTATCAATCTACCGGACTTTTGCTTTAATGGTCGTTCATGCTACTGTCCTTTGCCCGCGATTGCAATTGCATTTTTTTACATAAAAAAAATATTTGACATTTCAGTCTCTTTGTAAACATATGGGCATTTCCAGCGAAAAGTCTACTTTCTGTCACGTAACGCCAGAAGTATTTTAAATTGTTTCTCAAAAAATTTTATATGTATCGTTTACTTTTTTATATTTTGGTGTAAAGCGCAACAAGCTCTACATTAAGTACCAAAAGGGATAACGATTGAACAACATGGTCCGAAAATACAACGTTATTTGCAATCTGGCGTTACATTAAAAAAAGTAAACTTTTAGCTGAAAAATCCCATATTTACCTTAAAACGAGCAAATATTTTTAAATTTAATAGCTTGAAAAATAAATCTATATAAGTCGTAAGTTTACTAAAAAAGGTTTTGTACAAAACTTCTTGCTCAATTCGCAGTATTTTTCAGTTTTGTAATGCAAGTCAAAACCCACTTCCGTTTTTTTAACGTCACGCCAGCGCAGATTTTTGCTTATATCTGCAAATCCTTAGCGTCGATTACAGTAATTTTTCTTCTGAATGTAGAGCTACTTCATTACTTTGTATATATAAAAACCCTTTTTACAAATTTGACTTCGTCATTTAATTTTTTTACATTTTGTGCTACAAATATCACGACACGTCAAAATGGAAATGCCCATATACAAATTTTGACATAAAGGCCTTTAATTGGCAGTCAGAAAAGCACAGCTACGCAATCCATACCACCTGACACTCTTGTTGTTTGTATTCATTGCTATTATTCGGCCCGTATTAATTATATATCGATATTTAAAGACTATCGATAGTATCGATAGTTTCCCAGCACTAATTTTTTTTTTTTTTTTAGCGATAAACCAACACTCAGGGGATGCCCCCTATATATGCAGTGCATTGTGTTGATCAGGAAAATAAGGTTTGGGAAGGAGGAAAGAGGGAATAGTGTTTGTGGACATTTGACTTGAATCTTAATAAATTGTAAGTACCGGGGAAGACCTCTGCGGGAAGTCTATTCCACATACGGATAGTTCGACTGAAAAACGAATTTTCTCTATAATGCGTTGTGCGAAACACAGGACAATCGACTACAAACGGATGTGATCCACTGGATGAGCGAGTATTACGAAGAAATACTCGGGCGGGTGGAATAAGTTCACTCATCTCAGTGGAACACCTCCCATGGTAATATCGATAGAAAAGTGCCACACAACCCACATTCCGACGATGCTCCAATGAGTCAATAGAGTTGGATACCCTACTGTCATTGATGAGCTTCACCGCCCTCCTTTGTACACGGTCCAGAAGGTTCAAAATAGACTTTGAAGCCCCTGCCCATATATGGGAGTTGTATTCCATCTTCGGTCGGATATAGGTGGTATAGATAGTAAGGAGATCGGATGAAGTGAAGTAAGTCTTGCACCGTTTTAAAAAACCTAAACACTTGAATGCTTCTTTCGACACTTTAAAAACGTGTTTATTCCAGCGGACATCGCACTGTATTCTCATGCCCAGAACATCAAGAGTATCCGATTCTTCAATATCAATGCCACCCATTACTACAGATGACATAGTTGGTCCCACGGCCCGTCTGTGGGTCAACATACAACATTGGGTCTTGCGTGCATTAAATTCGACCCTATTCGCTTGACCCCACTCAGAGATTGCAGCTAGGTCCTGATTAAGTGTGTCATTCATATTCTGCCTTTTGCCCCCAATCTCAACAAGGCTTGGCCTATGTTCGAAGGAATATGAATGACAAATGTTGCTGTCATCTGCAAAAGAGTAGATAGGATTTGAAGTATGACTAAGAAGGTCATTAAGAAATATAAGAAATAGCGTAGGAGAAAGGACAGAACCTTGCGGTACCCCTGAATTCAGATGAAACTCGTTTGATGCAATCCCATCTATAACAACACGTATAGTGCGATCACTGAGGAAACTCGATATAAATCGAGAGAAATCATTACCGACACCAAAAGCAATAAGCTTTGACACAAGCGCACCATGCCACACTCGATCAAACGCCTTGGAAATATCCAGAGCAACCACTTTGCATTCACCAAAGCGGTGAATGGACCGACTCCAACGTTCTGAAAGAAACGCTAACAGGTCTCCTGTAGATCGGCTACTACGAAAACCATACTGTCTGTCACTGAGAAGTGAATTCGTCTCCAGATATTTCACAAGATGGTAATTAACCATGCTCTCCATCACCTTCGAGAGCGAAGAGCAAATTGCGATTGGGCGGTAATTGTCAGGGTTAGTAGCCTCACCCTTCTTGGGGATTGGCTGAACATTGGCCACCTTCCAGCAAGAGGGAAAGATTCCCGCACGGTACGAAGAGCTGAAAAGGTTGGCCAACGGACGAGCTAACGTCGAACAGCACTGTTTCAATACCAGTGCTGATATGCCATCCGGCCCCGGTGACTTGTTTACGTTAAGATCCGAAAGAACCCTTTTGACTGCGCGTGATCGGAAAAATATCTTGGGCATAGTACATGATACTCTTCCGACCACGGGCAGTGATTGATTGCTTTCCGGCAAGAACGAATTACTTGCAAACAGTTCAGCCAAGAGGTTAGCTTTATCAATCGGGTCAGTAAATATTTGGTCGTCCTTTAAAAGCGCTGGGATAGAAGAACTAGCACTGTCCCTTACTCTTTTAACGAAGGACCAAAAGGTCTTACTGCCCCGAGGAGCAGCAAGGACCTTAGCACGAAGACGCTGTTCGTGTAGAAATTTTTCCCGCCTAAGTACTTTGGCACACTCAGATCTTGCCTTCTTTCGTAGGTGATCAGTAGTTGCGTTTTTATTCAAACGCCAACTACTAAACGCCTCCTCTCTGGATCTGACTGCATTTTTGCACGTCTGGTTAAACCAACACTTAAGTTTTGGTTTAACCGAAATTTGCTTCGAGGGAATAAAAAGTTTCATTCCAAGCAAAATTACATTTACGACCATTTTTGCTGCGGCATCAACATTATTGTCAAGGAATATGTACATTAAGTTTCTAAAGTAAAAACCATATCGGGAATGATGCTGATGTTTTATAATTGAAATTCTGTAAGATGTAAAACAGGTAAGTAAATCAATCATAATAAAATTCTCCTTCTTCCTTTAACTTTTAGCGCATTTTGAGATCGGTCCAATCTTAGTTTTACCTTAATCAATCTCATTTTCGGATTATTTTATGTACAAATTCGGAATTGAATATGATTAATTTAAGTATTTCACAATTGAAAATCCGTATTTGAATTAATCTTTCTGTTTTTGATTCCAAAAAATCTGTTCTCACTGTACTATTTATACCGCTTTGGATTGATTTAAGTTCGGATGAATAGATATTTCTTTTGAGTGCGCCACTATCGTATTGCATTTAAAGTTTTTTCTTTAAACTTTTATGTATTTTTAAAAAGGTTTTTTTTTAAAAGACGAATCGTTGTTTTATCGTCTTTTTTTAGTCTGTTGTTCAATTAAAATTTAACTTGAAAATTTTGAATTATTGTGTCTTAATAAATCATCAATTTTATAAAATGTTGAAAACAAAACTGGAAAGTGTTTTTTTTTATTTTTCGCTTTCAACAATAGTTATCTTTTTATTTCTGTTACTGCTTTGGGATATCTGATAATATGTGACGAAGCACAGTTCCAAAAAAAGTTCATATGGGGGATTCACAAGGTAGTCATAAAGTTGTAAAGTCATATGTCTTAAAATAATTACAAGAAATAAATATGACTACTGTGGGCAACCGCTTATAATTTAGATTTCTACCGTGCAGTTATGGCGAATCTATGAGCACAGCATTAAAATTTTTATTTTGTTTGAAACACAACAGTATTTTTTGAAACAATTGTAAAATATTATCAAAGACATTATGACGATATGACCTAATAGCACACCTTGTGAATCCCCCAATAGTCAATAAATAAAATTGCAGAATAAAGTTAAGAAACCAAAAATCCTTTTTGTCCTTTGAAAACTGTGAAATTTTTCTTAAAATTCCAAAAGAAAAACCTTTAATATCTTTAGTTTTAACAGTTTCTTTTACTACAATTGACACAAACAAGCCAATTGGTTTTGTCTACCCACCCATGTCATAGATTTATTTCTTTATTTATATTTCTATTTGCCTTCCCTGAAATAAATGTTTAGTAATGTGCCGCTTTTGTTTTAAATGTTTAAAATTCTTTAACAAAAAAATTTTTTTTTATCTTTGTCATCATCATCTTCTTAATCTATCAAGCGGATGTGTGTGAGTGAGTTTTTGTATAAAAAATCGTTTAATTTTTTTTTCATCTTGAAAAGAATTAACGTTAACGAACTTAAGTGCCATTATCTAGGATTTACATATACACACGTTAAGAGTGTGGAAAAAAGAAACGAAGGAATATTAAAAACGGAAGCGGAAAGAACTCAAGTTAAATCATGTTCTAAAGTATCTAAATACTTGACACTTGTAGGTAGAATCAAAAGACTAGACTTAATGCGTTTGTGAGTGATGGGTTGCATAGTTGGGAACTCTGAACCCAAATTGAAGTTGTTTACGATAAAAAAAGATGATTTTGTTGTTAATTTTTTTTTTAGATCAAACACTGTGGTAGTTAGTGGTAGTTAAGTGCAAGGCACATTTATGTATATGGGGGCTTTCATAAAAAATAGCTACAGTTTTAAAGAATTTCTTGGGTGGCCTACCAAAAGCTGCATTATAATTTTAGGGCGTTAAAAAAAGCGTTAAACAGGCATTTAAGTTATTGTTTTCTTGAATAACAACGTATGTCTAAGATGGCCTATACGTATTTTAGATTAATAATATCCAATTGACTTTTTATAAATGCTGTTCACGATTTGGTCGAATAACATGAACCAATTTTAAAGTTCTTTGTTTTAAATAGAATTTTTGGTTCTTCTGATGATTCACACAAAAATACTATGATTTAATTAAAATCATGTTTGTCCCTAAACACAAAATTTTGTTTTGGATTCAATGTATGGTTTTTCGTATGGAATGACCCATATGCCAATGTTTTTGCAAGCAATATGCAAAATCCTTTTGAACACCCATTAGACTTTAGAGCTTCACTGCAGTTTACTCAGACTGCAAAAATGAGTTAACAAAAAAGTAAATGTCGCATTTAGTACACACATTAGGATTCTGAAAAAAATTGCAAATTGTGTCAGTAATTTCCCCTTTTCCAAAGTTGTTTTTAATATCGTAAAAAAATAAGCTGAAAAAAGAAGTATTAAAATGAAGTTAAAATAAAATCGAACTGCCTTCAATGAAATTGTTGTGGAAAAAAGAGTTGAAATAAATCTACAGTTTGTACATAAATAACTCGATTTTCACAAATATTCATATGTGTATAGCAGAAGATTACTTGAGTTAAAATTCTACAAAACAGGTCACCTCAAGTATAAGTAAAGATCAAAACGAAGTCCCTTCCATAAATAGTATTTAATATGAACAATAGGACTTTATATGAAACCAACAATTTGGATTTACAAAAAAAATAAAGCTACAATTCATAGTAAACGATTTAAATAGTGTTGTGAAGGTATAAGAATTCAAAGAAATACACTCCAGACAGTAGTTGTTTCGTTTAAGACCCATTAAAACAGTAAAACATTTTGCCCATAGTATTTGAAAATTACCTCGTGCAGTCTGCGAGAATTTGTGATGTTTATTTGTCAGTCATATGAAGTGAACTAATACAAAGAATTTGATATGTTTACTTGTTTGTCGTAACCCTGCATATATTAGGAATAAATGCAAACACGCGTGTAAAATGTAGCCCACAAGGGACTAGGACAAGTCCAAAAGTAACCCCATCGTATGGAAAAAACGTGGACTATTTAACATTACGATGTCCTAGGGCAGGACCAGCTTTGGGCTACAAAGGAGAAGTCTTAAAACTACTCCATGGTATACTTAAGAGGATTAGTTTTGAAGTCGTTTAAAAACGAAAACATTTCGTTAAAAAACGAAGACATATCGTCTCACTACACACACTTTTTAACAATGTCATGGTCCATGCTTGCATTACATTGGACCAGTCCAGGGAGTGGTCCATTTGATCCAAATGGAACAGGTAGTCCAATATTAGTTGCAGGAATGTGGCGTACGCATGCAAAGAATTGTTTTGGTAAAGAATTGTTGTTGAATTATTCAGGAATGTATTGGAAATCGAAAACGTAAAACGCAAGAATTTTAAAAGTCGTTGTTCAATAAGATTTGTGTAATAAAAGAATTTAATGACAAATAACTATTCTACAAATATTTCTCTATTTAAAAGAGTTTTATAATTAAAAATTTATTAAAAACAGTCTTTCGATTTCTTGCGTTTTACGTTTTTGATTTTCAGCACATCTCTGATTACCTGATCCCAAACTCACAAAAAAAAGAATGTGTGTATTTTTTGTTCCCTTGTTAATTTTTGAGAGTATTTTTTACACCCGCGCTTTTACTACAAAAAAGCGTTTGTTTGTTTGCTTCTAAATGTACGTCGCACACAGGGCCCAAAGGCGGCGATTTCACGGAATAATTAAAAAAAAAAGTTCAAGAAAATTTTACTAAATACGACAAAAATACATTAAAATTAAGAAATTAATTTGGAAATTCTTGTTTTAAGAAAAGCAATTGAATACTTTAGAAAATATACTTCTTTCCGTGTGTAAATAATAAAACAATCTTCATTAAAACTGATCTCACAGTATAATAATTCGTTGCGGTTTCAGGCGTATAAAAGTCTATTCCAAAAAATCATATAAAATTTAATTTGACTTTATTGAAATAAAATATCATGATTTGTTTAAGACATACATACATCTATTATGAGGCGTATTAAAGTTTCATATTCACCCCTATCGTGAATAACAAGTGGAATTTTTGTTCCGATGAAATCTTTATTCCCCTCGAAAGGAAAAAAGCAATCGTGAATCTCATGTGAAAATTTTTTTACGCTATCAGTTATAGTGAATGTAAAAAAGAAGAAAGATTAAACAAAATTAAAAATCAATGAAATTTTTGTTCAAAAATATATACGTGTATTAAAAAAAAAGTTAAAATAATAAAGCAAAATATTAAGAAGTGGAGAGATAGTTTGATTAAAACGTTAGTTTATTGCACTTTTTAAATTTTATGTAGTAAAAAATTTTCCAAAATTCTGCCACCATGTCTTTCGAAAGCTTCACAAATCCGCAGACAATCGACATGTTGTTTGCATTTTGTTGACCAATACATCGGTTTCCACCTTACCAACGGATCCAGCCCTTAATATTCGATTTGTAGGAGGAACTACTTACATACATGTTATGTTCCCTAGCAAAAATTAAGTGAGAAAATCTAAGGGAAATATGAACAAATTACGAGGGAAAAAACTTTTTCCGATAAGGGGAATTTTTTCACGTTATTATTTTCCTTTGAATTACCTTTTTTCATGGGAGTTTTTCATGATCGCAAGTGAAAAGGGGAAAAATTACGAGAGAAAAATTATTCACGATAGGGGTGATTCGTCCTATTGTAAATTATGATTCGTTCACAACAAAATTCGGTACACTGATTTTCAAGTATTAAAAAAAGTTTAATTCGACTTAATTTCAACACGGAAATTTATACAAGTTTTTTAGAATTTATTTCTTCTTGAATTGGTTTTTGGAAGGCCGCTTTATATGGAAAATATGGTTAATTATGGATCGATCTTCAGTAAGTCATTTTTAGTCTTATGAAACTATGACACTCAAAATTTTACTACAATATAATTATTTGTTACGGTTTTAGACTTTAATAGTTTTTCGAGAGTAAACTTTATATGGGACCTATGGAAAACTATATATTGACCGATATCTACAAATTTTGGTAGAATGCTTCCTTATAAGTATTATATGAAATCGATGCACAGGCCATTATTATAAGCCGTAAATTATAATTTTTATGAGCAGCATTGTTTGAGCTCGTTACACAGCAAAAATTTTTGTCAAAATATTTTCAATTAAAAAATTGATTGATGTACTTTAATTTGTTCAATTAATTTATTGTTTGCTGCAATTAATTTTTTTTGATAAAAACACCTAAATTTAACTGTTTGTGCACATGTTGTGTTTTTTTTTTAATTTTTTAATTGACTAAATTTGTGTGGCAAATACGAATATACAAATCCGTTAATTGATATGATCAATTCTTTGCAAGGGTAAAATTAGTAAAATATTTAATTGTCTGAACGAATTGTTTAATTAAAGTCAATTTTCTATTTTGTCTGTGTAGCTCGTTGTTTAAACCACTCTTTACTCCAAATTCTTCTCCTTTTATATTTCTCTTTCATTTTTTAGCAAATAACGAAGGAAATTGCTGCAGCAATATCGTCGTCTGCCTTCTTTGAAAAAAAAAAAAAAATGAAAATGAGAAATTAATTTTTGTTAGAAATATGTTTGTGTTGTTTATTTGCAAACAGAAATAAAATGTGTGTTTGTCAAGCCATTGGAGTAGTTCATTTTGCCTTTTACAAATGTAAGTTAAGAATTGTTTAAATTTGCTTAAACAACTTTCAAAACAACCCTCGTTTCTTATTCTACAGCATGGAAAAATAAAAAACTGTAAGTGAATACTTAATAAACGATATTTCTTTCTTATTGATTTTTAAAAGTTTTGGTGGAATATGAAAGAAAAAAAGTGCTCTTAAAAACTAAAGTGACAAATTTGCTTGATTCGACAAAATTGTTCATTGTATTTTTAACAAATTATTCTACAAATTTAAGAAGATTTAAGCAAAAAAAACCAATTTTTTTTAATAGAACATTTATTAACTAAGTGCAAGAATACGAATAAATTAAAAACTTCTAGTTTTACAAGTAAATCTGTTAAAACCCATAAAAAGATTAAAAACTTATGAGCTTTTTAATTGTGTTAAGAATATTTTACTTTTAATAAATCATTAATTTAAAGCTGTGCGAAGCGAATACAAGTGTATTTCATATGAAATTTCTTATTTAAATTTAGTTAAATATTTACACTTTTTGCTATAAACTTGCAAAATTTCAAAGGAAACCACAGAGGATTTAATTTAAATGATAATAATAAATTAATTGTTTTTGTAGATTTGATACGGAGAGTACAACAACAATGAGCAACATTCTTGTGCATAATTAATGTAAATAAATGATTTATCTTTCTGTTGATATGAAATAAAATTGTTTAGGGTGGTATCTATCACATTGTAAAATTAGAACCTTTGCAAAATTAAACATGTTTAATCATGATAAGAATTGTTTATTTTAAGTAATTGAAATGCTTTGGCAGTTTTTGTTTCTCCCTAATATATTTCAATAAAACTAACTACCTGTGTAGATGAACTTGTGCAATTTAACCCAAAAAAAACCCTTTAACATAAATTAAACTTAAATGCTACAGGTATCAAAACAAATGTATTCAGTTGGAAATTTAAATTATTTGCCAAATAATTTACCAAAACACCCAAATTATAAAATCACAAAAAAGGTCAACTTAACCAATTAACAATTTCACACAAATTGCAAACTTTTCATTCGAGTTGCGCACCTGAGTGTTATTTTAGTTATGACGAGGGGGTCGATTCTGGTTCTGTGAAATTAAAAAAAAAATCATTTTCGTTTTCATAAGCCCTTCTCACATTAGCACTTCACATTTACACAAATTGCGATTCCCGTTCTTTTAATGAAAAAATGTTTCATTCCATTGTAGCCGTGAAACTTTTGTAACGTTATTAATAAAATGTAAAAGTCAAATGCAGAAATCGAAGCTTAGGATGTTTAAACCGGCGCTAACCCGCAAACGGTTTTAACGGTTGAGCCGCATGCATTTATTTTTGCTAAAAGATTTTTAACTTTATATGCACATAAATATGTATGTATAATTGTTTGTTATTTAATTCACTTGTTTTTCTACACAAGTAAATTTCGCGACAAGTTTTTACATTGTGTAAATTGTGTAATGACAATTGGCAAGATTTTACATCATAGTGCCGGTGCAGACCTGCAATTTTTGTTGCAGCAATTCTTGAGTTTATTGGTGAGAGGGGTGAGAAAATTTGGGAGCGGAACTCATCCCACCAATAAAATCAAGAATTTCTGCAACAAAAATTCCAAATTTGGACAAGGAATTATAAATAAGGTAATGTCTCTATTAGTTGCTAGTAAAATTTTTAAGTAAAAGTTACTGCCAGGCCCACGATGTCGACAAGAACATTTCTTTCGCATTTTTATATTCAAAACAATAATAAAAAACAAAAATTTGTTTTTGTTTTCAAAACAAAATGTTCTTGTCGACATCGTGGGCCTGGCCCTTAATTTCTTTCGTTTAAGTTTTCGAGTTATTCTTAGCAAGCCTTTTCATTTGATACCTACATACATATATTATAGGAGTGCATTAAAAATAGCTAGACCGCCATTTTGGCTGTTCTGCTATGTTAGATTTAGAATGACGTCACATAGTTTACAATGCAATGTCATGCAAATTGAACGTGTGTACATAATTTCAGCTCAATCAATTGAAGATATCTGCTTCAAATTGAGTTGCAAGGTTTCACCCAAACATACATTCATTGCAAGTTAAATAAAAGCTTTAAAAAACGAACATAAGCCCAAAAAATTGTTAAATCATTAACAAATAAAAGTCCAAATAAAGATTAATTTATTAATAAAACATAAAAATATTGTAGGCGACGTCTCTCCATTACCCGTCTTATTATGTTGGTATTTAGATTAAATTTGGTCCAAACTTATTTTATTGAAATCAAAAATAAATAAATTTAGAAACGATAATCGCTTATAATTAAGATTTCTACTGTACAGTTATGACGAATCAATGAACACAGCATTAAATTGTTTTTATATTTAGAATTTTACCACAGTATATTGTAAACATTATCTCCATCAACAAAATAACACGATTTTTCTATAAACAATTACTTTTGCATACGTACACGTCGAAATCTGTCCAAACACATTAATCTAAAAGTATATGGACTCCATACACACTTTCTCTCAGATAACAACTTGACAGATGTTTTAACAAGTCCAAAGCAATTTGTAATCTGCCAAAATTCGTTTCATGCATATTTAGCCAGCTGTAAGGCGAAATATGTTTTAAGACAGCCAGTTGAGTGTATTTTTATTGAAAGTGGGTGTAAGAAAATTTAAAAAAAAAAAAAAAAAAAAAAAAACTAAAAGTATCTTTTCATGTAATTTGAACATTAAAATTTGTTTGCTGTGCTGCTCTACACAAAATAGACAGTAGCAAAAAAATAAATAAAAAAAATTGCTGACAAATAAAATTTTTCCAATATTTTCCATATTCGAATAGCAAGCAGATGTGTGTGTGTGTGTGTGTTTTTGAACAAAAATTTAAAATTTAAAAAGAAAAGCTGTCCAACAGACGAGCATGGCTGTACACAGTCATCATGCCTGTCGATATCCAGTAGTCACAAGTAGTCACAATATGAAAAGAAATATTAAAAATATGAAATTTTCTAAATAAAAACAAGTGCCACAGATAAGAATTAAGGAGATCACCAGGAAATTTCCTTAAAACGTAATTTTTTCAAGAAAAAGAAATCTATAACAAGTAAGATTTTACATTTGTTGCTATAAATAGCAAGTTTTTACTTAATTTAATATAAAGTGCAAATTGGTTAAGGTCTGCTTGAAATAAATATGTACAATATTTTTAGAAATTTTACTATAAAATATCATATTTAAAAAAAAAGTACTATAAATATTATATAATACAAAAAAAAAACAATTTGCTATAAATAGCATATTTTTTAGAAAATATTCTAAGCTTAGCGTCAGTTTAGTAAATTTACTATAAACACAATATTTTAGAATATATTAGTTATCACAATATTTTTATAAAACTTGCTATAAACAGCAAATCTTTAGATAACTTGCTATAAATAGAAAATGTTAAAAATATTTAAAAAAAAATAATGCTATAAATTTTTAGAAAATTTGCTATTATTCTATATTTTATGTAATATTTTTTTAAAAATTTGTTAAAAAAATAGTTTTTAAGAAAATTTGCTATAAATATCTTATTTTCGGAAAAGTTAATATAAATAGATTGTTTTCAAAATTATTGGCATTATTTTTATATTTTTGGAAAAGTTAATATAAATAGATTGTTTTAAAAATTTGTGGCATTATATTTATATTTTTAGGAAGTTTTCTATAAATAGCATACATATTTGCTATAAATATTTTATTTTTGGAAAAGTTAATATAAATAGATTATTTTCAAAAAAAATATTTTTAGGAAGTTTGCTATAAAAAGCATATTTTGCTATAAATATCTTATTTTTGGAAAAGTTAATATATATAGATTGTTTTAAAAATTTGTGGCATTATTTTTATATTTTTAGGAAGTTTGCTATAAAAAGCATATTTGCTATAAATATCTTATTTTTGGAAAAGTTAATATAAATAGATTGTTTTAAAAATTTGTGGCATTATTTTTATATTTTTAGGAAGTTTGCTATAAAAAGCATATTTGCTATAAATATCTTATTTTTGGAAAAGTTAATATAAATAGATTGTTTTAAAAATTTGTGGCATTATTTTTATATTTTTAGGCAGTTTGCTATAAAAAGCATATTTGCTATAAATATCTTATTTTTGGAAAAGTTAATATAAATAGATTGTTTAAAAAAATTATTCCCATCATTTACATATTTTTATAAAGTTTGATATGAAAAGGATATTTAATGAAAAAATTGCTATAAAAAGCATATTTTTTTAAAAAATTTGCTGAACTTTTGCCGTAAATAGAAAAATTTTATTATAACTTTCTATACGTTGCATATTTTTAGAAAAATTGCAAAAACAAAATAGCATTTATTTATTTGCAAAAAATCAAATATTGTTAGAAAAATTACTTTAAGTTTAATTTATTTTAAGTTAATTTGCTATAATATTTGGAAGAAATTGAATAAAATTTAATATCTAGAAAATATTTATATACAGCTACGGACAAAAAAATAGGGTCACTAATTTCAAGTTTATAGTACATCAAAAAACATATATAAAGGGTTGTTAAATTTTAAGGGCCGATGTTGAATGTGAACAACACCTAAACGTCAAGTTTTTTCTGCATTTAATTTGACTTTTCTCAATTTCAGACCAATTCAATTTTAACCATGGAATGATACACAATCGAGCTACGCGTTAAAGCTATTCAGACGTATTATGAAAAAGGGCGTTCAAATCAAAATCCATATCGTACACTTGATTGATTTTTTCGGTCAATTTAATCGTTCAAATGTATGTACAATCGGAAAAATTGTGCAAAAAATGTTAGCAAACCGGGTCTGTAGGAGATGTGAAAACAGCAGTGCATGCCCGTACAGCTCGTACTGCAAAAAATATTGCTCCTGTTCGCGATAGTGTGGCTGAAGAGCCGTCCACCTCAACTCGTCGTCGTGCCCAACAAAAGCACCTCTAACGCTCGTCGTGGATGAACATTATGCATAAAGTCTTGGATTTACACGCTTACAATGTGCAATTGGCTCAAGAACTAAAGCCTCCTGACCATTCCAAACGTCGTCAATCGTCAGAATGGTGGCAAAAAATGGCAACAGTGAATGACAAATTTTCAACGAAAATCATCTTCAGTGATGAGTCACATTTTCACCTCAGTGGATTACAATAAGTAGAATTGGTGCATTTTGGCGAATGATAATCCAAGAGTGATTGTCGAAAAACCAATGCACCCACAAAGAGTGACTGTTTGGTCCGGTTTATTGGCTGGCGGCATCATCAGACCGTATTTTTTCCAAAATGAGGCCGGTCAGGCAGTTACTGAGAATTGTGTTCGCTATCGTGAGACGATAACGAACTTTTAATGGTCCGAATTGGAAGATATGGATGTGGACGATATGTGGTGACAACAGGACGGTGCCACTTGCCACACTGCTTACGAAACTATGGCTTTTTTGCGCGACAAATTCAATGGCCGTGTTATCTCATGTGGTGGCGATGTCAATTGGCCGCCAAGATGATGTTATTTGACACCGTTGGACATCTTGCTTTGCAGTTATTTTAAAGAAAAGGTGTACTTCAATAAGCCAGCAATAATTCAGGGCAAATTTACGGCATAGAAGCTCGATATGCCTCAGCGTCGTCGAAAATTTGACCATCGGATGAAGGTGGGCCGCCGAGGTTGGGGCGGCCATTTGGCAGATACTTTGTTTCATACATAATTGAACCATACCAATATTATCATAATAAAAAGAAATGGCAATAATTTCCTAAATAATTTGTGTTTTATTCAAAATCAACATCGGCCCTTGAAATTTAACCACCCTTTATAAAATGAACATGTTTTTGTTTAAAATTTGTTATAACATTCGTTGTAAAATTCGTTGCAATATTTTTAGCAAATCTATCTATGATTTTTAATGGACAATTAAATAGGGTCAGTTAGAAAAAAATACATTAACGTTTAAAAAAATATACTTAAATCCTAATGTTTGGTCACATGTCCTTTATAAGAAAGCGCAGCCTTACAACGTTTCTGAACGGAACCAACCAAGTCTCGAAAAAACTGTTTTGGAAAAGCATAGCATGTCTTTTGTATGTTCTCCCACAGGTCGTCTTTATCTTAGGTTTTAATTGGTACAATCCTTTCCTTAACAATCTTCTATACATTTTTAACGGGATTTAGATCCGGAGATTGCGCAGTCCAAGACATAAAATCAACTCTGTTGTCTAAAATCCAATATTTTGCAAGACTCGAAGTGGGTTTCGGATCGTCATTCTGTTGGAACAGCCAATTAAGTGGCATTTCCTACTCTGCATATGGCAGCAGTATTTCACTAAGCACTTCAACGTTCAAATATTGGTCCAAAATTATTTTTATCCATTTTGTTACCTCCTCCATGCTTAAATATGTTAGTAGTGTAACGTTGGAACCAACCCATGTTTTACCATCGTTTCCAATTAAATTGATTTTAGATTCGATCGACCAAAGCACATTGTGCAACTTTCTCCATGAATAGAGTCATCCCAATCCTTATAAGCTGTTGCAAATTAAAGTCGATTTCGACAATGTCTTTTTGTAAGCAGTGGCACTTTTCTTGAGGATCTCACGAATATATTTAGTTCCACTAGCCGTCTTCTTACAATTCTAGCACTTTTAGCTGCCGCACCGGACATGAAAAGATCTCTTCTAGATGCAAGTTTTATATATTTATCTACGTTTTCAGTAGTCCTTCTTGGTATACCCAGTACCAAGTGTGCGTTTTGTGTGTTTTGGAGCTAACAAAGCATCATAAACAAAATTCTAGGACTTTTCAATAGATTTCGCTATTTGCCGTTGGCATTGATCTTAATTTTTCTTGCGTCCTCCAGACTATACTTATTACGGCCCACATTTTTAAAATTTTTTATATTTTTTCTTTTTAATTAAATTTATAAAGATTATCAAATTAACACAAATAATAGTTTCGCTAATATTTTTGACGTAAAAGGAAAATTGTTCAGTGTTTTAAATGGTGACCCTATTGTTTTGTCAGCTCATGTTCACACATTTTTTGCAATTAAGGGTATAATCCGAATTCCATATATTTTAAAAGTTTATATTTTTAAAACCCGATAAGTTTACAATAATTTTTGCCAAAATATCTCCTACTCCTACTTACAACAAATCGCCCAAAATATAAAAAAACTTCTGAAAATATAAGTGACCCCATTTATTTGTCCGTAACTGTATATGTCATATTTTTGAGATATATCAGTAATTACAAAAGCTCTATAGAGCTTTTCTATTTCTAAGAATATTTGATAAAAAAAAACAAAAAAAAGTTGCTATAAAAAAGCATTTATTTCGAAAATTTGCACAAATTGCTAATTTCAAGAAATTTTGCAAAAAGAGTATATTTGCATAATTTGCATTTATTCTTTTTTCTAATTACTATATTTTTTTTTTAATTTACATATTTATGAACCAGCCTACTATTAATCGATACTATATTTGTTTATAAATTAATATGGCCAACTGCCATTTTTCTGCTGTCTTAATGCATTTCTATGCCCATCGACATCAATATCAAAATGCAATCAAGCTGAAATACAATTTTCTATATTTCTCCTCGTCCCTGTTTATATGTATTTTTCTACAAATATTAGAAAAACTTTTTTTTGTTTTGTTTTGTATACTTAAAATTTTAATATTAAAACAGCAATTGTTTCAAAAATAAACCTTAAAGCTAAAAAAGACAAAGAGCAAACAAATAAATATTGATTGCACAAAACCAAAGAACGTACATCAATTTAAAAATTTTTAAAATCTAGGTTTACACGCTTCTAGTTTTGATGCTAAACTTTTGAGTTTTTGGTGAGATCAAAAATAAGGAAGGATATTGGCACGTCTAACAGCCATACCTAAACAACAGCGGAAAGCATTCTAGCTGTCAAAAATACAATTTGAAGGAAGCATCCCTAAAGGCCATGGCAGATAAAATTTCTTCGCTTTGCGTGACGTTTCTAACTTTGACAGAAAAGCGTAACGCAAAAGGTGTATGTCACAATAAACACTTTGACAACACACACGAATTATTTTTTAAAAATAAATAAATAAAAAAATTATACTAGCAGACTGTCAAAGCGCACAAAAAGATGAGAGTTGCCTAAATTTTCGCTTCGCTCTGCGTTTAAAACAGCCATCGGCAAAATCAGGGCGCCGCGTTTTCTTTTTTCTCTTTTATTCTCTTGTATGATCTTTTATTACGTACATGTGCACACATATTGCAGAGAATTTAACAACATTAACAACAACATACGTAAAATTCATGGCTGGTTTAAAGTTCTTTATGTGACATCCCAACAAACACGGAGGTTTGATTTCAAATTGAAAGTGATTTGAAATCAAACGTTTTCTCAAACGACAAACGTTTGATAATGATTTGAAAATCATTTGTAAATCATAGCGTTCTCAACAAAAAGGGGAAATTATTTTCAAATTGAAAAATGCCTTTATTTTCAACTTGCTTTCAAACGTTATTCTCAAATGTTTTTCAAATGTGGATTATAATAGAATGTGGAATATAAATAAAACTATTTAATTTCTTTAATTTTAATTTAAATTTATTATTTATTTAAATAAACTTTGAAATAAACATTCGGTACCATAGCAAAAAGATGAAATAGTGTTCTTTCCGTCTTCTAATTCTTGGAAAGACAAAAAACTTGGCACCCTTTTATTTTGAGGATTGTAGCACCGCGATCGTTCAACAATCTTTCTTCACTTTCCTGTTTTATTATTTTTCTTTTTTTTCGTATTTTTAAACATTGTAATTTCTCACAAATATTTTTTATTTTTCACTAGAAATATACTGTTCACTTTATATTAAAATTTATTTTTAATAGTAAAACACATGTAACCACAAGGAAAAATAATTTAACTTTAATCGCCATTTTTAATGCTTACATTAATTTTTCGCTTTAGTTCTGCCAAGTTTATTTTTGATTTGATTTTAACTTTGACAAACATTTGACATCAAATTGAAAAAACATTTGATATCAAATGTTTATTTTCAAATCATTATCAATTTGAATTTAAATGTTAAATCAAACAATTGAAAAACGTTTGAGAATTGCGTTTGATGTCAAATGATAAAGTCATTTCATATCAAAGGTTTGACTTCGTGTTTGTTGGGATGTTTCGTATGAGTATGAATATTTCATCTTGGATGTCAAAGCGAATCTCTAACGTAACGCGAACCAAAAGTTTTATCTGACATGGCCTTAAATAGCGCGGCGTCAACGCTTTACAATAGTGAAGTTGACCGCTATTGTTAATAAATAACAATTTAGCTATTTTTTGTCAATCTAGTGGTTTTTTCTCTTCAGTCTTTCACTCTTGTTAAGGTACGGCTGTAAGTTTATTCGTGAGAGGGGAGAGAAAAAAGCATAATCTCTTCCCCTCTCACCAGGGTTGTTAGACTTTTTTCCTCAAAAATCATCAAAAGTTTTAACAAAATTCGTCAAAATCGTCACGAAAATTGAACAAAATCGTCAACAAAACGTCAAACATATAAATTTTACAAATTAAAGACAATTTATTGCATGGATTGGTTCGAAAATATAAATTTTTAGCAAGAAATTCTATTTATGATGAAGAAAGTGATATGGTTAAGTTTTATTCTATTTATTTCTGCAAGTGAGCTGAATATATTTATCATTTAAAAAGAAAACATAAGAAAAAATATATTTGCATAAATGCATAACAAAAATTGTTTTATTTCATTTATCCATATTCAGAAAAATTATAAATAAAATCTCTTTTGCCTTTAACTCTAGCTATTTTTAGCGTTATCTCTATTGTAAATTGTTTTTATTGTTAAAGGTGCTAAAAACCATGGATTCTGTTTATATCAACAAGTCTTTTTACCCGACTGAAACGTTTTATTACGTCCAATATTAATATTTTTTCTTATTTTACTTTACTTTATTTTATTTTTTTTTTTCTATTTTTTCTTATTTTATTTTACTTATTTTCTTTTACTTATTTTATTTTTCATTTTTTTTTTCTGTCTCTGGTGGGATTCGATCGCGCAACCTCGGTGCTGATAGACTAGCTCACTACCAGCTTGTCTACTGGAGTAGTGTAGTTTTTGGATAAAAAAACTATGTTTTTTACTCAATTAAGAGCGTAAACATGAGATTAAATTAATTAATCAACTCATACACAAGTACTTAGGTATCAGATTATATGTCAGCCATTACTAAACTACTTCTATGCAATGCAGATGGTATGAAGTAGTCATTGAAAAGTAAGTTGTTCAGTAATGGCAAGTCATTACCAAGTTTTTGCTGGGTTAGTTCCAAACTAATACATTTTCTTCTCACTGCACTCATTTTTCTACACAACTTCTTATTAAAAAGTAACTTCTTACTTCCTAACACGCAATTTTACTAAGAATAACTTATGTACCTAACAGAATTAAATGGGATTTGCCTTTTTTACACACAAAGAGAAAAATTCTTCACATGTGATTATGACTTCATCGAAAAATACATTCGTATGTAGCGACGCAAATCGAAATCATAAAAACGCAAAGCGGATTTAACCAATTTTTAAAAAGCGGACCAAATAGAACAGACGCAAATTAGGGCTCTAGTGTTTATTTTTGCAGTATCGATGGCATTTCTATAATTGTAGAATTTGAATTATTAATGCTTCTAATGAAATCCACCTGGTTTGTGATGGGATAGGAATATTTTTGTTTAATTTCCACACATCTACCAACCCTGCTTGCCAGATTAAAGTGTTATAAAATTGATGTCAGATTAAAGTTTAAAGTAAATTTATTGGAGGGATTAAATCATCAAAACATAAGTGACTCTACATCAGCCATCGGCAACCTATACTATTACATTTTGCGATTATATGCGTTGTATGAATTTTACGTATGTTGTTGTTAATGTTGTTAAATTCTCTGCAATATGTGTGCACATGTACGTAATAAAAGAGCATACAAGAGAATAAAAGAGAAAAGAGAAAACGCGGCGCCCTGATTTTGCCGATGGCTGCTCTACATCTAAAATCGTCAATCGTCATTTTGGTAAATTCATCAAAAAAAAATCTTCAAAATGACGTAAAATCGTCACATCTAACATCCCTGCCTCTCACCAATAAAGACAGAATTTCTGAAAGAAAACTTTCATAGTGTGAACCCACACTAACCTAAAAAAGTTGACACAGACCGCTGCGTGTGACCATGTCGACAACTTTAAAAGAAAATTACAAGGAAAAAACAGACTGCTGCCTGTGACCATGTCGACAATTTTTAAAGAAAATTACAAGGAAAAAAACAGAAGTTGTTTCGATTGCAAGTGTTTAGGGCTCGTAATGTCCATCCATTTCTAAACAAAACATTATAGAATTTAAACAAATCGATTTGAACTTTCAACGGCAGCAGGCTATTGTCAACCAACTGAAGTGAATTCGCCTTTTAAGGACTTTAAGATTACTGCTCAGATTAAGTACGTTTTCTTTCTGGAAATGAAGACAAAAAAAATTTGTATTTTCTAAAATTTTCTTATATTCTAACATATTTTTGGGTAATCAGCAAGGCAAATTCATTACAGGTTGACTCGCTTTAAAAAGGGCCCCATTTTGTTTCAAAATCAGTTGAATACCCCTTGAAATATACAAGTATTTTAAAGAATAACCTTTAATCTTTTTAAAAATTTGGCCCACTTTAGAAAAATTAATTGATTTTTAAAAGATAATATTTTTTTTTTACTCTGAAAACAAAATGATGCGCAACCTTGTTTTAAATCAAAAAGAATGGAAACAAAAACATATAAATAAACACATTTTGACAAACAAACTAGATAAAATGCAAGGAGCAAAAAATAATCACATGATCTGTCAAGACCACCTGTTATTAATTCGCCTTGGGTTATCAGTTTATTATATTTCAAGATTTTATTTTTTTAATTTGTTTATTTTGACTGCAATTAAATGTAAGTTTTATTGAAATATTTAAAATAAACTATATTTTTCCTTATTTTCTTGTTTGGATTTGTTTATTTTTGTTTCCCCAAATTTGGCTGTTTTATTTGAAAACGGAAAATAAAAAAACTAAAAGTATCAATTAAGCAACAATTAATGGCAAATGAAAAGAAGCAATTTTATTGAAATTGTTTATTAAGTTATAATTTGTTTATTAAATAAACCAATTAAAATTAACAGCAAATGTCAGAATTTAAAAATTTAAATAAAACTTGATTCGTAGAAAAAATAAAAAAGACTTAAGTTAATCGTTTTAAGCTTTAGGATCCACACCAGGAGTTCTATGCGTTGTTGCTTTTTATGTTTTACCAAAAAAAATCCAACACACGAACCTTTTTATCGATAACATTGAAAATAAAAAATATAATTTTTCATCCACTGCTATCAAAAGCAGCTGACCTTTTTCGAGGCACATAAATGCACACAAAAGTGAAAGGTAAACCTACTTCACTCGTTCAATACGAATATGGATTTTACGCATTTTGTTGTGTAACTCGTAACATACAACGACATTGACCTTGTGCTTAAGTTTTATTCGAATATTTAATTTCGCTGTAATTAAAATGTTTCCTAAATGACAAAAATACATTTTTAACACTGCTCTTGAATCTGGCAACTCTATTATAATTTGTGCTGAATTCCTGTTTAATCATGGTGAAATAAGCAGGTGACATAGTTAAGGCAACAAAAACAACATTAAAACAAAAAAGGAAATTAGATCCCAGCTTTCGTCAAAAAATATTTTAAAGGAAAATCGAAAATCTTATTTATTGTAATTTAAAATTATCAAAAACTTCAATAAAATACAATAAGCACAGCACAAAACGTGGAATTTTTGTACACATAAACAAAACTTTGACATAAGATTGGACAAACAATGCAAGAGCAAAAATCGTCTGGCGTAGTGCTGTCACCTGTATTATTTCACCATGTGTTTAATCATGTACAAGACGTAACACCAGAACTTTTTATTTAAACTTTGTAATTGTGTTGCTGTAGTGAAATGTTACAGAAAAATACATCTTAATATTGATTGTGCCCTTTCATCAGAATTTTAACACCAATGTTATTACAAATAACATCAACACAAAGCATACAGAGATGAAAAAAGTGACGTATGAAAAATGCCCAAATCATTTGCAAGGGCAGCTTTCGAAGAAAGAGAAAGAAAATGTTTTTTGGGAGTAAAGTGGCAATGTGCAAAAACCGGCCGGTAGGTACTATCAACACAAATTGCGTAATTAAAACAAAATATTTAAAAAGGGCAGCTTTCGAAGAAAAATACAGAAAAAATTACAATATTTTCTGTCTCGTGACGCCTCTGTGTGCTCTGTGAAATCAATGAGGCATCAATGTGACATCAATCCAATGACGAACGTCATCATAAAATGTTGTCATATTTTATGCTTCATCTATGCTATGACTACAGTGTCAGTGAGCTAGTCTGTCAGCGCCAGTGTTGCGGGTTTGATTCCCGCCAGACACTCTGCTTTCTTTCCTGCAGACAAGCGCAGAGCTTTGCGGGGTTTAGTTTAGAGAATTTAAAAAATAAAGAAAAAGACATTTTGTGTTTTATTTACATTATTTTAATGTTTAAAACGTAAAATAAGATGCAAAAATTCCCATCTGCTATTTGTTTAAATTATTTTGTTAAATACATCAAATTTTTAAAGTAGAATGATTACAAAAACAAAATATCGGGCATGCTGCTGGTGTCTTATAATTGAAAGTTCTTCTGTAAGCAAAGGGCGGAATCAAGGCGAAATCATTTTTCAGGTGGCGTTGAAAGCACAGCTGTGCTACTTTTTTTTCTTAATTAGAGAGAGGAATGTCAAAAGTTACTTGTGTTTTTGACATACCGGCCAACGAAAGTAACTATAAAATACATTGTTGTGTTTTTGGTGTTGTTACTTGTTGTAGTATCGACACCACCGTTTACATGAATTCGCCTTGGGCGGAATACAACAAAAATTAAAATAAACTTGTGTAACGGGTAAGTAAATAAAAATGTTCTCTCACATTGACTTAAGTCAATCCCAATGACAAACTTTCATTAAATTGGACCTAATGAGTTCTTTCTTCGATGTTACTGAGACATCGCACTTATGACATGTTTAATTTAACTGACTCGCATTCGTCATTTCTATGAAGCAGATTTATCATCCCCTTGATGACATAATTTCAATTTCTGACCCTGATGGCAATTTGGTCAAAAACGAAGACACTTGTCATAATACTGATGTCAAAATACATCAGCGTTATGACGTATTTTTCATCAGTGTAATAATTTCTTTTTAAGTAATTTTTTTTTTATAAAAATTTCAGTTTGTCTCTGTAAAACCTGCCCTTAACATTTACACACAGGATTTTTTTATTTGCATTTAACAAACTATTTTTTTTTTTTTTCGAATTCTCAATTGCCTTAAAAACACTTCTCAATGTACATAATTATGGGCTATACACTCTTCACTGAAAGTCTTTCCATTATCAATTGAAGATGACTATTATTTATTAAAAATCGATTTTTATACTTTTAAAATTAATTTTCTTTACATTTCTTTGTCATTCAATAACAACAAGTTAATAAAATTTACAAAATATTTTCTTTTTCTGCCTGTCGCATTCACTGAAGCCCGTTTGAATATATTTTAACTCCTTTTTTCTTGTTGCTTTTACTTTTTTAAGCAGATTTCTTATTTTGTATCGTTCCTGGCCTCCTTTTCAAGACCGGATATTAAAATGAAAATTTACTAAGTATGTCAACCATTTGTTTCTCGAAACAGCAGTTGCACATTTACAAATCCATATGGAGTGTGATTTGGTTTTAATACAATCTTCCGTTCTCTTCTGTAAAAGAAATTTATATTTTTCTTTTATTGTACCCTGGAGATATGACTGCAAAATGAAATATATATTTTTGGTTTTTTTTTTTATTTGGTATATAACTTGGAAATGCATGATTGTTTATTTTGTTGTTATTTTGAAATTCGTATACCCGGTTCTGATATGAAGCATATTTCAGTGAGAGAGTTCTTTATCGATCGAAACAAATGGCTGTCGTTATACCCTACAGCACAGAATTTAGAGAAGTCCTATGGACCTGGCAGAACAAAATCATGTTATATTTCTTATTTTTTAACAAGAACTTTGTTTTTTAATTGTGACAACAACAATAACATGATAGTTTTGAGATTTAGTTTTTTGATGTATTCGTAGTAGATGCATTGGCAATTGTTACAATGAATTAAATTTTGTTCGAACATCGCATTAAAATACTTAAAATCCACTATGAAAATGGTGGCTCTATTGAAGTTACATTCACACAGCCAATTAAACGAAACCAAATTCCCCGATCGCATAATTTTACGAACATCAGCCGTTAAGTGGCCAGCCAGATCGTGTGATTTAACACTACGGGACTATTTTTTGTGGCGGTATTGGTTAAGGAAAGAGTCTATACGGGGCCAATCGAATCGATTGCAGTCTTAAGTGCAATTCTGGGGAACTATCAACACAAAATTTAAAATTCAATATCATAGAATTATTTTCGAAATCAAAATTTTTTTTTAATGAATTTTGCAAATTTTAATCTGGCAAGTCTATAACCTCTGTTCATATAGAAAATTACTTTTTATCTTTGTTTACCTTTTATCTTTGTTTCCAAAACAAAAAAACATTATTTACAAATTTTTATACTCCTTCAATAAAAATGTGTTAAAAATTTGCGGTCTTGGCGTTTTTTGTTGGTTTACCAAAAAAAAGAAATGAAAAAAAAACAATAACAAATGTAGAAGACTACAAAATTATCACAATGAAAATCATAATAATGGTTCTACGTCTTCTTCTATCTTCAGCACTTTATCCAGCATATTTTTCAGTAAATACAGCCGAAACAAATTATTTTCTTTTTTTATTGCTTTAATGTGTAACCATCAACAGAAAAACATTAAAAACGCACACAAAATAAATAAAAATAACGGAAAGAAACATAAAAACGACAATACACGGATACGGATACAAGGACACCTACATGTGTGCGAATCTACTCGCTTAAACGTAATAATATTTAACAATAACCGCAAAGCAATATCCCAGCGGTAAAACTTAGAAGACCTTCTTACTTCAGGCCTTTTTGAAGGCCTGATTAAAAATTTTTTTGATTTAATTACTATTCTTATGTAACTGCTAAAGAATGCCTCATAGAAGGCCTCGGCTCATTGGTATAAAAGATAAGATACACCTTCCACACTCGCTTCTATGAGAAGCGATAAAAGAAGGAGTAACATTTTTTGTTTTGTTTTTTTTGCACACGCAAAAACAAAACAGTTCAGATTCCTTTACAAAAACAAAGTAACATACATAATAAAATAACTTCCAAATGAAAACAATAACGTAAATCTTTTTAGTTGATGTTAAAAAGAGAAAGAGTAAAATTTTTTGTTCTGTTTTTTCGCCAAAGCATAAGCGAAAGAATTCAGATCCCGTTATAAAAATAAAGTTACATACATATTAAAATACCAAGTGAAAACAATAATGTAAATCTTTTTAGTTGTGTTTTGTTCATTGAAGAAGAAGGTTCTGTGTAGGGATGGACACTGTAAAAAACATCGATGTTTTTTTCGATGCGATGCGAATGAAAATGGTCAGCCAATTTCCATTAGAACCGATGCAGTTTTTACAAGGATGGTCAGAAAGGCTTTTTAAGAACCATTAATTAAAAGGCCTTTTAACATACCTTTCTTAAAAACCCTTTAAGATAACCTTTATTCTAAAGCCTTTTAACAGTCCTTCTCTGGAAAGCCTTCTAAGAGCCATATATTTGAATGCCTTTAAGAAGCCCTGGCGAAAGAAAGGAAAGCGGAAGGCCTTCTCCGCAATGACAACGCGTGTAAAAAAGATATGAGTATGGAATGGAGCAAGAAGGCCTTGTACATCCAAAAGAAGGGGTACAGAGGCCTTCTAGAAGGCCTTCGTACTCCTTCTTTTTCCCGCTGGGATGCTGCATACACATACATATGTATATGTATGTATGCATCTATGTCAAACACTTCCACATACAGACACGCACGCAACATGTACTACATTAAACTACCCAGCTAGCATTTTGTTTCATAATCGAATCTTTTAGAAATCAGCTTCAAAAGCAAAATTACCGTATATGAGCTCATTTTTCGATTTTAAATGATACTCTTGTTGTGCGAAAATGGTACCCTACCGATAAATCACCTCAAAGAATAATTTGTGATAAAATTTTCTGATTCCTTTTTGAGCATATCAATGAATCATTTGTTAATTCTTTTTTTCAAACGCTCTAGTGATAAATCAGATTTTAATCATCAAAATTTATCTAAAAAGGCCCACCTAAATGCTAGCTGGGACATTAAATACCCTGCACCAGGCTAGCATTTTTTAAAATTTTTAACCATATTCCACTCTTCAGCGCTATTTAAAACCCAGAATATGCGCTAATTTTCTGATCATAAATGATACTTATGCGGGAGAAAATGCTACCCTACCCGCCATGAGTCATCTCTGATTCCTGTTTCTATTAGTTTAAACTCTTTCTTAATAGTAACTTTGTTATTGAATTTTAAATCAAACAATTTTAACCTTGGAAGGTTACTCTTCATCTTACACCTCGTCGGATCGACGAAAAATTTATACGAAAAAATCAAGTGGAACGATTTTTAAATTAAAAAAAATAAACAAAAATTTATTTAGTTAAGCATTTAATAAAGAAATAAAATAAACCATAACAAATAGAAGTTATTTTACTCTCACAAAATTTGATACGGTTTTGAAATCTTTTTTATTTTTGATTTCAAGTTAATAAACTTTTTAAAGCCTTCGTCATTAGATAACGTTGTTGAAAAAAGAGCGTTCTTTTAATACACATTAAAAAGTTTTATGATAAAAAGTAAATGAGCTTCGTCGTTTCGTCGGACAGTAACTATCCAGGGTTAAATCATAAACGCGAATATTCCCTGCAGGGATAACCCTTTGCCCAGCTAGAATTTTTTAAATTTTTAATCCAATTCGATTATTTTTTTACTCTTTAGCCCGCTAATAAAAAATAGATAGAAAAATAAAATAGTACCCTAATTCGCGACTCTTCTTGATGAGCCATTCATCGTTGTTAGTTAAGAGTCATTTAGATTATTTTCTTACGGTCTTTATAGTGGTTTATTTACATGACACTTTTTAAGTGAGCAACTGATTTATCAATTTTTGTTCACGAAAATTACTTGAAAAAGACTCATTAACAGTGTTCGAAAAAAACAGAACATTATTTAGCGTACGGCTCACACACCCATGAACGATATCTATTTTTTAGTGTTTATGTAGACTAACAGATCCCTGAATACCGTTCGTAACTTTTTTAAAGAAAGAGCCGAACATTACATAGTGTTCTGTTCGTCGTTAAAAAAAACAGAACAATTGTAGTGATACTGTAGACAAACATTATATTTTAGTGTTCTATAGGGTTTCTATTTTTACATTGATAAGGAAATAAACAAACAAAACATTTCAGCAACGACCGCAGCACGAACAGCTTGTGTGTGTACTGTGTATATGTTTTGTTTGAATTAAATTCTGTGGCATTTTGACAAAACATCTTAAGTCGAATTTGAAAAGTCGACAGAAATGCTTTTAATCATACGAATTTTCATTCAAAATACATTTTTGTTACCGTTTTTAAAATTTTGTATTATAAACGAAATTTTTCTTTAATTTTGGTTTATTTTATTATTTAATGAAAATTATTGCTTCACCGAGCTTTTTTAAAAAATTTTTTTTGCTATCTTATCTCGACTTAAGATGTTTTGTCAAAATGCCACAGAATTATTTTGCTGGCTTTCTCTTTTTTTTCGTATGTGTATTTTGTTTTTGTAAAAAACGTTTGGTGTTTTTTTTTAACAGCCAAAAGGGACGAACATTAAAGAGCTGAACTGAACACAATGAAGTTTGTGGATTTAAAAAAAACCGAACGGAATTAAATGTTCTCATATTTTGTTGAGTTTGAAAAAAACAGTATTATTTTTGTGTTCGAAAGATGACAAACTTAGAAAGGTTATTATTTTCTACACAAACACTATTAGCGTTTATGTTTTCACAAATCTACCGAACCGAACAAAAAGAAGCGATATTTAGTGTATATTTTCAAACACTGCTCATAAATTTGATTTTTGAGAAAACAGTAGCATTTTGTAAAATTAGCAAAACGTTTTTAGTACAGATCTCGTTTGATAACGAAGTTAATTGTACCAAATTTGGCAACTTTTAATTTAACGGTTTTAAAAAAAATATAGAAATGTAATCTTTGTTTGGGAGTTACCACGCCCACTTCTTAAATTAAGCCCTCTTTTTGACAGATGTTGTGTAGTGATAACCATTCTATTTTTTTGCCAAATGTAGAATATTTTAGACTAACTTTTTCTTCTATTTCATGCCACGCCCACTTTTGCAATTCCACCCACTTTTTGAAAGATGGTGTGCAATGATATTTAAGAAATTTGTACCAAATTTAGCTCTTGCAGTTCCCCAGATATAGAGATATCTTTTCTGTGTTCGTATGGGAGATGTCCAATTGCGCCTATTTTTTTATGAGAGGTTGTGTATTGACAACCCAGCTATGTGAACCAAATTTGTAAAGTTTTTCTCTTACCGTTATTTAGATATACATAAATCTATTTAGATATAAATCTACTTTGTGCCTCGCCAACTTTTCAAATCCCGTCAACATTTGTTCAAATGTTGTTTAGCCCCCGTATTTATAAACGACTTTTAAATGTAACAAACGTTTATTAAGCCTTTAAACCTTTAAACCTTTATTAAATTTAAAATTTTATCGCAGGTATCGGTATCGCAGGTGCCAAGGTGCCCACCATAACATGTAGCCAGTTATATCTACAACAGATTACCTGGTAATGAATAAAGTAGCCTGCTATAACGAGTTAATGTTTGAATGATTAATAACTATTTTTACCTAACAATTAAATAATAATCTTTAAAACTGTTCCATTCGAATTCGGGGACAGTCCAAAATCAGACTCCATTGTGGATTACCTTAAAATGTATCAAGGAAACTCTACTTTTTTTAACTTTATTAACGATTTGTCTTATTCTATAGCAGATAAATTACCTACCTGCCTTCTTTAATCTCAAATTTTATAAACATCCACTACACACATGCAGGGCACACGTTGGGTTATGTGCGTATTCGTAAATAATGAGTTCAAATTATCTTGAGGCTTAAAGAACCAATAAAATAAAAAAATTTTGTGTGGCAGTGCTTATTTTTTATGTATTTCTTTTTTATGAGTGAAAACCACTCCTCAACAAAAAAATTAAAAAAAAATAAATAAAACAATAAATTATTGGAAACAGTTTACTATTTCAAATTAGAGCAAATAAATTTATAAGGAGACTCTAAGGACTCTTAAGTGGCCCTCCTTTTGAAAGCCACTCAATTGTTTGATTAATTAATCTCCATTAAATTTTAAATCGAAGAAAATTGGCTTTTCAATAGTCAAAGTTAATCATAAATTGGTCATCTGAGTCGACCTTAAATTTTCTTTTTTTTTCTTTTGTATACAAATTTAAAATGTTTCTTTTTTAATGTTTATAAATCGCTTTATCTTAGGAAAGCTTTTTTTATAATGCTTTTAACCTCCTTTAAAAAAAAAAAAAAAAAAGTATTGGCTTTTAGGCATTAAATTACATTATCTACAAAATCTACATCTCATTTGTTACATTTGAATCATTTTTCTGCAAATCTGACATGTTTGAAGGGATTTAATGAAAGAAGATATTGACATTTCAATGTCGATATTTCAAATTAACGTTTATTATTTGTCTAGTTTATCTTTAAAAATAAGTTAAACTCGATTTATGCGTCTAAATAAACACATGCAAAATCAGTTACACTAAGAAATAAATGAAATCCAAAAAAACAAAAAAATGTTGGTGTCCTAAATATCAGACATTTTTTTTTACCCTGCACCGAAGGTTAAAGGATTAATATAAGTTTGTTATTCCGTTTGTAATTTCTACAATATTGATTTAAGACCCAATAGGGTATAGAGATTCTGGGTCCTAAGGAGGAGCGAACTTGTTAAAACGATCTCCGTCTGTCCGTCTATCCATACGTCTGTTGAAATAGTTTTGCAAATTGCCCCAAAATAGCTTTAATTTAAGTTAAAACTTTTCAGAACAAATCAAAAAGATAAGTGTAAAAGGCAATTCATGGAATAAAGAATAATTCATTAAATTCGGTAAATTTATATGGAATGGTAGAACAATATTTTGTTATGTGAGCACAATCATGAATCTGTCAATAACACTGTTAGTACGTCAAAATAACACAGAAAAACGCCGGGACACCCTGCCTTAATTTTGTTCCGTAGAACACAGTGGTATACTTCGTTGTAAGAGATAACGTCAAAATCAAGTGATATTCCATTTTTAAGTTTGTATTGTATCGCAAGCTATTTTTATAGTATACTAGCATTTAACCCGCTGTTTCGTTAGCGTCTCCATTTTCTTCGTGAATATATTTGTATGCGAAATTTTTTTTTTCCAGGTTTTAACTTGTTTCTAGCATTTTACCCGCTACTTTGTTATCGAGCCTTCGCTTTCATTAACATATTTATATGCCAAAGTTTATGTTCCTTGGTTTTAACAAATTTAACCTATAATTTTGTGTTTCTAAGCTCAATAGTACAAAATTAAAAAAGTACCACTCGTAGCACACAAAAGCAAATGAAAGAAAGTAAATTTCCCGTATTGGTCCAAAATATGTACAGGTTGTACGCGTTTACTTTCTCAGGATATTGCATCTTGAATTGTATGTTTCTGGGTCCAATACTTACGAAAATTTAAAAAGTACCAGTTTAAGAACAAAAAAGTACCAACAAGTTTCCTCATAGATTCGTAGCCACTCATGTTTATGTTTTAAGGTCCAACATTAACGTTAATTTAAAAAAATACCAGTTGTAGAACCAAAAAGCTCAAGAAACTTATAAAATATCCCATATTTCGCATTTTGGTACTATTTTTTCCCCCCATTAAAGTTTTAAAAATTGCAGTATTTTAGTTACGATTTTCAGCCCTTAAACGTAAGAATTTCGAAAAAGTACCAAATTAATATTCGTATTTTTTTGATAACTTTCGAATGTGGTATAAACTTTGTTTCTATGTTTATTGGTTCAAAAGATAAATGGGTTGACAAAAACGTACTAAAATTCAGGTTTTACCCGTGTTCACCCTAAAAGAGCCGAATTTCAAAAAAGTACCAGACACCTGTCCACTTTTTTTTAAAAAGAACAACGATTAGTATTACAGTTTTTTTGTATCTTATTTAGTTTTTGAGTTAAAAGGTTTCCGAATTTATCCTTTGTTACATCCTAAACATTCGAATTTCCAAAAATCCCGTCTTAGTGGAGCGGTTTGGGGAGAGACCAACCTCCGGTCCAAATTTCAAATTTTGGCTTCAGGCGTTTAGGCTGTGCGATGATGAATCAGTGAGTCAATAACGTTACAATTTTATATATATACATTTAGATATAGAAAATGGACCAATAGAAATCAGCAAGCATAGATTAAATTCTCTTCCCAGCGAACCATTCTTCGAATATCATTATAGTTTTGTGAAATCATTCGCCTGTTTTGTTTTTTTCAGTGGTCCTTTGTCGCTCATAAGAATCGAAAATATCATGAAACATGAATTTTTTTCGACATTTTCACGCCAAATGCGTCAAAAGACGGCATCATGTTATCACCGAAGACACGGTTATCTGAAGAACGATTTTTACATAAAAAATGTTCAATGACTGTACGAATTGAGTCGAAAAGGTTTAAAAAAATTTTAAAGTTGATATTTCAGTATGATTTCCAACCGATTCCAACCCAAAAGGCTGCCAGGTACTTTTTTTCCTTATTCCCAAAAAATAAAAATCCCCAAATTGAAAACAAAACCTTAAAAAGTAAATTTTTTTTTGTGTTTTTATAATAACAAGAAAAATTATAATAAGAAATCCCAAAAAATCCCCAAATGAAAATGTTTAGTAAAAAAATTCTAAATTTTGTTTGTTGCGACTGGTTTCGGCATGTTTTTTAAAATTCTTTTTATGCGATTTCAGTGAAAAATTACAAGCAGAACAATATGCTGTTTTTAAAGACGATTTAGCCAATTTAGAAGAATTTGGAGCTTGTTCAATCAGTTTTAACTATCCTTGGAATCAACAACAAAAAAACATATATATCCGTCATTTATTTAATACATCGATGCATTCTTTTTGTAAAATTTGTAAAATCATCAAAAAATCTCCCCAACTTTGGGGATAAATTCTAAAGTCTGCCAGCCCTGATCATCATAAGAGTTGAGTTTCGACAATTAATCAAAAGCTAGTCATTTCAAAAGAGATTTTGATGTATTTTCCTTATAACATCAACAAATCGCTGAAAATTAAAAATGCAATGTCTCTTGATTTGTACCTAATCTTTTAAAACAGAGTATACCAATGTGTTCTACGGCCCAATATTTAATTAAAGTGTCTGGGAGTTTTTCTGTGCCATTTTAAAAGTTTAAATTTTACTCACAGTGTAATTTAATTCAGCTGTTGTAAGAAATTTTGCGCCAAAAAAAAGTATAGGAAAATAAACGAAAAACAAAAAGATAATACTACATTGAATTGAAATAATACTACATTGTAGAAATAACACTAAACACGTTCATTGAAAATAGATGTGTGACTGGTCAAATGGTGTCATGATAGGTCTTGTTCATATAAACTGTTAGAACTAGAACCGGTATCTACCACCAAAGACCTATCATGGGACTTCTTTGGTGTCAGTTCGCTTCCCTCTAGGGTAGCTTATCCTCCAACAATAAATTTTAGTGTATTTAAAAATAATGAAAATTGAGAATTTAGCACAACAAAGAAAATCTTATTAATGAAAAATTATGTATTCCCGAAAATTACTTTGATTCCGCATTAAATTTCATACTTTTTTCCAAAAAAAAGAAGTGAGTTTTAAAAAAAAAACTGTAAGTAGGATGTTTGGAGGGACCCTCAAAACGAGCTGAACTCCATTAAACCAAAAATAATTGCGTTACTTAGTGGAAATTTTTTTGTTATTGTTGTTATTAAGTTACATACATATAATCGTTTAAATGTCATAACTTTATAATAAATCGATAAATCGTAATTTCCGATAATTCGTAATAAACTGTCGGTCCCTTGAAAAACTCTCATTAATTCGTAAAATTTCCATACATTTTGGTCCTCTCGATTATTCGTAATTTATTTTTTTTTTTTAAATAAAATCTTCTTTACCACTTATAATTCGTAATAAAAACAACATAAACATGGAAAGAATGATATTTTGTTTGATTTTTGTTTGTGTGTTTATTTTCTTAAGAACAGTTTGTTACATGAATAATAAAGAAAAATGTCAAAACGCACGCATCGTTTTAGTAAACAAATTGCATTAACCCCGTTAAATCCAAACTCCACTAAATTTAAAACCCCTATAATTCGTAAGAAATGGCCGGTCCGTTGCGATTTCGAATTATCGGGATGTAGTGACTGTAGTTAGATTTGTAGGATCGCTTAAATTCGAAAATGGATTAAGAAGAAGATCCATTTACACAATTCCACAATTTGAATCTAGTCAAATATTATATTTTTTAGAAAATAAAAAACTGATATTTAACCATTTTCAGAACTGATGCGTTTTCTCAGGCACAAATAAACAAACACCCACACCAGCACATAATTTATAAAGCGTTTATTGTAAAATTAGCCATGTAATCAGAAAAATAATAAACATTAAATTTACATTTATTTAGACGCTAATTTTCTAAAAAACATACTTAAGTACGTTTCCTTCCTTCCTTCACTTTTCCTAAACAAAGACCACCCTCTCCCGCAACCCCTACATTAAAAGTCATCCATTGCCTTTTCTATGAATCTCAACGTCTATTTCTCCTATATTTTAGATTGTATTTTGAAATGTTATATTTTGACACATTGACAACTTTCCCAATGTAACGTATGTTTAGTTAAACAACATTGTAGTTTGATAGACGTATTACAGTGGGGCGGTTTTAGAAATAAACAAAAACAGCTTTTTTTAAGGCAAACAAAACAAAACTGGGAATACACTAATGGGTCGAAAATAGATGGCAACTTAACTTCAGTTTAGTTGAGATGGCAACTTAACTTAAGTTCAGTTGAGATGGCAACTCAACGCCTGTTCAAATTTCAGCTGCGACATTTAGCAACGCCGCGCACGTTCAAATATAACTACAACAGTTTTTTTTTATTTTAGCTGATTTCGCTGCTCGCAACTAAGCTTCAGTTCAGTTGCCATCCGTAATCGACCCGTATCACAAATTCTGTAGGCAATAGCTGCGTTCGTTTACCCCAAAATTTGTACAAATTTGTACTGGATTTTACTGAAATGCATTCGCGTACACATCCATTTGTAAAATTTTCATATTAATCACCTACTGGATTTTACTGGAATTCTACTGGAAAAGTAAACGAACGCACATAATATTAACGGCAAATGTAAAATGAAAACATTTTAAATCAACAATTTTCGTATTCAAATTGAAAATACCTAAATAAACTTTTAAAAACTTAGTTTGTTTATTCAATAAACGATCGATTTGTTTTGGTATTGGTGGCGTCGTATCTAATAATTTTTAAATCACTTCCACTGTTAACAGTGTGTAACATACGTTATAGTTTAAATTGTTATTATTCTTTCGGCACATCGTTTGATGAGCAATATTAAACCTAAATCACCCTGAGATTTAACAGCTGCCAGCCAGCCAGCCAGCCAGCTTTCATGTCTGTCTTTCTAATCATCCGTCCGTTTTGCTTTTATGCCTGCCTGTGTGTCTGTCATTGTCGTCTTATAATAAAAATCATGAAAATGTTGTGACAACTTGTGTTTCCTTTGAGTTTTGTTTGTTTTTGTGTTGTTTTTATTATGTTTCTTTTTATCGTTGGTCTATGTCAATATTTTTAAGCAACTGCTTATCTTTTAGGATGTCAAAAACAAAGATAATTTAAATTAAAATGCCTTGAGCAGATTTAAGGTATAAAATCAAAGAGGCAATTTCTTATAGTGCGAATATTACGGCCATAAATCAAGACATCATTAAAAATAAACATAAAATCATTTTAGAAAAACAATGAGCTGCATTTTGATTCAAGGCTTGTGTAGGATAAAGTTTTGAAATGACTCCAATGCCTATCAAAAAGGTGGTTAGATTTTAAGGGCCGATGTTGATTTTGAATAAAACACAAATTATTTAGGAAATTATTGTCATTTCTTTTTATTATGATAATATTGGTATGGTTCAATGATGTATGGAACAAAATATCGGTTAAACGGCCGCCGCTACCTCGGCAGCACACCTCCATCCGATGGTCCAAATTTTGGTTGACGCTGATGCTTAATTGATTTTGTCGCGCAAAAAAGCCATTTTTTCGCTATCTGTGTGACAAGTGGCACCGTACTGTTGAAACCACATATCGTATTAAGAAAAATTTTACTAAAGGGCGGTTGTTTTAAGGGCCGATGGTGAATATGAACCATACATAAACGTCAAGTTTTTTTCTGCATTTCATTTGATGAGGCACATTTTCACCTCAGTGGATTCGTCAATAAGCACAATTGCTGCATTTGGGCAAATGGTAATGCGAGAGTGATTGTCGAAAAACCAATGCACCCACAAAGAGTGACTGCTTGGTGCGGTTTATGGGCTGGCGACATCATCGGGCCGTATTTTGTCCAGTTACTTTGAATGGTGTTTGCTATCGTGAGAACTTTTTTTGGCCCGAATTGGAAGATATTGATGTAGACGATATGTGGTTTCAACATCCGTTGGACTTTGTTCTTTGGGGTTATTTGAAAGAAAAGGTGTACGTCGATAAGCCATTAACAATTCAAGATTGAACCATACCAATATTATCATAATAAAAAGAAATTACAGCCGTATTCTGTAATTCGCTTAGCTAAAGCCAAATCTCGATCGTAAAATGTCTTAGAGAATATTGCGGCGAATTACATTTTTATGGCATTGCGAAATCAAGCAATGCACGTTACAGAATTACATTCGTAGCCAAAAATCGATTAATCAACTTTATAGATTTTAAGCGATAGGGATTTAGCTGTAGCGAATTACGGAACATGGCTGCAGAACAATATTTTGCCATAACATAATAGTTATCACAAAAGTTATTATCGCCTAATTTATAAGGATGTTGTGGCATTAACAGCTTTTTTCGACAATTGTATCTGTATAGCAGTTATGGTAAAATATGGACAAAAAATATTTCCAAAAAATTTGATACGATGATTTAGATTGCAATAAAGGAAGTTGGCTAAAACTTGAAGAGTGTAAAGCAGCACTAAGTACAAAGTGATGACAACTCTTGGGACACAAAACGCATAAGAAAATCGGGCTAAACTGAAGAAAGGTAAGGCGATTTTTTTCTAAAAAGCGCAAAAAGATCCAAAATATATTTCTTTTTAAGAAAATAACAAAAATTGTAAACAAAATAATTTATTAAAAATACTGATTTACAAAAGTATTTTATTTCAAAATAGAATTGAGAACGCGATTATTTTACATTCAATTCAATACTCGCACAGCCGAAGCCTTAAGGCTCAGTTAGTCTTTACTTTCTGTTCTGTTACGAACCTGTGAAATTGATTAGTTTTTCTGTTCTGTTGCGGTTCAGTTTGTTAAAATCAAAAGCTTGTTAAGTAATTGTAAGTGACAGCAAAATAAATAATAAAAAATACATATTTTTATTGAAATAAACTATTTTTTGATTTTAAGAATTCACAAAATTTAATATCTTCAAATTTATGTGCATAAATTTATGTGAAATAAAACAATGGACGATGCAAAACTAATAAATTTGTCATAAATGGCTGATAAGTTGCTACAGAAAAAGTAACTATTACAATTTTGACACAGAACGGCACGGAACGGAACAGAAACAGAAAGTAAAGACTAATTCTCCCTTTAACAAGCCTTTACATCCCTTTTAAAATTGATCATTGTTAAATAAAATTTGCAGTTCTTCTATAAATGATATATTGACTTTTTGTACGTTTCGTTAGATCTTAGTTTTAACCCTAGAGTCGTCGTACTGTGGTTTTAAAAATGTCTATAACTATGGCTTGAGACCAAATATACTTTTTCATTTAATGTTAATAATCATTGTGATACGTTTGAAATATAAATAAAAACTAAAAAAGTACGGCATCGACTAAGGCGTCACAATGTACCATACTGGTCTCTGGGTGAGGGTGAGAACTTGACTTCACACCAGCCACTCAACCTAACAAACATAACCTAAATCATCTACTAACAACATACAAAATCACCTATTTAAAAGCAAATCAATCAAAAGAAAACGGTGCTCCTCTATCATTCGTACTCTTCTAGGGTTAAGCATAACTTGGCAGGTACTTCGTAGCTTGAATAACGATTATCTTGTTTTAGACCTTAAAGTCCTCTCAACTTCAGCCGTTAATTAGGGATATTTTAATATATTTATAGGAAAACTAAAAGGTTTATTGAATCCGCTTTCTCGATATTTTTCTATTAGTACGTATTTAAATTTTAAGGACAATTTTCAGAACTGGATATAGTTAACATAAGCGATATAAAAAAACAAAAATTGTAATCAAAACAGAGCAAAAGCAAAAACGGGCTTTATTTAAATAACAAAAAGGGCCGAAAAAGCCAGTTTTTTAGTTTAGGGCTAAAAGTTTTTTTTGCGTTTCGGGTACTTTAAAAATAACTAAATTTAGCCTGAAAAGGGCTAAGTTGGCATCACTGAGTACACACCACAAATTAGAAAAATAAAATAAAAGTCTAGCAAAAATTTCAATTTAGTTTCTGCTCCTGCGACAACAAATATTTTGTTTACAAATCTGTCTTAAGAGAATTAGTGGCAAAGTGTTTGTAGGATTGTGTGATTAAATGAACACCTGTGCAAAGGCACACACACACACGCATTTGTATGTCAACTTTAATAGTTAAGTTGAGTTTCTTATTTTTATTATTGCTGCCATTTTACTGCTAAAAAGAAATTTTATACTCTGTTAAGCACAATTTCACATACACACAAAAATTAATACACACACACATTTACATTCAAACTTCAATTACATGTAAAATTCCTAATTCTAGACAAGGCAGCGGGGTTAAATAAAAGGGCTTGGGCTTAAAAGCAAAGGAAATGTAAAAGTGCACAAGGTGGGGACATTTATTTTTATTTTTAAAATAAAGACGCTAAAACGAAAAGAGGACGTCAATATAAAATCATTAAAAAAATCGATTTTTTTCATACTAAAATGTAAAACTGGCTTATGTGGTTTAAATGACACTCAAATCGATAAATGAATGTTAATTTGCATGTGGTCGCATCTTTTTCGTTGAAAATCAATTTTTTTAAATGCCAAAATCTCTAATCTCTCTTTTATATGATTCACTAAAACTTGATTATTTATACACCCATTTGCAAAAATCAACTTAAATCTACTGTACAGTAGAGTGGATCGGTTCTTATAGGATTAAAGATTAGTTAGGATTAGATTAGCATTTGGTCAATGATTATAACATTTTGCATATCGTTATTTATGGCTTCTCTATGGCTTCATTTTAGCCCTTCTTGAATTTCTGATCCGACATCAAATTTTGGTCGCCACTTATGCCATCTCGGATTCTTTCCCCCTAAAGTCCAATTTTTTGCATGTGGCAATAAAGCCTTTCTCGAACTTTGTACGTCTACCTTTTAATATACTCACTTTTATGCAATGCCCCGCAATTAGGCCCATTTTTTCTTTACGTATGTATAACATTTCGCTTTTTGATTTTTTATATGGTTTTATTATGGTTAAATTTTTTTTAATGGGCCGATGTTGAATGTGAACCACACCTTAACGTCAAGTTTTTTTCTGCATTTCATTTGGCAGTTCTTAATTGCAGACTAATTCAATTTTAACCATGGAAAGATACACAATCGAGCAATGAGTTAAAGTTATTTAGGCTTATTATGAAAATAAGCGTTCAAATCAAAAGTCATATCATACACTTCATCTTCAGTGATGCGGTACATTTTCACCTAAATGCCGCATTTCGGTGAATAATAATAATCCAAGAGTGATTGTCGAAAAACCTTTGCACCCACAAAGAGTATCTGTTTGGTGCGGTTTATGGGCTGGCGGCATCATCGGCCCGTATTTTTTCCAAAATGAGGGCGGTCCGGCAGTTACTGTGGATGGTGTGCGTTATCGTGAGATGATAACGAACTCTTTTGGCCCGAAATGGAAGATATGGATGTGGACGATATGTGGTTTCAACGGGACGGTGTCACTTGCCATACAGCTAACGAAACAATGGCTCTTTTGCGCGACAAATTCAATGGCCGTGTTATCTCTCGTGGTGGCGTTGTCAATTGGCCGCCAAGATCATGCGATTTGACACCGTTGGACTTCTTTCTTTGGGGTTATTTGGAAAAAAGGTGTACGTCGATAAGTCAGCAACAATTCAAGAGCTAAAGGATGAGATAATTTGGCACATTAACGGCATATAACCCCAAGTATGCCTCTGCGTCATCGAAAATTTGGACCATGGATGGAGGTGTGCCGCCGAGGTCGCGTTCCATAGTTTGTTCCATACATAATTGAACCTTACCAATTTTATCATATTAAAAAGAAATGACAATAATTTCTTAAATAAGTTGTGTTTTATTCAAAATCAACATCGGCCCTTAAAATGTAACCTTTAACCACCCTTTAAACAGTGCCGTCGTGGTTTAAGTCCGATGTCATCGTGTCGCTTATCATTGCTTATGGCTTCACTCGGAACCTTTCCCCTAATGACCAAGTTTTAAAAGCCCTTTTAAAACTAAGTATGTCTCGGCTTTAATATGCTCACTTTTATGCTACGCCCCACTTTTCTTTAACACATACGGTTTACACTAAATCAGGTCCATCAATATAAAAAACAAAGAAAATTGCATCAGTCACGCTCTAGAGTAAAGTCTCTAGAACTGTAGAAAATAATTTCGGCCACCCTTTTCTCGTTTTATATACCTGAATGTATGCAGTCGTTCAAAATCCATATCGCATATCGTTGTTTTTGGATGGACTGTTACTAAATTATTGCTTCTGCCGTCTTTTTAATCCGACATTAAATATCGGACGGCACTTATGCTATAAATTTAAATTTCAAGAATTATAAGTGTTGATCGACCTTTTTCTGATTACTCGAAATAGTTTATAGAGTTTCCTACATGCAGGCTTTCAAGGTCATTAATCTAATCTAAATAAAAGATTATTTATTTATTTATTTTCAATAAAATCCGACGTTTCGTTGGTAATCTTTCCAACTTCTTCAGAGATTGAGTTTTTTTTTGTAAATCTGGCAATATTAAATCTAGAGTTATTTGAATTTTGGTTATGTTCGGAGTATAAGTGGCGCCGGAGGGTACAAAAAAATAAAAAGGCGGTGAGACAGAGGCGTAGCAAAATATAAAAAAAAAATCAAAAATTGTCTGGCTCAACTTATTTTCGAACCACCCTCAAATTGGATATTATAATTTTCATTCAAATCAATTTTTTATATTTTAATTATCCCCACTGTTCCAAACATATTTCATCTGGCTGTTTTTATTTTTATCTTTTTTTTTTGTTGTTGTGTACAGGTGTTTGCTGTTGCTTAGTTTTGTTTATAATTTCCTGCCCTGCCTGTGATGTCCTGTTGTATTTATTTTTGTTTCTGTTGCTGCTTCTGTTAATCTTATTGCTTTATACATAAATATATTTTTGCTATTTATACCCACACCACAATAGTGAACAGGGTATTTTATGCATTTGTGCTGATGTTTGTAACAACTTAAAAGATTGGTCCTAGACCCACCTTCAAGTATACTGATAGACTCATAACCACTATCTGAGTCGATCTAACGATGTCCATCCGTCCGGCTGGCTTGCTGGTTGTCCATGTAAACCTTGTGCGCAAAGTACAGGCCACAATTTTGGAGATAATTTAATGGAATTAGCTATAAAGTTTCGAATCGATCCTTTAATTCACATAGCCCCCATACAAGCTTTTTTTCGGAAAAGGGTATTTTTTTTTGTCCATACACCATCTTATTATGTTGGTACTCAGGTTCAATTTGGTATTAACATAAAAATTGGCGATAATAAATTTAACGATATGTCATGACAAAATGTTGTTCTGGTGGGTCCAACATTAACCATAGGTCCCTAATAAATCCCGTAAAAACTCATATAGTTGAAAACATGAATGTTAACCTCATAACATAATTTTTTTCAGGCGGGTCCATAATTGCTCATTGGTCCCAAAAAGGGTACACTCGGAAAAATTGTTTTAAAAACTGTGGTGTATGGTATCATATGGTCGGGCTTGACCGACTATACTTTTTATTTTTTCTTAATTTTGTAGCACAAAGTGTTCTTGACAGTTTCTTTTGGCCAATATAAATAACAGCAACAACACAATTTTTTATTTATTGTTCATTTTGGTGTAACAAAAAATACAACGCTAGAAATGATTTATTGGTTTAATGTTTTTTTTTTTTTTTTTGTCTTATAATGTAGAATAATAATTTTCTACACAATTCTAATGTGCTTGTTTTAAAAGGAAATTCTCGCTCTTTTTATTTAAAAGAGAAAAATAAGCGTAAGTCCTAACATTGTTAAAACATACCAATTTTACCCAAATCAAAACAAATGGACATCAGAGGTTTTACAAAAAAACCACAGTTATGGATTTTTTTTTTTTTTTTTTTTGTGAAAACGAAATTCTTTGTTTTGTAGGCGAATTTACCAAGTTTCCTTTCATTTCAAAGTGTTTTGTCATTGAAATTTCTTCGGTTTTCTTGTAAGATTCATTTTCGTTAAACTAAATCTCAATGAAATTCAAGGCATTTTACTTGTTTTCCCTGATTTTTTTTTTTTTTTTGAAAAAACAATAAAACACCAATAAATGTCAGATAATTGATAAGATAAAAAAGGCATTGACTTTTTATGAAGACAGATAGATGTCCAACATTATTATTCTTATCAGGGTAAGTTTAAAATGGCACGAAAAATGGTTAAAAAAGGCGGGCAAATGGCACGAAAAGGTATAAAAAAAGCACGACAAATCGTTCAAAATGGCAAAACTGGCAAAAATAAACATGTTATTTAAGAAACATTTATTTCATTAAGTTCTGATTGTATAGTACAAAAGCATGTTTCTTCAGATTGTCCAAAAAAAATCTTCTCCTGTTATCCCATAAAACAGTTCAATAAATAGAAAACACTCTTGCAACAACGCAAGATGTAAATGGAGCATATTTGAATGCTTATATGTACATTGTTCAGATGCAGAAAGGTTGCCAATGATTTCATCCGTTTCACTTTCTATAAAATATGAATAGTCCACTTGCAAACACCGCCAAGTTAAAAAAATAAAATTCTGAAAAAATCGATTTAAACTGATTCTAAAATTGAAATCTTTAACAACACAGTTCGCTAAAAATAAAATTTTAGGTCAACAAACTTTTTATTTGATTCAGTGAAAAAATTTATCAAAATTACACTTTGCCAAATTGCACTCAATAAAATATATTTAGTAATGAAAAAAAAATAACTACACATTAGTGTTGAGTTGTTGAGTGTTGAAGATGTGACAAACAGGCTGAAAAAGGCAAGATCAGCCTTTGGCCGCTTGAATAGAACTTGGCGGTCACCCCAAATCTCGAAGAAGACAAAGATTCGAATATTTAACGCATGTGTGAAATCTACTCGACTGTACGGCAGCGAAACCTGGCTGATGACAAGCGTCATAGCACAGAGACTACAGGTCTTTTTAAATATATGCCTGCGAATAATTTGTCGCATCTTTTGGCCGAACACAATAACCAATGCCGATCTTTGGAGATTGACGAACGAGGTACCTATAAATTGCCAAATAACAAGAAGATAGTGGAAATGGATAGGGCACACATTAAGAAAGCCAAACGGTAGCATCACGAAGACTGCTTTAGAATGGAATCCTCAAGGCAGCCGATGTCCCGGTCGTCCAAAGAACTCTTGGCGCAGAACACTTAAAAATATTAAATAAAACTTTTGAGGAAATAAAAATTATATGTAACGATAGATTAAGTTGGAATAATCTTTTAGAAGCCCTATGTTCCCAAGTGGAATGAATAAAGGAAAAAAAAAGTGTTGAGTGTAAAACATAGTTATTGTTTTGTTCCATTGTAACTTAGAAAAATGTATCATCTTGTAAGGGTGCGTGTAACCTAATAAATATGTCACACAATTATAATGCATTATTATTTTTTAGAAAAGAAAACACATAATCTTTCATTTTTAGAAAGCCCTTTTGTTTGTAATTTCAAGAGAGTTGAGCACATGCATTGAAATTGCTCTTTTATGTAACTTTCCACGGCCGATTTTTGCAACATTCATTTAGCATTTCGAACAGATTGTGCCTCATATTCGTTAAGCTTATTTAAAAATTTCTTCTAGGTTGCAAAAAAGGTGTTTTTTGGCAGCTGGACCAAAATTGGCTTTTTAGCGAAATAATTGAAGAACACAAAAAGCTTGCCCTGATTATTTATTATCTGAAGACATGTTTTTATATTAAAAGAACTTGAACTATTCGATAACAGAAAATTGATAATAAATTACACAATTTACTTAAACTACAATTTACAACATTGGACAATAGAGCGTGGCACAAAGTGGATTTATTTATATCTAAAGAACGGTTTTTACGTAAATTTCTGTTATTATCGCACCATGGTGAAGGGTGTATAAGATTCGGAAAAGCCGAATATAGCACTCTTACTGGTTTTTTTTTATTGATTTTAGTTAAAAATTCAAAAAAAAAGTGGCAAGTTTTAAAGCAGAGTCTACAATTTAAATTAATAATTTGATTTTTAGACAAACGTCATTACTTAAGAAATTCACATTTCACGCACTTTAAAGAATTTTATTTTTATGTAAATTCAAATAATTTTCTTCTCCTTTCCTTCCCTTCACTTAATGTAACCCATGAAGGGAATGCATGATGGTGAAAAAGTTGATGCTGTCAAATAAAGGTGTTTAGGTTAGGAAGTAAAAAGGCTGTCAAATGATGAAATGTCAAAAATTGAGCTGTCATCTTTAAGCATTTATTTAGTGAAAAGATGGGAAACTTTGAGCATGGAAGGCTTCGGCTGACTTTATAAATGCAGTATTGCAATACAACACTAAACTCCACAACGTTTCTGCAGACAATGCTTTAAGTTCATTGTAGCAAGGTAACTGTATTCACTAGGGATAGGCAAGTTGAGAAAATATATCGAATCGATATTTTTTTAGAGTATCGATATTTATTATTTCAAAAATATCGATATATCGAACGTATTTTGCTGAAACTATTACCAAATTAAAAAATTCAGTATACCTTTGTACAAACATATGTATGAACAAATTAATTATATGTAATTACATTGTTACTTTTTATTGTTTCATTTTATTTAAAAAAATTAATAAAAACAAAAAAAATTAATCAAAACAAAAATTCAATTATAACAAAAACAAAAGGGAATAATACAAAAAACCATAAGAAAAAAAAAAATATTACGAAAAATTAAAATGGAAGTAAATAAGTCATGGAAGTACCAACTTTCCTTAAAATTTGAATTGCACCCCAAAAGTACCAACTGGTTTTAGTCAAACCAGTAATCATCAGATATGGACATCAGGAGCACTCTCTGTTTTATGTGCACTCCAGACAATCTGCGTCTTGTATCCGGCACTGCTTCTTATAAATGCCAATTATTTTAGATCTTCATATTTGTTTAAAAAAACATATGATGCATGCAATGATTCCAATTCTTAAAAAACATATTCAGGGGTGTGCTGGAAATCGCAAACGTAAAACGCAAGAATTTTAAACGTCGTTTTTTAATAAGATTTCTGTAATAAAAGAATTTTATGACAAATATTAAGCAAATATTTCCCTCTTAAACAGGATTTTAAACCAAAAATTATAAAAATTAGGTTTAAAGTTTATTAAAAACAACTTCCAAATTATTGCGTTTTGCGTTTGCGATTTCGAGAACACCCCTGATTGCTTGAAAAACGGCTAAAATTTTGAGTTCTTATTGAAGACTGACTTTAAAAAATATCGAATTCGATAGTCGTATTTCAATATCGATACATCGATATATCGGTATTTAAAATATCGGCGATATATATCGATTATATTTTTTTTAAATATCGATATTTTGATATATCGATATTTTTTGCCCATTCCTACTATTCACTGCACAACGGTTGCGAAATTGCTAAGTGCATTATTTTGATTTGTAATGCCTTTGTCTTTTGTGATGCTTTGCAATACTGCGTTTACGAAATCAGCCAACACTCTTGAAAAACTAATTTAAATTGTGAAAATTTACTATCAAAATGGTGGAAATTTTACTGTATCAATTCGTTAAATTCGATCAACTTTTCCTCGTAATCAGGCTCCTTCTGAGACCAATTTTTGGTGTTCGCAATTGGCTAATGTTTAGATTAGTGACCTGTTTTTTATCAAGACGGCGCCACGAACCACACAGAGGACCAAACAATTCAATTATTGCATAAGAAATTCCTGGAGATGTCAATTGGCTTACGAGAAAAAGTCACAATCAGCTGACGCTCTGAACGGTGAAATTTGGCGCTGCATTGATGAGACTTACTAGAAGGGGGCATTTGCCCGACATCATAATCCTTTATAAATTCCCATATTTCTACTTTACACTGGTATCAATAAAGCGGAATTTGCCAGAGAAAAAAAAGGTGTGTCTTGGTGTCTTCACCTGACAATTTTTTGTCATAATCAACGTCAAACTTCATATAAAAAAAAACGCGGACAAAAATATTGAAGTTTTTTTTATATAAACTTTGACGTTTGGTATAAAAAAAATTTTAGGTTAAGACCCAAAAGCCAATTTACTTCCTAACCTTTAATTGGCCCACCCTTTATTGATGTGCATATACATATAAAAATTTAAAATGAGTTTAATCATCGTATTTTCTATAAAATTTTTATTATTTTTGTTGTTGTCTTTTTCAGATCTATTGTAGCAATTTATTACAAAAGCATATTACAGATGTCAAGGCTATTTATTATTATACGATTTTGCTGTTTTAGAAATTTGCAATATTTCTTTGTTTAACAGCAAAACACACAAAACACCGAGCAACAAACAAAACGTTTTAATGTTTTATTACTTTCATAAAAATTATACATGAAGAAAATTGTTATCAGGAAAATACTTTTATTTTTTTCATTCAAAGCATAAAACATTTTAAAGAAAATTATACACTTTGATTGATTTATGTGATGAATTTTCAAGTTGAATATTTACGAAAAACATTCACGTAAAGATCCTTAACCTAATATTTGGCTAGAAAGAGTGACTTGTCGGTCATATATCGTAATACTGATATTTCAGGCTTTTTGTAATAAAATTAAACTTAAAAGAAACCAAAAAAAAAATAAAGATTGCTTGCACAAATCAATGACAGCCGTTTTTCCAGAGATATTATTCCAAAGGCATTTAAATCAAATTAATGATACTATTTTGTGATACAATGTGAAAGCAAATATAACCTTATCCCCCCATAGCAATACCCAACCGGTTGACCATTTTACATTTCTTTAATAACATTCATAAATTTGCTTCAGAAGAATGGAAATTTTTACGAACTTTCTTTAAAAAAGTTCGACAATTTCAAAATATGGTCAGAGTAGTGTTTTAACTTCGTCAACTTTTCATGGAATTCATTTATGGAGACTGGATCTGCTTCGATATTGTCATTTGAACCGCTTGCTTTTGGACGACCAGTGTGCCGTTATAAATTAATTTGGTACTTTTTCAAAATTTTAACGTTTAAGGGGCAAAAATCGTAACTTATATTGGTACTTTTTTACAACACATTTTTCTTAATTCGTTAACGTTACGCTTTAAATTATGGGCTCCCAGTACAATATTAAAATGTTTAATACTTCAATTGGGAGAAAAAAAAAGTATCAAAAAAGGGAAATACGGGAATTAAATTTCTTTCTTTTACTTTTTGAATTTTCTATAATAGCGAACTTAGAAATATAAAATTGCAACCGCTGGGTCCTTAGTCTGGGATCACACTTTGAAAGTTTTCTTTCAGAAAGTCTGAGTTTATGGGTGAGAGAGGAGAGAAAAAAAGCATGTTCTCTTCCCCTCTCACCAATAAACTCAGACTTTCTGAAAGAAAACTTTCATAATGTGAGCCCAGACTAAGTGAATGAAAACATATAACTTTGTTTACATATAAATTTTAAGGGTCGATGTTGAATGTGAACCACTCCTAAGCGTCAAGTTTTTTTCTGCATCTCATTTGACATTTCTCAATTTCAGACTAACTCAATTTGAACCATGGAAAGATACACAACCGAGCAACGCGTTAAAGGTTTTCAGGCGTATTATGAAAATGGGCGTTCAAATAAAAATGCATTTCCAAGAAAATCTTTAGTGATGAGGCAAATTTGTACCTCAGTGGATTCGTCAATAAGCAGAATTGCCGCATTTGGGCAAATGATAATCCAAGAGTGATTGTCGAAAAACCAATGCACCCACAAAGAGTGACTGCTTGGTGCGGTTTATGGGCTGACGGCATCATCGGGCCGTATTTATTCCAAAATGTGGCCGGTCAGGCAGTTACAAACTTTTATGGCCCGAATTGGAAGATATGGATGTGGACGATATGTGATTTCAACAGGACGGCGCCACTTGCCACACAGCTAAGGAAACAATGGCTCTTTTGCGCGACAAATTCAATGGCCTTGTTATCTCACTTGGTGGCGATGTCAATTGGCCGCCAAACTCATGTGATTTGACACCTTTGGACTTCTTTCTTTGGGGTTATTTGAAAGAAAAGGTGTACGTTGATAATGCAGCAATAATTCAAGAGCCAAAGGATGAGATAATTCGGCACATTAACGGCATATAAACTCAATTATGCCTCAGCGCCATCGAAAATTTGGACCATCAGATGGAGGTGTGCCGCCAAGGTTGCGGCAGCCATTTGGCCGATATTTTGGTTCATATATAATTGAACCATGCCAACATTATCATAATAAAAAGAAATGACTGTAATTTCATAAATAATTTGTGTTTTATTCAAAATCAACATCGGCCCTTAAAATTTAACCACCCTTTATAATGAAAAATGTTGGTACTTTTTTTGTTTAAACCTAGAAACAGTCATTTTGGCATATAAACATGTCCACGAAAGAAATGGAGACACTAACGAAATAGCTGGTTAAATGCTAGAAAATTAAAAATAAAAACATTTTGAAAATTTAAATTATATTTTTCAATCCACATTTTGAATTTAATTTCACATTGAATTATTTTTATTAGGAAAGGAAATTTACAAAATGAAATGAATTAAAATTTATTGATCATTTTTCAGTCTTTACTGAACTGGGAATCGAACCCAGGTTACCACGGTCATGTTCAGGGGTGGGCTTGAAATCGAAAACGTAAAACGCAAGAATTTGGAAGCTGTATACACTTTTAATCCAATTTTTTTTTACAAATTTTCATATTATTCGAATGTGTATTCTAAGTCAAATTACAATCCTCAAAAGCTTTTATACTTTAATAGTCTTATTCCTTCAATATTTTCCAGGAATATTTTGTATGCACTAAAAAATTCTTGCGTTTTACGTTTTCCAGCACATCCCTGGTTGCCGTGACGTTTCGATTGTAAGAACACAATCTCTTCATTGTAACCACACAATACTAATTTGTTTTATATTAAATTTTTAAAATTATTTTTGGGAAAGTTTGATAAGGCCTTAGATATTTCATGTCTTTAAAAAAATGTGTGGTTGTAAAAAATTTATGTTTCTGTTTTCTTTTTCCTATGAAACAAAACACTGTAGCACGTTTAGGATTTTTTTTTTTCTGTTCACCAAAAATAAAGTTAATGTCAATCAATCTCTATGGGTTACTAATATGGTCAAATATGTATTAAGTTTTTGGAAACGAAAAAATAAAACCTTTTTTGTAAACTGTTTAAAAGTCCTTTGGCTTTTGATTTTTACGGTCTTTGAAATAAAAAAAATGCCAAGATAAAAATAATCTATCGTTGTATTTGTAACATTCTGATTTAGAGCAAACATTATTCCGGCTTCCATAACAAAATGTTTAACTTAAAAGGGTAAACAAATCCATGTTTCTAGGAAAATCTACTTAACAAATGCTTGTTAAATTTTATAATCGCATTTTAATACAGGAAAAACTTTTTTGCTTATCCTTTCGATAAAATCTATTATAAATTCGTTTATGCTCAATTTTTTTTAAACTTAATTTTTACATACACAAAAACGCCAATAACTTTTTTTAACAACACAAGTTAAATTGAATAATAAAAAATATTAAAAAGAAAAATAACTCGAAAAAAAATTTGTTTAAAAAATGGCCCAGAACATAAATCGTTTAACCAATTTTTATTTAAAAATACAAAAGAGAAGATAAACTTGAACTCACAAAAAATCAGTTAAAATTTAAATGGAAAACAAAATCATAATTCTATTTGTTTTGCTGTTATTGTGGTTGTTTTGCCCGGAAAAAGGATCAATAAAAACAACACACATACCCACTCAAACTAAATCATATTTATATGCATATTAATGGATTTGTGAATATTTCCAAGTATGGGAAAGAAATGAACTTAAAAAGTTTAAGGCAATTTATGACTTTTTATTAAAAATTCAATGGATTCTGAATAAAACTGGTATACAAAGCTCAACAGCCATATTGGAATACATCAAAAACTTGAGAAGGTTCACAGAGAAAAAAAATTCTTCTTACTAAATTCAAGTTTTTTCTACTTACTTTAGCACCAGTCGTACATACAAATTTAAGTACGAATAACACTTAAAAGTACATAAAACAATCCAAAATTGGTTAACTTTCGAAAACCAATATGCGTGCATACGCGTGTGTTTGTAAGTTTGTTGTAGAAACAACAACACCACTTACAAATAAGGTAAAAACGATTAAATTGTTTTGTTTAGACACAACTACAACACTACAAGAAAAAAAATTTAAATTTTTTAATATTAAAAGAGTATAATACGAAGCAAAAATTCCCATTCTCTTTTTTTTTTATTATTTAGTTGAATACATAAAATTTTCAAAGTAGAATGATTGCGAAAATCATATTGGGCATGCTGCTGGTGCCTAATAATTGAGAATTCTTCTGTAAACAAAGAACGGAATACAACAAAATTGAAATAAAGATGTGTAACGAGTAAGTCAAATAATAAATATTATATACTCTCTGGTTCTGTGGGGTAAGTTTTTAGGTTAGAATCAATCTAATCTGACTTTCGGATTATTTCAAGTACGAATTCGGGAGAAACCAACGTATAAATTCTTGAATCAAGCATAGTTTGAATCCCGTTTTCGAAATATTATAAGTACGGGACCTTTGAATACGGATTGTACTTGAATCGAGCAAACTGTACTTGATTTAAGAAAATTTGTACTTACCGTACTATTGACACCACTGCGGCTTGATTTAAGTACGTATAGATTGATTTGTTTAGTTTTAGTGTTGTTTTCTTAAAGTCCAATTTTCTGAAAGACATCTTTCTTGGAGCTTACAGGCCTGGCCAGTTTGGTTTACTTTAAGTTAATATCTAAATCTATTGAATATCTTTAAGATGTCGGATAAGGGCCTTGTTGTTTTCCTTTACACAGGCCGAAGTTTGACCTGTTGTTTTGATAGATTAGATTAGATAGATTTTAGATTAGAAAGCTAGTTCATAAGGTTAAAAACATTATCTTAACTTTCCAGATCTAAATGGTTGAGACAACCACTTACATTGTCATAATTTCACTTTAGACGATTTGCGGCTTAAAAATGTTTGCAGAAGTGGTAAAAAAAAACCTTCATGTCCCCATATGCCTTAAATCTTAATTAAACGCTAGTCGCATGATGTGTAAAATATGTAATACGGAAATTTAAATGAAGGAGTTCTCGATCTTTATCAAAAACTAAGCCATTAAGAGAAAAAGAAACCAAATTTCTTCGAAAACAACTGCCTTTTAAATTTCCCCTCAAAATATAGAATCTTTTAAAATTTATATTATTGGGTGTATAACTTAAAATGCGGTCATCAACAATTAACATGGCATTGATTCTCACTCATAAGTCGAAATAGTGTAGACAACAAAGTTATTATTCTTTTCTGCTTCGAAAATGTCAAACTTTGTTCCAGCACAGCATCATTTGCGGAAAGTTTTGATTTACTTCTGCAGTTTAGACAAACAATTAAAAAATACTTAAAAAAATATACAAAAATTAAGTGAAAATTTACAATAAAATCACAAATAAATTTTTAAAAAATTTACGAAAATAACAAGAAAATAAAAGTTATTGAAAGGACTTTAAGACGACATATCAGGTTTAATAAATACAGATGAATTCGCGCAATTATAACGTCCCGAAAAACAGGGTTTTTTTAACTTTAAGCAAAAATATCGCGAAAACCTGATGTGCTATCCTTAATATCGTCCATACACTTTAAAGTACGAAAAATTACACGAAAGAAAACATCCGCCTAGGAAGCCAAAAAGTTCCAAGATGCCGAATTAGAAAAATAGCTCTATTCAGACAGTTATCAAACCAGCGTTGCCGATTTCTGCACAGAAAAAATGTTTGCAAAAAATTATTCAATTAAATAATTAATTGGTGTACATTAATTATCAATTAATTTTTTGTTTGCTGCAATTAATTTTTTTAATCAAAACCCATAAAATTAAATGTTTGTGTATATGTGGTGAATTTTTTGTTTATGCAATTAATTTTTTAATTGACTAAATTTGTGTCCCATGACTCGAAAATACAAATCCGTTAATTGATATGATCAATTCCTTTGCAGGGGCAAAATTAGTTAAATATTTAATTGGCTGAACGAATTGTTTAATTAAAGTCGATTTTCTATTTTTTCTGTGTGTGAAATTATCAAAAAATGGGACAAAACATTTTTCTCTTGGACTTTTTTTGAATCACAAAATTTGTGTGAAATTTTGCCTCGAATTTGTAAATCAAACAATTTTTTCATTTCATTTAAAAAGTAAATTAACAACTAAAGATTTGTTATTTTGACAATTTTGATGTTGAAAGATTTTGATCAAAAGCTTTTGAAATAAAAACTGTCCTGTACCCATGTTCTGTAACTGTAGTGAGAAATCCTCGCATCAAAAAGATGTGAAACAAAATATTCCATCGTTTCTCGAAAAGTGAGAAAAAAGTGTGTCTGTAACTCTTGTCGAAAATTATCAAAAGAGATTACGTCGTTACGTTATAAATGTCATAACAATGCACTCGAGGCCGATGTGGCATTGCAGATGTTGCGAACGCCAGTCACACATATCGTTGACGGCGACCAAAATTTACTAAAATTGAAAATTTTTCAACGACAGCGGCGTAAATACAACCGTCGGCTTTACTAAATATTGTATATTGCTACTTTAATGTTTGTTGCCTGCAAACGATCTTTGAAAGCATTTGCATATTTTATAAAAATATTAAAAGCACAATAAATAAACAATAAAAACAATGTGCCAAGAACAAAATACTTTTATTATTATTCTTTTTATTTTGCATTTTTAATTGTTTATTAGCGTTAACATTTTTTTCGCCCAATTTTTATTCGTGAGTTCAAAGCGGGAACTTTTCTCACGAAAATGTTACAAACACACTTTTTCTGCAAATTGACGAGTAATTTCCTTACGCGACAGCTAGTACTCGCCAAAAAAAAAGATGCAGACACAGTTTAGTGAAAAAAAAAACAGCTGTTTGTTTCAGTATATGGCATTTTTGATTCATTTCACAGATATCAATCGAAAAGTTTCTCAACGCGAGAGTTACAGAACATGGGCACTGTTGAGCCTCTGTTACCTAAACTGAAAACTGTAATAACTTTCCGTCTTATTCTGCCATTTTCAAACTGTTTAGTGAAAGGAGTTTTCAGCAAATTAAAATTAGCAAAAACTGACAAGGAAAAAAAATAATCTTCCAAAATATTTGTTTTAAATGACGGTGATGCATAAAGGACGGACGACGTTTAAAAATTTTGTTAGCTACGCTATGGAAAACCACCTTACCTTGTGGTTTTAATAGCACATACTGCAGGTGCTGCAATGGCTTTGGCAAGGAAATATCCGACGAACGCATTTTTTCGCGCACAAGTCAAAAATTAGCCGCCACGTTCACCAGATTTAACAGCTACTGAAATTTAAAAAAAAGGGCATGTTAACCAGTTCAGAAACATCCTCCAACTGAAAACAAACATTCGAAATAAAATCATGGCCATTACATACGAAATTGTTCGAAAAGTATTGGAAAATATGATAAAAAGAGCAACCATGTGCGAAGCAGAAAATGGTTACTAATTACTGGATATAATTTTTCAAAGCTTATCAAAAAAGATTCCCCAAATGTATTAAAAAAATTACTAAAAAAAATTCGCATAAATAAAGAAGTTATCGATAATTCAAACTATGCTCACTCTGCGCTACACGCTTGATTTTAGAACAGCAACTAATGCTATGTTCATACGACGATATAAACCACTGGTTTCGCTCTCTGAAACTAGATTGCCAAACATGCTGTTCATACGATTCGTTCTTGTTTCATTTTGACATTTTTTTTTTGTGTTGTTAGTGTGATTCTTTTTAAAATATATAAAAAAGTAAATAAAACTTAAAAATATATTATTTAATACTATTATTAATAGTATTAGGTCATTATTATCACTTAATTTTATTAAACATCAATTTTTTGTTGTTTTCTTTGTTTTGATTTTTTTGAGAGCTAGTTCAAATAAACTAACGATAACTGTCATCAAAATTGGAGATGATAGTACATTTTTCCTGTTTCGCAGCCTGTTTCAAAATGAAACGACCTGTTTCGCTCTCAAAATTTTGTATGGGAAAACAAGTCGTTTCAAACATGTTTGGGGTGCGAAACAGGACTAAGAGAGCGAAACACAAATATTGCTGTCCGTGTGAACATGGTATAAGAAATTAGCTTGATTTGTTTTTAGCCTCAAAAATCTTTTACCGCGGAATCTATATGTTGCCAGAAAGCTGGGAAATGGATACACTATCATATTTGTGGTGTTTTCTTTTCTACAAAAAAAAAATACCACATTTTAAAGATGCATGTATAAAATGTCTTGCCGAACATGTAATATTTGACGAGAACAAAACACAAAATTGGACAGCCCTGTTTTTAACAGCTGACAAAAAGATTGTTCTTCAATATATAAAAAAAATATCTACATAAATCAAAAAGTGTGTTCGTCAAAATATAAATACATAAACCTTTATTTGTTAATAGATTAATTTTAAATAAATAAATAAATAAATGAACAAAATGAATGACGAAATTCCAATTTCTTTAGTTTGTTTTAGGAATGGGCAAAAAATATTTATATATCAAAATATCGATATTTAAAAAAAATATAATCGATATATATCGCCGATATTTTAAATATCGATATATCGATGTATCGATATTGAAATACAACTATCGAATTCGATATTTTTTAAAGTCAGTCTTCATTAAGAACCCAAAATTTTAGCCGATTTTCAACAATATGTTTTTTAAGAATTGGAATCATTGCATGCATCATATGTTTTTTTTTAAACAAAAATGAAGATCTAAAATAATTGGCATTTGTAAGAAGCAGTGCCGGATACAAGAAGCAGATTGTCTGGAGTGCACATAAAACAGAGAGTGCTCCTGATGTCCATATCTGATGATTACTGGTTTGACTAAAACCAGTTGGTACTTTTGGGGTGCAATTCAAATTTTAAGGAAAAATGGTACTTCCATGACTTATTTACTTCCATTTAAATTTTTCGTAATTTATTTTTTTTCTTATGGTTTTTTTGTATTATTCCCTTTTGTTTTTGTTATAGTAATTGAATTTTTTGTTTTTATTAATTTTTTTAAATAAAATGAAACAATACAAAAAGTAACAATGTAATTACATATATGTAAATAATTTGTTCATGCATATGTTTGTACAAAGGTATACTGAATTTTTTATTTTGGTAATAGTTTCAGCAAAATACGTTCGATATATCGATATTTTTGAAATAATAAATATCGATACTCTAAAAAAATATCGATTCGATATATATCGATATATTTTTTCAACTTGCCCATCCCTAGTTTGTTTCTCATAAAATATGTAAACAAGAAAATACCTTTGCCTTGATTTGCCGTTTTTTTTTCAAAAATAATTTTATAACACCGAATTCATTTAAATTTTATACCACTGACAACCTAACATTAACAATTTAATGCTTTCTTTTGTTTTTACTGATAAGAGGCGATTTTTCCCCAACTTCGTCTGGTAACCCCATATATAAACAGAAGCCATCTCTTTACAGCGCATTATCAACACTCTCTTTTTATACGGGGCGTAAAGTGCAATGCCTTATGACATTTAAGGGTGATTTTTTTTTGAATAAAACTCGCTGCCCTTTTAGAGAGCAAAGCATTTTCAGGAAAAGAACACCAAATTGCATTTTTTTTTAAATAAAATGTGACATTTCTTGTAGAAAAGAAAACACCATTAGTGTTTTTTTTAACTTAAAGGCATCCCTGATCTAATTATTGTTGGAAAGTTTTCAAAAAAAAAAACATTAAGAACTTATTTCTTGTACTTGCCTCAAAATACGTAATATGTACTTCTATTTTTGTATTAAGGGCCCTTTAAAATGAGCCATATATTGTACTAATGTTCCACAAAAAACGCTAAAAATATGACAAATTCAATATGTAAGTCGTACTTTAAACGTCGTTTACCCTTAATTATATGCAAAGACAACAAAAACTTAAAAGTTACAACGTTATCTTACAGGCAGTAAATGAATAAGAGTGTGTGTGATTGCCAGCAACTCCTGCAGGAATACTAAAGAGAGCAAGTAAAATATGTAAATCATACATACACACCCGTACACTTTGACAGCAATAGAATAAATAAGGAAGGAAGTCTGACCTTTATTTAATATTCGAAATACAAACATTCATTTTAGTGCAAATACATTTGCAAAGCACATATTCCATTAGAAATAGGGGCTGGAATTTTATGCATTTAATACTTTTTTTTCTTGAACCATCAACTAAAAAGAGATTTTGGTTTTTATTAAAAGCAGCCACAGTGTGTAGCACTCAAACAAAAATTAAAACATTGGGGACTAAGGATATGGATTGCATTCGTCAGTTTTTTAAAGGAATTTTTTGAAGCTTGTTTTTTACGCATTTTTCCGAAAAATAAGGCACAATATTGTAACCCCTAAGTTTAAGCAATTATGCTTATTGTCCAGCAGTTTTAAGAGTGCAAATAATCTGTAGAAAATGTCAATAGTGAAACTTGTCTGATTTACTATTGACTTTGTCAAAAGTTCTACTAACCAACTGTAAGCCAGACAATGCATTGTGTTATAAACACTAACCATGTGGTTGCCATTAAATATCAACTACTGGCCTTAGTACTATTGACCAGGCAGTTCTTGTGGTCCCATATATCCCCTGTATATGTTCTGGATATCGAAAACTCAAAACGCAAGAATTCGGAAGTTGTTTTTGATACACTTTTAATCAAATTTTTATAATTTTTGTTATGAAATGCTGTTTAATAGAGAACTATTTGTCATAAAATTCATTTATGACAGAAATTCCAAAATAATCGACAAAAATAACGACTTGGGCACACTCCCGGTAGTTTTCTTCAAGGTAATGTTTTGAAGTTTTTCATAAAATCTTTTAACCTCAATTAAATGCGATCTGTCCTATTGGTATTTTACTGTTTCTTAGTTAACCAAAATTAAGCTTTGCTGTTAAGTGAGATAAAACAATACAAACAATTTTTAACACCCATCAAATAAAACTAAGGAAAGAATTTAAAAATAACGTAATTATTCTTAACCACAAGTTATTGAATAAATTCTGGCTCTACTGTTTCTTATGGCGTTTTCTTTTCTAAAAAAAAAGTGTTGCATAAGAGTTACATGTGACTTGGCAACATTTTTAAATGCTCCCCTAATTTTTAAGAAGCGTTTCATATTTTACTTTTACAAAAGAACATAAATTTCGGCATTAAAAAATAAAGTATAATTAGCGCAAGGTAAATTCAATTACAGGTGGTGGCAAGACTACAACAATTCAAAGCCAACAGAAACAACAGCTCTTTTTTGTATTGCATTGTTAGTGTTTACGGCTCGAAACTTGCCACCACCTTGTACTGAATTCGCCTTGATCTAGTGCTGCACTCATGCTCCTTTAATTAAAATGAGTGTTGAACATGTAGCATTTTTTTAATTTTAAAGGGAACATCATTAGAAAAGAACGCTTTACACTTTTAAACATACACATGTTTTTCAGAAAAGAACATAAAAAAATGTAAAAGGCAGAATAAATGCAGAATTTTACTCAAAAAAGAAATCGCCATTAGTAAACCAAAATGTCGTTTTACAATCAATGTTGAATTTGTATTACAATGACTCAATTTTATTGCAATAGAATTTTCAAACAATTTAATTAAAATTTAATCAAAGGGAAAATCAAAATGAGCACGTAACTACGTTAAAAGAGTTGCCAGATCAAACAACCCCATTTCGCAAAATAAAACCTTTAGCTAAATTTATTGCACATGTTCTAATTGTTACTTGGAAAGTTACTTAACTCATTCCATGTAATCTATTAAATAATAACCCCCTTATGGAAAAAAATAAGTTAAGTTAACCAAGAACTAATGTAAACTTGAACTGTTTTTGCTTTTTCTTCTTAGAAACATATCTAAGCAAAAAAATTCTCCAGAACTACAGGGTATTTAGTGCAAACTGATTCTATATGTATTTCCCTTTTTGTTTTATGTACGTCAATGTGAACTATTTTTTGTGTTAGAAAAACGTTCAATCGCTGTTAAATGTTACAGTAACAAACAAAACTGAAAAAAATCACTATTTTCTCAGCACAAGAGGAAAACTTGAATCGAAAAATTAAAAAACATTGGCCCGTATTCATAGTCAAAAAATTAAGTATACTTTAATAGAACTAAAGTCAACTTTACTTAAGTCGCCTTGAGGTCTTTCATAGACAAGTTAAAGCATACTTGTGACGTTAAAGTCGACTTTAATTATAAAACTAGCTGATGCTGTTTTTAAATCATTTAACAACAGCATCAGCTGTTCTGCGTCCAATTAAAAAACTCGTCCAAAAAGTTGAAAATGTTTATGTTACAACATGTTGGCCGATATATTGCAATTGTTAATGATTTGGAGAGAAAGTTTTATCAGTTACACATATTTTCTCTGGACTCCAAAGCTAAAATTTTTAAAGTTCGGCTCCAACTTCGATGATAAACGTATATGCTGTGGGTTATTGATGCAATGTAATATTTTATTTTTTTTATTTATTTAATAAATTAACAAATCTTTAAATGGTAAATCTAAAATAAGAAATAACTCTGCATTTGTCTTTAGAAATACGATAGTCTCATTGATGCTTTCAAATCGGATTAGATTAGAAAGTACCACAGGACCATTAAACATTCAAAAGTGGCGCAATTGTACCAAATTTTACATCCCTGCCACAGACCCTGAAATACCACAAAATTATTTTTTTAGCTAAATCAATTATTATTTTAATTACACAAGTTTACAAATTCCGGTCAACTTTTGGATCAGAGCAGATGAGAAAAAATCTTGACGTTATTTGAGGTGCTGAATTCAAATTCGGTTTTCGTTTTTCAAAATTGGTTCTAGTTTGTGAGTTCGCGCATGTCGCTAGACATTATTTAATTTGCATTTTTAAAGTTTTTTTTTTTTTAAATCCAAAACGTGTGAAAATTCAAAGACAATATTGGAAAGTGGATTCAAAGTGTTTACATATACATGTGATCAAAAAAGTAGCAAAGTTATTTCTAATGAAATCAGAAATGTATATTTTTTTTATTTTGGTTTCTTTGTATCCAACACTCACAAGCCGTGCCGAAATTGTTTTGTGTAGCATAATATTGTAAGAGTAGTCACGCGGTACGTTTTTCATTGCCAATGTTATGGAGAGAGCCGAAAAATCATGTAGATGATTGTTACTTTTGCTTGATGAATGTCGTCGGTCTAAATGCAAAAAAAAAAACTAGCAAAATATAAATATCCTGAAGTTTCATCAGTGTCTAAGCCAGTTCCCCGTGTAAGCAATGATCCTTTGCCAATTTGTCTAGGTACGAGTGCAAATTCCATGGAAAGTTGTAGTTCATCCCCGACGAACAGTGGAAGCAATTTTAACATGGAGGAAAAACATTTAGTTTTGCAAAGTGAACTCAATGATTTGGTTCACGATTTTAATTTATCGGAACAAAAATCAGAATTGCTCGCCGACAGAAACTTAACAAAATGTTCAACGCTCAATGAAGCAGCAGCATGGGTATCATTTCAAGATGTTGTTCACAACTCTCTGGGTAACCGCCAATCCCCGGATTTCAAGCAGATAATCGACAGGTTGTTGCAAAACTATTGCAAACACATTTTCTGCACTACCATCTAGAATTTTTTCCTGAAAACTTGGGTGATAAAAGCGACGAGCAAGGAGAGCGACTACACCAACATTTGGCAAAAATCGAAAAACGATACCAAGGATTCTGTGATTTAAAGCGACTACTGTTGGGCTTTAATGCGTGAAACTGATTCCAAACAGTACAAGCGACTCAGTTAGACTGCTCTTCATTTCTAATTTAACACTTTTTAATCAATAAAATGAAGATTAATTGCCAAAAATTTTAAAGAAATTTGTTTATTAAATATCTCGAAAACTATCGGCAATATTAAAAAACGGAGATTCGGATTCAGCGCCCCAAATAACCTTAGAAACAGCTTTTGGTTGCTTAGATCAAAAAACCGTGTATACTTGTTTATTACAGTTTTACACTATTCAGTTTAAATGTCAATTCATATTACAATATAATTTTTCATATGATTCATTAATTTATATTTAAAGAATGTGAAATCTCATATAATAAATTTAAGGCCCGTTTTCACAACTTACCGATGGCTAAAGGTAAGATTTTACCGGCCGTATAAAAAGTGTTCCATTATTACAACTTTACTTTAACCTATCAGGTAGGATCAGGGCTGGGCAGTATTTGAAATAAATGTATTTGAAATACGTATTTAAAATACAAATACGTATTTTGTATTTGTATTTTTAATACATGACGTGCAAGTATTTTGTATTTTGTATTTTAAATACGTGTCCAGCTAGTATTTTGTATTTTAAATACATATAATAAATAGAAGTAGTTTGTATTTTGTATTTTAAATACATAAAAATGGGAGTATTTTGTATTTTAAAAACATTGTTTACAAAATATATTTTTCAGTTTATTGAAGATTGTTTGCATTATGATCTACCAAAAACTAGAATCGCTAAAGAACGTATCAGAAGTAGAAGCATCAGTAAAGAAGACGATGATTTTGTTGTTTTCGTAGATAGGGATAATGGTGAATCTAGAACATCAAATTTGGAGTTGGAATTTGTCAGTTCCCTCAGTAACAAGAGCAAAGACATTATTACTCTTGACAGCTTTCCAAATATAAAAAGAGTATAATAGAATTGAATACAAGTTTGTGCTCATCAGGACCTGTAGAAAGATTTTTTTCTTCAGCAGGTTTTATTTTTTCTTCAACAAGAAACTGTTTTATGCTACATTCAAAAATCTGATATTTATGAAAGGAAACAATTGTTTTGTTTATTAGTTTTATCTAATTTATTTTTTGGTTTGAATAAAAATAGTTTATTTCGTATTTTAAATGCATACAGGTACATGACGTGAAAGTATTTTGTATTTTGTATTTGCAATACGTACAATAAATGGAAGTATTTTATATTTTGTATTTTAAATAAATACAGATGTGTAAATATTTTGTATTTTGTATTTTAAATACATAACCTAAAAGTATTTTGTATTTTGTATTTTAAATACATGACCAGCAAGTATTTTGTATTTTAAATACCGCAAACCATGTATTTTGCCCAACACTGGGTAGGATGAACCTTAATTTACTTTATCGCTCACTTTAGATTAACGTATAGTTTTAATAATGAAACACTTTTTATGAGGCCGGTTAAAGTCTACAATCTACTAAAAGTCTAAAATCTACTTATTGATAGTGACCTGTAAAATACAAGCCAATTTCGAAGAATTTATATTTTGGAAGTTATACGAAAATTGTTTTGAATTTTTTATTCACTTGTAATACCAAAAAAATTTGGAGTAGGAGTTGGAGATTTTTGTAGGTACTCCGATTCCGGTAATAACACCGCAACTCAAACTCTACAACTCCGACTCCACAGCCCTGGTTAAACGTACATATTGGCTAATATTTCTCTTATTTTGCCCTCCACTGCCTTAACATTTGCTTTTGTCTTCAAGTTTTTGCCTTGCAAGTATTTATGGAAAATCCTTGCAAATTCTATATATGTACAAACTATACACATTTATATTTATAAATATCTGGCTTTAAAATTTTAATAAATGGCAAAAGATAAAATTCAATGTGTATGTAAAAATATTTAAGCCATTTACTATTCCAAATGGAAGTAAAAAATGGGTCAGCAGCAGGTTGTTTGCTGGACTGTTTTTGTTTGGTGCCTTTTTTATACACAAAAACAAAAAAAAAATTGTGTCGTTATTTTGCAACTGTCAACACAAGTGTCAACAACAATATGTCAAGTATTTCATGTTAAACTTCCGTTAAACACATCCACACCCACAAACTAGAGTTTTTCTTTTCCCGGACTTTTCTTAATATGAAACGGTGAAAATATAATTAAATCGCTAAGTACAGAAAGGGAACTACTACTACATTAATTTTTAAATAATCAATTAAGACAGAGTAGTTAATAAATGTTATTAAAAAAATGCAAGTTTTATGTTCTCAGCTCGTAGAGGGAGAACTGACATTATTTTGAAGTTGTCTAAGATGACACTTTTTACAGAGGTTGAGGTTGATTAGCAGGATATTCGCCGTATCATCACATCATCATCCACATATGCGAACATGTTGGTTCTCACAGGTTGGAGTTTACAGTATCCTGTGGTTTAAAATTTTATCAAAAAAAAATTTCTTGACAATTCAAATTTAACCTCATAATTTCGCTCGTCTCAATTGCATTTTGTTTAAAAATTTAAGAATTAATATAACAAATTAAAACAGGAATCACTAGATCTCTTTAAAACCAATTTATTCCGATTCGATTTTTTTATTTTTTTTAATTTTTACATTATTATTGTTGTTAGTAGAAGTAAGAAAAAAAGGGATAAAAATGAATAAAACCATATAATAAATTTTTAGTTTCCAACACACACAAACCCAAAAGCAGGAATTAATCGTATGTTTTCTTGCTCATACACTAGAAAAGAATTTATCACCACTTGCTTTAAATTGAATAAAAAAAACAAGAAAGGAATGGAAAAAGTTACAATAAGGACTATGTCTGCCAGAGCAAAATATTCATTCATTTACTCAGTTGGAATCACACATAAAGGATAGCAGAAAATAACAGATTTCATATAAATTTATGTTTACGTATGAGTGTGTATGTTAATACATCGTCATATCCTTGTACATATCTAAAGAGTGCTCCAATAGGAACTTTCAAACTTTGACAGTTGATGAGAAGCCCCATCTCTGGATAAATTGTGATGACAATAAAGAAAACTGTTAAAGTTGGGACTGTACCAATCAACGTATTTCCAAGAGCGTCCAATGTGTCCCGTAGTCACTGGTTGGTGTGGACTTTGAGCTGCCAACGGCGATTCTTTTAGGCTTAATTGGATGAAACGACATGATGTTTCAACAGGACGATGCTACCCACCACACAGATCTTGCCACATTGGATTTTCTACACGAGCGATTTGAGGACATGGCCATGTCGCGTGTAGCTGATAGGAACTGGGCACCGAGATCGTGAAAGTTGACGCCGTTAGATATTTTATCTGGCGTTTTCTTAAATTGCAAATGTATGCAAAGAAGACGAAAACCATAGCGGCCCTCAAAATTAACATAGCCGTTTACCTGGGTCAAATTCAGCCTAATTTAAGCGCCAGGGTCATGGATAATTGGACACTTCAGATGCGCGGCAACCAGCGAAGCCGCGGCGGGCATATGTAATAATAACGGCATCGATATGCGCTTAATGAAATACCCTTTATTTAGCAAGATGAACCAATATTGGCAGTAGCAAATAACAATACAATACTGACTTTTCAAAATTAACTGCAGAAATGTGTAATATTTTTTTGGACTCGTCATGTGGAATATGACTTAATACTTTAAATTCCAATAAGCAAAAAAATGGAGTAGATTAGGCAGACTTTAAATTTATTAAGAGAAAATTAAATTCCTGATATTGAGTAATTCTCTTTGCTAGTTAAAACAGTAAAAGCACTTAATGAAAGAAATGAGCATAACATATCTTAATAGTTACTTAGGTCCTTCCTTAGCTAATGGGACGTTTCCAATTAACTAAGCTTCCAAGATAGTGTCATGTCAAAGAGAGAAAGACAACTATTGCGATCGGAATTTATAATATATCAATAAAATACGGGAGATAACGGATAGCAGTTTTATGCGGTTGTTGTTACAGGTTTGCTTTGATCAGAATTTTTTCCCTGAGAAAAAAACTTTCGGTTGATAGAACGCCACTCCAGTCGTTCGGATTAAATTAAAGGAAGCCGTTATATGTTAAACTTGAATTTAAGATTTCATTTCACACACGGCAAGTCATTGACTTTCTCGTGTCTACTCCCAACCGTTTTAATTTGTTAAATTTGTTTATTGTATTCTTTGAATTCTTTTAAAATTTCAAAAATTCTCAAAAAATACTCCCGAAAATCCCCAAAAATTAGTTTTTTTGATATATTTTCCCTACCAAGGGTTAGATTGCTAGATCCTTCATCGGGATTCTCCTATGACGAATTAGGGACGGGGACGCTCACTTTATAGCTTTTCATGGCGGATACCAGAAAAATAATATACCCTGGGGTGATCAAAATCCAGTCTAAAGAATGGCAACTGGTTCTTAGTATCATAGATGAGCAAAGGTTGGGTCAACTGATATCATTATCTATGCCCAGTAGCAACATAGAACTTTGCACTCATCACCCATTATATGATGAATACTGCAGATGTTACCTGGCATCTACACATGCAAGTGCAAGTTCGAAAAACTCATTACACTCATACTTTCTGAAGACAGTGATTTTTTGACACTTGCAGCAAGCTTATGTCAAAAACATAAACAATGCTACCAAATTGACTTGATTGCAGAAACAATAATTATAGTTTAAACTCTTTTTTAAGAATATATAAAAATATTTTTTGTTGTTTTTACAAATATAAAAATGAAGAAAATTGATAAAAATTTTATAACATCAACCTCATTAGAAAACGAAATAATAATTGTTAATGCCAACTATTTATTCAGAAATAAAGATCTGCTCATTCATTATAAGGAAGTTCCACTTGACTGTGTAAGCTTGTAACTTATATGACATTCGACTTTTTCAGCGGCATTTTCGATGTTAATACATATACTCTACTTGCAAGTAATTACTTGCATGTGTAAAGACAGGGTTAAACCAAAATGAGTTCAACACAAAATAATGAGATAAACACTCCATGTTTAAACATAACGATGACTGAAGCCTCTAATAATTTTTAAATGGAGGCACTATGCTCTAGTGGAAGAGAAGGATGACAGAAGAAGATCCCTACCAAATACGGGTCTCAGGATTCTCATTACACAATTATTGCATATAATGCTTGCAATTTTGTATTTCTGACATTACGATAGGAGAAAATCTAACATAAAGTGGAAATGTGGATGAGCCTGGAGACCGTAGGGATTAACATTTTTTTTATAAATAAAAAGGAATGAAAAAATGTTTCAGCTTAAAAAAAATTTGCCAATAAAACGAATTACAAAACATTTTTTCAGTCTAATATTAAACGACTTGATGGTAATTCACAAAGCGAAATTTCAAAATTTACTAAATTTATGTACTATTTGCAAAATACTCGAGCAAGGAATGTGAAAATAAGCAAGTTTTGATTTTCAAAGTCAGTGGGGCTACTGCGTATTTCGATTCGAAAGAAATCATTTACGGATTCGAACAATTTGTGCTGTGTATTACGATTATCGCAATCGCTCGAAACGATGACAGAGGTTGTATTTTTTAAAAAATCGGAAATTTGATGAAAACTTTTTGTTCGTAATAGAGAGTGGCTGTTAAGAAAGGGATTTTTTGTTTCAATAAAGCATAAAAAAGTCCGTTTATTCGAAACAAATATTACGAAAATCGTAATGCACAGTACAAATTGTTCGAATCCGTAAATGATGACGTATGCATTTTTGTAGAATTCGACTAGTGTATTTCTCTGATGAAAATCGGGCTTAAATGAAGAATTCTGTACCCATGTTCTGTAACTTTAGTGAGAACTTCTCGCATCGAAAAGATGTGAAACAAAATATTCCATCGTTTTTTGAAAAGTGAGAAAAAAGTGTGTCTATAACACATGTCGAAAACTATTAAAAAAAATTAATGTGTGGTTTACAGAACTCGAGCGCCTTACTCGTCCGTTCAACTTACATTTAAAACCCAAAAAAAATTTTGAAATTTGTTTTTGTTTTAAATGTAAGTTGAACGGACGAGTAATGCGCTCGTGTTCTATAATTTACACATAAATTGTTACGTTATAAATGTCACAACATTGCACTCGAAGCCGATGTGACATTGCAGACGCTGAGAACGCCAGTAACACATATCGTTGACGGCGACCAAAATGTACTAAAATTTTTCTACGACGGCGGCGAAAATACATTCATCGACCAATACCAAATAGTGTAAAGTGCGACTTTAATGTTTGTTGTTTACAAAATAGGCTTGAAAATATTCGTATATTTTATAAAAATGTTAAAAGTAAATTAATTACACAATAAAATATTGTTCCAAGTACAAAATATTATTATTATTATTATTCTTTGTATTTTGCATTTTTAATTGATTTTATTGTTAAATTTTTTTCTCGCCCCATTTTTGTTCGAGAGTTGATTTGACAGTTCAAAGCGGGAACTTTTCTCACAAAAATTTTACAGAAACACTTTTTATGTAAATTGGCGAGAAATTTTTTAGGTGACAGGCAGTACTCGCCAAAAAAAAGTCACAGACACAGTTTAGTGAGGAAAACAGCTGTTTGTTACAATAAATGGCATTTTTGTTTCATTTCACAAATTTCATTCGAAAAGTTTCTCGGACGCGAGAGTTACAGAACATGGCTACTGGATAGTTTTTAATTTTTCTTGTTCCCGAAATGCCCTTCTTTGGGATCCTTTGGCCGCCCTCTTTATAAGTCTTTAAACCCCAAATCCAAAACTTAAACTTCAAGAATCGGACCCACCGTTTGCACAGTCGATAATAATTTTTTTTTTTCATAATCTCCCAGTCTGCGACGTTTTGTCTAAATTAAACTTATAAAAAATTAAATTTCATTCAAAAAATTTCGGTATGTCAATATGCCACGAATTTAAAAGTGAAATAAAGAAAATTTCATAATGTGAACCTTGACTAAGGCGAGACTCACATGAAATGATTTATATCGTTGGTTTTCTAATTCCGGTGAGCCATTAAATATTTATTATACATACATAATAAATACAATTTCGTATGTAAGCTTTAAATTTGTCATCACTTTAATTATCACGTAAACAAATCCTAATTCACACAAATATCTAATAATTTGTTAAAACCATCATTAAATTCATATTCAAACAAAATAAAAACCACCTAACTCTCACCCATTAAACCATGTTTAAATAATCATAATCTCTTAGAGCCATAAAAAACAGATTACAAGAGAGAGAAAAAACGCCAAAGAAAATTTAACCAAAAATGTTCATGAATACTTGTCACTTACAAAGTAACCCCCTCCTCCTCGAATTTCCGTACACACATTTAATTTAATATCTAAAATCTTCATTATCCTGTAACACTGAATACAACTCTCTTTTAGACATTATTCGTTTTATTTTTTTTTTAAAGCAGACCAACAAATTTAAAACGAAAAATATGCGGGAGGACGGAAAGAGGAGATCAGACCAAGAAAAATATAAAAGAATTATTGATTTGCAACATTTGTCAGTGACATGTCAAGCTTTTTTTTTATTTATTTATTCCACATTTTATTTCTTTTTTGAGGAAAATTGGAATATTTTATGTACATACATATGTACATATGTATGCAGTATGTATGTGTACTCAGAGTTTGGAGTAACTGTATAAGTGAGTTAAGGCGTACTTATGAGTATTGAAATTGTTTTGTGCAAAGCACAGGTAGGTAGAACGGCAATAAAAAGCACGAATTTTCGTTTTCACATGTTACACAAAATCCCTTTAGGAGTCATATAAAAATTATTAAAAGAAAAAAAAATAAGAAACAAAACATACGCACGTAAATGTTAGCAGCCAGACGATGAAGATGACGATAGTGGTTGGAGTAGAGATTTAATAAGGCAGTTTTTTTCTGTATACATTTTTGTATGTATGTATGTAGGTCATAAATTTCATTTAAACAAGCTTACAACATGGAGAGTAAATAAAAATGTATGTATTAAATAATTGACTAGTACTTACAATAAAAATCCATTGAAAACTATGTGCTCGGTGAGTCTCCTTCTCCTATTGGTGATGCTATATTACTGTCCGACGTTGACAGCGGTCGACAGATGCCCAATTTGATAATGCCTACGGGCATGCCTTTTAGTATGGTCACTGCCTCGTCGAGATCGAGTCCCTGCAGCGATTGTTCACCTACACTAACTAAACGATCGCCGGGAAATATTTCGTTGGTGGTCTCGGCCGAACCTCCCCGTATTAGACCTCGTATTACTATAACACTGCCCTCGGGATCTAAGGGATCTTGATAGTCTAGTATCGAGAAACCAAAACCCTGTTCGGTCTTTTTAATTTCGACAATGGTTACATCGGAACTCCAAAGAGCCAAGCCAGATACATTTTCCAATGACTTCGAACGTTGTTGATCCGTCAGAGTGGCAGTGCTAGAGGTATACAAAGAACTTTCCGACTGGGCTTTGGTCATCAAGTTTTGTAAACTTTGATGACCGCCGGGCAGAAGACTTCTCGTTTCAAAGGCCTCGGGATTTTGGGAAGTATTTATAATAGACGGCGCCCTAGCTCCGCGTACACATACCAGTTTAACGTGTGAAGGCAGTTCTTTAAGAATTTTCACCACTTCGGTGTGCCTGAGACCCTGCAGTTTGTACTCATTGACCTGTAACAGCTCGTCGCCGGGCTTTAAGATGCCCTGACGTCCCACCGGTCCATCTTCCAGTATTGAGCGTATATAATGGTGGGGTCGCTTCTCAATGCCACGCTCTACATCCACAGTGCCTTCTAGGCTGATTCCTAGACCTGAAAGTTTATTTATTTCGGCTACTATAATTTCACTGTCGGGAAACTCACTTTTCCAAGCGACCTTTAAAGCCTCCACACTGGGGCAGGAATGTGCGACGGATGCACTGCTTTGGTTAATAGAATTCGCCACCAAGTCATTGCTTATTTTTAGTGGTCCCACGGGTATCAGCTCAGTATACTGTTTGCCCAGCAAATCGGTGAAATTATCTATGGTGGGTGTTCTGGAACCCAGCGAACCATTAACGGGTGTGTCTTTATACGAACTCTTTTCCAGGGCTTCCTGATTTGCATGACAGGCCGTGCCATTAGCCAAGGCAGCCGGTTTGGCTTCTGGTGTAGTTGGGGGAGTCTTGGTTGTTGTTTCAATTGGCTGCGCACCACTGTGATCACTTTTATCTAGCACATAAGACATTTGCGAGTCCACAGTTTCTCTAGAGGGTAAATCACCAAAATCCATTATAACAGCACCACCATCAGTGGCTACGGAATCGCCATCAGACCTGGGTGGCAGCCATGATAATGTGGCTATTGAAGGTGAGGGGGGTAATGAAACCTGTGATGGTGAATCAACGGCTATTTTCAATTCCGTTAAGGCTACTTGTAAGTGCTCAAATTTACGTCCTCTAAGGAACCGTTCCAGCGTAAGATGCACCTCGATATCTGTATTACGCAATACCTCCACTGCCTGATGATTCGTTACACCACTCAAAGTCTTACCGTCCACCTTAACTATACGATCATTTATTTGTATCTGGCCACTCATTTCAGCGGCACTACCCTCTATAATACTTTTCACAAATATGCCCGATAGATCTTCCTCTTCACACACATAGCCCGCCACCGTTATGCCTAGTCCATAGACATTCTTCCTTAACATAACCTCATAAGTTTCAGTTTCGGGTGAGTCCAAATAGTTGGAGGAATTTATCGAACAACAATCCTCATTATCATCGTTCGATAAGTTGCCAGTAGTGTGAGAATTAGTTTTACCAGCTATCACAGTCTCTATATGGTCCATTTGATGGGGTGTACTAACACTAGTTTTCATTTTAGCTGCCATTAGGGGAGGTTGAGGCAAAGGCGGTGATACTATGGAAAATGGTACTATATCCAAATCTTTGGGATAATTACGTTGCGTAGCCGCCGATGTGGTCAACTCTTTGGGTATGGGAGGCAGTGGTAAATCTGCTAATTCAGTATCGGGTGTGGGAGGAAAATTAAGATTCAATGTAAGGGATTGCTGCTGTAAAGAATCATGACTGAATGAATCTTTATGGCTAAGAGAGGAATAATTCGCAGATATGCCACTACCGCCGCCACCGCTGCCACACATAACAGCCGCCGCTGCCGTTACCTCTTCTGTGTTACTTTGATTAAATAGATGCCGCGTCAATTCTTCTGGGTCGGAGAGGAGCTTAGTTGGGATAATTGGCGCATGACTAGCTAATTGATGTTGAAAATCGGTGGCTGTTGTTTCCACCGGTCTTGCTACAATCAAACGAACCTGAGCTCCAGTCTGACGAAGAACCGTGGCCACCTGTTCGGAACTAAAGCCACGCAAATTCACCTCACCAATTTGCAATACATGATCGCCACACTGCAAGCGACCATCACGTTCCGCAACACCTCCTGGCGTTAAAGCCTTTATAACCACACCGGTACTACGGCCGCCCACCAAAATAAAACCCAAACCATTGCCGTCATTTATCAAGTCAATAACTTCTACCTGAGACCATTCGGTGCTCAAAACCATATTGGCATAGAGGGGTTCAGGTTTAATAGTATAAGAGGGATGTTCACAGATACGTTGTTGTTGGGAGTGATAAAGATGATGGTGCTGTTTTTGATAGTGTTGTTTTTGCTGCTGCTGTTGATGTTGGTTTTTAGTATGTTGAGGACATGTAGTAACATGACGTGTACAAACCAGGGAAGTTGTTGATGTTTTTGATATCGTTTCAAATGTTGGAAATGTTTTCGTTAGATTTTTGGTGATTAAATTTTTCGAACTTTGCTTGAAGTTATGTTCCTGGTGATGATGATAAAGCTGATGTTGTTGTTGTTGTGTTTTTTGATATTGTTGTAGTTCCTTTGTATGCCGTTGCTGTTTTATTGTACGTCATATATGTGCTTCCCTGGTTGCTGCTGCTGCTTTTGCTTCGTCTTCTTTGTTTTTTGTTGAGTTTTCCACAACTTTATGTTGTTGGTTTTCCGTTTCCTTTTGAGTTTTACAATTATTAATGCTGCTGCTGCTATTGCTTTTGGTGTTGTTGTTAGTTACATCTGTTGTTGTTTGTGCATATTCAACAGACATATTATTTAGTTTGTCGTACGTTTCGCGTTTTTTTTTTTTTTACTTTTTTATCTACCGATTTTTTACGTTTTCGTTTTAAGATCGCGCTAATTTGACACGCCCTTTAATACACAAGTTTTTAATGTCGTTTACCGTTTATTCCGCTATTTTGTTTTCTTAAATGTGTTTATAAGGAAAGACTTGCTCTGGAAAAACTCATTTAAAATGTGTTGTTTTTTTATATTTTTTTTTTTAGATTTAAGTTTTAATCCAGCACGTTTTTTGTGTAAATTAAGTTTTTGTTTTTGGTCTTAAATTTGCCAGCATTTAAATATTTTGCCAAAAATCACGTTCTTCTTATGGCTTGAGAAAAAATGTCTTAAACATTTTTGTACCTGAAATTCTCCAAAAATATTTGATTTTGTTCGTTTAAAGGTTTTGCGGTTCTTTTAGTTGTAGTTATGGTTGCCTAAATATTGCATTGTACGTTGATACAAACTGTTATTAACTTCACCGTTACATATCCTGTTTTTCACTCCTCTCCCCGTCTCTCTCACTCTCTGTGGCAAATTCCCCATTTTAATATGTGCTCTATTTACACTTAAAATAATACATATGCATTCTCCTTTTATTTACATATTTATTTTTGTTACGGGTTCTCTTTTGAACATGTGTGTAACGGCTTTTATAATTAAATAAATGTTTGTGTGTAAGTGTATTTTACAGTTAAGCTACTTGTAAGTATATTGGAAACATTAATTAGTGTTGCTTCATGATTGAAGGAATTCTTTTTAGAATATCTCGCTTTTTTCCTTAAACTTTTAGCTTAACAGCAATAGCGGCTTGTGGCTGATGGCTTTTTAGATGGGGGCGTGAATAGATCTTTTACACAGAAATTATCACATATTAATGTGTGGCAAGCAATCAATTAATGTCGTTAACAATATGTTTGCTTGGCCTGGTTGACTGGCTGGCAAGTGTGGATTATTGGTGATAATGAGTTTAATTTGTGTTACTGCTGCTTCAGCTAGATAATGATAATAATGATGTTGGTTAAATAATTTTTTAAGCGAATGTTACACATAACTTTGCGAAAGATTATAATTAGTTTTTAAATATTTTCGTTGCCTTATATGTAAGTGTGTATTTATTTTATTATTTTATTTTGTTTTCATTTCCTTTGACTTGGATTCTATATTAGAAATAATTTCTTAATACATCTATTATGTTTTGCCAATTTTTACTTTTTCTCATTTACCAACAAGTTAACAGATGTATTTTCATATAACTGTAATATTTCTCATTTCTAGGCTAATGTCTAAGCCAGCTGTTTAATAAATTTCCACTCATACATAGAAAAAAATTGGCAGTAGGTTTGAGACATTTTACAAGTGAAAGCATTCCATAAGAATAAGAATATGGAATGGATGTTTAAGTTTACGGCTCGTTAGACTCCTTTTAGAAACCAAAACTTAATAAATTAGCAGTTAAACAAGTTTCTCACAATAACTTAAAATTTTGTTTAAAATTTCACACTTTTCTTAATTAAAAAAAAAAAACAGGCCATTTCATTTCAAAATGTAAGTAAATATCAAGCATTTACCTTTGACCTCATAAAAATATATGTATAATGTACACATTCACGTACAAATTAATATCCATACATACATACATATAGACAATGAGGGAAATTTTTTTTTATGAAAATTATAAAGGGTGTGTATTTAAATATACAACTAAAAACAATTTCTTTTAGATTTTTATACTTTAATTAAACAAATTCTTAAACACTTTTTTCATTATTTAAAAATTGTAAAGAAAATATTAATTAAACACTTGAATTTTTTATTTTCTTTAATTATAAATTTCTTTATTTCATTAAAAATTTAATTTTCTTAAATTTTTTAATTTTTAAACCATTTTTCTTAAAAAAAATCACTTTTTTTTTTGTACACTTTAATTTAATATTAAGTACGCGCGCTTTAATTTTTTTATTTTTTTTTTGGTTGGTTTAAGATTTGCCTTTATTATTTTTGCCAAATTTTTTGTTTTAATATGCAACTTAAAGTAGCCTCGTTTATTATATGGAACCAACGTTAAACGTCAAAAATTCCAACACCCGCACGTTACAAAGACTCTTAACCGTTTAAATTGCTAGTTGGTCGTTTTGTCCAAAATTTCTAATGTGCTCGTGTTAACAGCCCATAAATGTAACGGTATTTCCTTAGATTACTAATACTCTCTCGCTTTCTTTGCTTTAAACTCTCACTCACTCTCTTTCATTTGAATTGTGTTTATTTTGTTTTTGTAACTCTGTTGCTTTTCGTTTTTTTTTAATGCGCAAAATCCTTTTGTGTCATGTTTTGCTTGTATGAATTTTATTTACCCCCGAAGTTGGCTGCAGTTTTTTTTTGTTTGTTTGTTTATATCCAACTAGTAAAGTTTAAATTTTTGCTAGATAAGGAAAGAGCTTTTAATAGTAAAAGCTCTAAAGAAGTGCACATGTTCGTAATGTTTAAACAAATAATTGTTGAAGTAGAGAGAATGGTTGGATGGCGGATAAATATAATGCAAGTTATAGAAATATGTACATAGTACATACATACAGTGAGTCAAACAATTATTTTCAAAATAATAATATTTCAAAACATTATTATGTATTTTCAATTTTACTTTTATTTTGTATCGTTTTATTAAAGGCACACAACGGAGTGCCGAAATATTGGTTTAAATAAATTTAACATTTTTTAAAAAAAAAGAGACCTCAAGCTTAATTAAATAATAATAATAATTAAATAAAGAACTTAAATTTAACAAGAAAGAGTGAAGTATTTGTCGGATGTTGTGTATCGATGACCAAGAGGCTTGTATCTAATTTGAAAACTTAAGCTCTTGCCGTTCTCCAGATATACACACAAAAAAAGAACAAGGGATAGCTGTTCCCTCTATAAGTTGTAAATCAAATCAAAGGTTGTGCACCAATTTAAATGATAAGCAACTTAAATCCTTTGGAATATATTTAGCTACAAGCTACTGGACAAAAAAAACAACAATTTTAAAATTTTTCATAAAAATACTTGCTGTATGATCCCGATGCTGTTCGGCATTTTTCAAATAAAAATAAAAAGTAAAATACTGGAGGATGTTGTTGATAACTCAAAATTTTATCAGGAAACTAATTTTTATTTAATAAACGTTGTGCATTTCAGCCAAACCGTACCATAAATTTAAAATCAGGACAACAGCGCCACCTATCTGGATTAAACTTAAGATAAGCCAGGCTCCAGAATAAACTAATTTTTTGTCAACGTTGGGTGTCGAACGGTCCAGCGGTTCTTGACTTTAAGGAGATTATTTCTTTGGGTCAGGCTATAATGATATCTCGGAAACCACTGAGCAAATTTAGAAACAATGTTTGCACGACCTAAAGACAATTTTGTTGTCGATTTTCGGAATTTATTTTCTGAATAGGGAGAATCCTTCTTAAATTATGCTACCATATGGAATGAAAGTGATATGAAGTGGAGATTCGCGTTCAGCGTTCCAAATAATTTAAGAAACAACTTCAATTTTGTATTAAAACTCAACAATTTGAGCAAATAGAAATCGGGAATTCTTCTTTCTGTTTGTGAATTATGTTATGTTTTAACCATGAAACAAAAAATATGTTGCCCTAAAACATAAATTTTTACTTTTAAACATATTCGCAAATGAAACAAGAAAGTATAATCGGTCAAATCCGAATATTTATTACCCTACATCACAGTATATAAAGACAAATTTTCGAGAGTGTACCCTATTTGTAACCCATGGACAAAATTATATTATAAGGTTAAATTTAGGTAAAAGTTATTTGTGCCGAATATTTATGTTGTATACCTATATGTGATTTCTATGCCTTTAAGGGCTAAAAAATCAGAGCGAGTTAAACTCTCTGTTTGGTTTAAAATGTGTTTAAACCAACAAATCTATAAATCACCAAAGAGATAAACCATTTTTAAACGCATAAAATTGGGCGTTTAAACTACCAATGCAGACCATATGAATTTGCTAAGATTTATCGTAGTGCTGCCACATGTTATTTTTTTAACAACATATAATACATGGGACACTGATTTATAGTTGTTGAGTTTAAGCTACATATAAATTCAAGTTTAGTTCAACTAAACCAACGTTTAAACCATCAGTGATTTTTTAGCCCTAAGTGATTTAAGGAAAAGGGTTGATATAAGACCTACGGTTTAGACCTACCAGTGGAAAATTATGTCATGACATAGTAGCTTTCGCAATAAAAACATTTATAAGGAAGTTGTGGAATTAAAAGCTATTTTCGGGAATAGTATTTGTATGGGAGCTAAGGTCAAATATGGACCGATTCCAATAAAATTTGGATGAATAAGATTTCAATAAAATGAGTTTGAATAAAATTTAATCTTAATACCAAAGGGGTTTAAGGGTACAAAGACTATTCCGGAATGAAGTTTGTATGGGGTCCATGTAAAATTATAGACAGACTCACATAATTTTTAATAGAATTCGTCTTTATGATAATTGAAACCAGTGATGGAAAATTCAGTACTAAGGTACTATTTTCAGTACTTTTTCTTTTTATAAATACCACAGTACTCCCACGTCAGTTTAAGTCCTCTTTTCTTGTTATGCTTCCTTGTTAAGAAACTCACAATTGCTATTTTTTTGAACATTGACAACATTTCCTAACACAGGGTATCCACCTGAGATAAGATTTTTATACCAGCAAACGTCAAATTCAGTCGCAGAGAGTATTATCTTTCGTGTGGACTCCCAAATAGTGTTAGTATTAATGTTATAATAAATGTTTGAGACAGTGGTTGTAAGAAATCTTCCCTGCAGGGGATGCCAATAGTAGCACTACTTACAAAGTGTACCCCAGCCAATGTAATCTTCTATTGACATTTACTATTAGCTTGTTATTGCAAATCCACCAGTAGGCTGTAGCACTACTGACTAGGTAGTGTTTTTTTAACACATGGTGACATTGGAACCAAAGATTTACAATGCAATAAAGAATAACTGTTAAAAAATTCTATACCTATTGACTGCTCAGCATAAAACATTGACACTGGACGTTATGAGATGTAACAAATTTTTATATCTATGTTCACAAAACTCATGAGAACGTTCGTTGGAAGTATGGAAACTTGTACTTATTTTCAAAAAGGTTCAAAAAGTGTCATAAATTTTGTTTAAATGATACAAAGGGATAAATTAAGAAAATGGGGCACAAAATGTCGTTGGCATAAAAAAGGGTCAAACGGCAACGCTGCATACAATTTATTGTGTTTCTGCATTAATTTTTTTGTTGCAAAATTATTGAGTCTTTTTGAAGGCACTTTTACTACATGGTTTTGATAACAATAGCGGTTTTCACCCTTGATAGTTAAGTCCCTTGTAGTCCTTGTAAATCTCATTAATTTAGTTTTAGGAAAAGCAGAGTTGTACACTTAATAAAAAGGGTGAAAACCGCTAATATAACAAAGCAGGGTTGATAAATAAGAAAACCAATAGCGTACCAATTGATACCCACCACCGACAGTTCGAATTTTTCAGGAGCGATATCTAGTACATGATGTTTAGACCCCTGTATTAAAATATTGATCGACAACCTTGAGTAAAATATTATGATTCGTAACAGTTAAAGCCGAACTTAGATAATTTTCAGGAGGGGTATTTATATTAGAGCCATGGTAAGTTATGAACCAATCATCTCGAAATTCTGCAGAGTGGTGAAATTAGTTTTAGCGCTTCCAGTGAATTTCAGAAGGCTTCTAAATATGGGATCTAAGGTAAATTATGGACCGTATATCACACAATTACGTGACATTTTTTCTGGCCATATGAAGCTAAGTTGAAAGAAATTTTACCGTAATATCTAAATCTGCTACGGTTTACCAGACTGGGCTTTATAGATTATGGACCGATCTTCACGAAATTTTACCTGGCTATTTCTAGTCCTATAAAACTGTGAAGAATTCAATTTTATTCTGATAGCATTATTAATTATAGTTTTAGGCGTACTAAACTGTTTTCCGGGAGTAGTGTTTATATGGGGCCCAGGGTAAATTATGGACGGATCTTCACGAAATTTCACAGCGTGATTTCCAGTCGCATTTTTGCAAAATCTTATCTCATTCCGAGCCTTGTTCCACCATTTATGTTATTTTTTTGTAACAAAATTATCAATTTTTTAAGGTGGTGGTTCCACATTTTGATTCATAGCTCTGGTCCTACTGAACCGATTTTGCTGGATTTCAATCCCAAACTGCTTAGGATAACTAAAAGCAAGTTGACAACAAGTTTGTTCATTTCTTTTGAGTTGTTCGAAAGTGAGCGTGTTTTCAACAGACGGACATGGCTAAATCAACTTAGAATTACTCAAGGAGCCAGAATAATATACTTTATGGGGTCTGAGATGAATAATAAAAAAGTTTCACAAGGAATGACAAACTTAGTATACCCTCTTCACAACTAATTGTGGTTGAGGGTATAATAAAAGGGTGGGTAAAATTTTTTCGCGTCAAAAGCAAATTTTCGAGGCCTCTGGTTTTTCAAAATATTCCAGAATAGAGGCAAAAAAAGTGTATTTTGCCTAGCCAGACCTGAATCATGCGGTCGAGAAATCCATTTAATTTCATTATATATTTTTTAAAATGCAATCTCGAATTTTAAACGAAAATAAAATTTCCAAGCGTGCTTATGTATGTACATACGAACATCTGCGGATTGCAATTCCAAATTAATTGCGTTTACAATTTTCAATATGCAAAAAGAGGAAATAAATTTATAAGCTGGAGTAGTAGAACGTCCGGATATAATTAAATTTTTATTTCGGAGTAAAATAATAATAAAGTGGTTCCCACTGTTCCAAAATTCTGTTAGTTTGTTAACGAAAATTTTATATTTTTATTTTAAAATTAAATAATTTTTTTTTTGTTTTTATATTTTTATTTTTTTTAAGTATATTTTTCAAAAATAAAAGACTTTATAAAAAGTACCAAAATGTGGAATATAGTACTCTTCTGTGTGGTGGTCAGTACCATCTCAACCAAATCTATCTCCAAAATTGTGACATGAACTTTGCGCACAAGCCAGCCAGACGGACGGACATTGTAACATCAGCACAAACCCACTATTGTAGTGTTGGTATATAAGTTTTAAGTCCAATGCTTAGCTGGTTTCCAATGTAAAGCATAGATTTCTATAATACACTTGATTGTCTACCACTCTTAAAATTATTGAAAATTTTTAAAGTATGTATTCGCTAAACTTTCATTAAGAAGACAGTGTGAAACATTCTTAGAGATTTATCAATTGCTTGTTTAAGTAAAATTTTTAACAATCTGAAATTTTAAGCTTCTTGTTGCAAAATGCATGCTAAATATTTTTTAAAGCAAATTGGATTAATTTGTGTTTCACACTAGGAACTAGTTGAATGTACATTAGGGTGTCCCAAAAAATTATTTATTTATGATTTTCATTGGTGCTCAATCAAAATTTAAAAGCTTATAGGGTAAAGTATTTTTGGTTTTTTTTTAAGAATTTTCGGAATAGGTTTAGAGGTCGCGCAAATGGAGGTTTCATAAAAAACCGGAGTTTTCGGCCTTTTTTTTAACTTTACGGATAACTTGGTTAATACCACGAGTTTCTGCACTCCTGAGGAAACAGTTTTAAAGAAAATTATCCAAGCTTTATTCCTGTGTGAAAAACTTATAAGTTTTGGTGATGAGGTTACTCATTTAGATACCCTTAATTGCAATTTGTCGTAGTTTTTTCAAAAATTTTGTAATAACGCTTTACAACTTTTTAAATTTAAATGAAAACGAAAAAAACTAATGATGCAGTTTGAAAGACAAATTAATTCTAAATAATATGAATAAACAATTTTTAAATATATTCTTACCGTTCCTGAGTTATACCCGTTTTTATCTTTATACCCAGTTTATTTTATTAAAAAATCTTTGCAGCATTTGCATTTTTGTCGGCGGTTTGGAGGGTTCAAGGGCATCTAAAATTTTTCCCACAAGCCACACATTTCTTGTTTTCACAAAATTCATATATATTTTGAATAAAATTACACATTTTTGAACTAACAAAAAAATAAAAAAAAAATCCTTACCGGTACGTCGACGAAAACTTTTATACATATATGTGACGCGCAAATATAAAGGGACATAAGGGAAAAACCCGGTTTTGTTCAGGAGAGTCATTTTGGTGTACCATCACTTCATAAAACGCGCATATCTCTGGGAGGGAACTCTTTTGGTTCATAGGATCGGTCTCATTCGATGCTCAGATGATGTCCCCATCAAAAAAAAAAAAGTAAAAATTAATTTTTTTACCCTTAGGTCCCTTTCTCTATGCGCTGCCACATACACAAAAAACTTTTCTATTTGATTCGTCGGTCAGCTAAATCAAAAAATTGTGTTATGTAAAATCGTATAACGACAATATTATAGCGGAGAATACACATAAAATAGAAAGTGAAAATGACAGCGTGTAACGATTTAGATCAATAAATGTCAGAAGTTAATGACAATTAAAACCCAACTATAAAAATTTATGGAAATATACAATAATTATAACGAAAAAAGTATCACCATTTTTAAGGTACAAACTATAAAAATAGTGTAACTCGGAAACTGTAGGACAAAATTCCATTTTTGTTTTTCTTAATTGTTTAGAACTTATCGGTATTTAAAATCGCGTCACTAGTTTTTATACCTTTCATATAAATTTGGGAAGTTCTTAAACCGTTTTTTGCAGAATTTGTTAAAAAATTACAAAAATACTTAATATGTGGAATCGTAATGGACAAAAATATTGCCGGAACTTAAAGTTTTTGCATATGGAAATAAAGTTTGGGAAATTTTCTTTAGAAATATTCGGTCAAAAAATTAAATGAACGTGGTTATTGACAAAGTTATGAGTCAAGTTTGAAAAAAGCCCGAAACCCCAGATTTTTAACAAAGACTTGAATTGCGCGACCTCTAAACCTCTTCCTAAAAATCTAAAAAAAAATTCAAAAATACTGGACCCTATAAGCTTTCAAATTATGCACGAGCCTCTGACAAAAAAAAAATTTTGGGACACCCTAATGTACATATGTATGTAAAGGGTGGTTAAATTTTAAGGTTGTTGATGTTGATTTGGAATAAAACACAAATTATTTAGGAAATTACTGCCATTTCTTTTTATTATGATAATATTGGTATGGTTTAATTATGTATGGAACAAAATATCGGCCAAATGGCCGCCGCGACCACAACGGCACACCTCCATCCGATGGTCCAAATTTTCGACTACGCTGAGGCATAATTGAGGTTCTATGCCGTAAAGTTGCCGAATTATCTCATCCTTTAGCTCTTTATTGCTGCCTTATCGACGTACACCTTTTCTTCCAAATAACCCCAAAGAAATACGTCCAACGCTGTCAAATCACATGATCTTGACGGCCAATTGACATCGCCACCACGTGAGCTAACACGGTCATTGAATTTGTCGCGCAAAAGAGTATTTGTTTCGTTAGCCGTGTGGCAAGTGACACCGTCCTGTCGAAACCACATATCGTCCACATCCATATCTTCCAATTCGGGCCATAAGAAGTTCGTTATTATCTCACAATAGCGAACACCATTCACAGTAACTGCCTGACCGGCCTCATTTTGGAAAATATACGACCCGATGATGCCGCTAGCCCATTAAACGCGCCAAACAGTCACTCCGGTGCATTGGTTTTTCGACAATCACTCTTGGATTATCATTCGCCCAAATGCGGCAATTCTGCTTATTGACGAATCCACTGACGTGAAAATGAGCCTCATCACTGAATATGAAGTGCACGATATGCATTTTGTTTGAACGTCTGAATAAGTTTAACGCGTTGCTCGATTGTGTATCTTTCCATGGTTCAAATTGATTAAGTCTGAAATTGATATTTTAAAATAAAACTATGTATTCGTTTTTGTTAAGAAAGTTCATCAATTTGCGTTTAGTTAAAACTATACACTACATAAATATCTATTTAATTTTTATTAAATCGTAATTTAGTCGATTCCGAAATTGGCGGTATTTTTGGGAACCATATTTGTTTGGTTACTTATGGCCAATTTTCAGGATTGATATTAACACATTTATTTTTAAAATCGTTTTAAATACAAAATTCTCTTCTTCACTAAAAACTTAAGTGAAACTTAAGTCACCGATGTGGTACACTTAATTTCAACTTAAGTTTCCATTGTAATATTTTAGCAAGGTGGCCTCAATATCATAACAATACAACAACAACAGGCAAAGCATTAACAGTCAGCTGTTTTTTCAGACCACCTTGTAGATAATTACACTTTTTTATATTTTGTATTTAGTAGAGCTACCATACTTTTATCTTAATTAAATAAGACTTTTCAAATAAAACTCAAAAAACCAATCTATTTTAAATACGATTTAAGTTTGTTATGAAAATTAACTTAATATAGATTTAAATACTATCCTGAAAATTGGGCATTAAAGTACTAAGACTTCGTTCGCTTAACTTACATTTAAAGATACTCTTAAATATCGTTTTTGTTTTACATGTGTTAAAGCGAACGAAATCTTCGTTCGAAATCAACGAACAGTACATTTAACCTGAAAATAACATTATAATCTAAATTGAAATTTGTTTTTCTTGTCTTCTTTAAAAGTCTTTAGAGATTTTAATTAAAAATTCAAACAAAAACAATACACACAAGCAATCTATCTTATATTATAATTATCAGAAAAAAATATAAAAGAAACAATAACTAGTTGTTTATATCTATGTAGATATGTATGTATGTATGTATGTTTGTAGCTATGAATGGTATATTGAACAAGATCGCATGCATCTCTATATTTTAAGACAACTGTTTGCATATTTAGGGAAATCAAAAAACATTTTTAAGAAAATAAATTTCAAATATAAAAAATAACCACACCGCAAGAGGCTCAATGGTCTAGGGGTATGATTCTCGCTTTGGGTGCGAGAGGTCCCGGGTTCAAATCCCGGTTGAGCCCGATATTTTTTATTAGTTTTTATGTGAAAATTTATTTCTTTTGAAGGTGTTTAAACAAAATTTTACAATAATAATGATACATGTGTGTGCGTGTGTGTTGGTGAAAAACTGCGAGTACATGGAGTTTTTCTAACTTGTATTTGTCAAATGTGGATTGTAATACAAGGTGAAACATAAATGAAAATCTATTATTAAGCTTTGCAAATTCATATTTCTTTTAATTTTATAAGGTAAATTCGTTACTTACTAAAATAAACTGTCAAGCAAACATTTGGCACCAACGGACAGTGGGGTATACAATGCTAAAAATGGGGATTTATTAAAAAAAAAAATAATTTAGAAAACTGTACAAATTTTTGTAACACGTTAAAGTGCATAACGTTCTACATCACTAGGCAAAAAATCTTTTTTGTTTTATATTATCCTGACAATCGAAAAACGCTTAAAATTTACAATTCTGCCTTGAAATCACTTAATAGGTGTTCTGTGCATCGCAATCACAAGAAGCTTGGGACTTCAAAGGGCCAACATGCACTCCCTGCCACATGAATAGGACAACCTAACACAATTTTGTCAAAAGGTTATAGCTTCCACGAACTTAATTTTTATTTCTATTTAAAGGTAATTAATACTACATAAATTGGTTCAATATTTACACTGGTTTTATTTTTATAAAAAATTGTGTAAGCCAAGTAAAAGAAAAGACCTTAAGTCCGTTATTTTTTGGTATTCCTCAGCGGTCTGTTATGTGTCCTCTTTTATTTATATTATATGTGAATATCCTCTCTTCATACATTAATTTATCATTATGTGAGTTATTTATCTATGCGGATGACATTTTTCTTCACTTTAATAGTAATTTAAATGCACATGATGTTTTGCAATGTAATATTAACTATTGTCTGAATCAAATTCATGATTGGACTTTACTTAACTCCTTAGCTCTTAACCCTAACCCCACGTCTTAATGCGCTATTGATTTGAACATAACATGAACATTACGCCGGCAGAGCAACGGTATTAATTTGTTCACGTTCTTGTATGTGGCGGAATCGTTTGTTTTCTAAAAAGCTAACTTAGCAAAGAAACTATAGTCATGATCCTTCAAAATACTATGTGAAATGTACATACAAATCGCACTGGTTCCTCTAAACAGAGTCAACTTAAAATTTACATATTTTCATTTTTTTTTTGCAGGAAAACGATAAACTGTTCATATCTACCCACTGTACAAATCTTAGTTAAAAATGTATCTCTAGTATCTGGCAAATAAAAAATGAAGTTGTTAACATTTTAACAACTTAGTCCCAATTCACATTAAACGATTTTTGTCGTTGCGATTATTGTCGTTTCCTCTTTGAAGTCGGTCTGATCTTTGCATTGTACGATTTTTGTCGTTAAGACTTTTTCTTTATAACTTCAATACATTTTTCGTCAAATGAGAGAACAATGAGAGAACGAATGAGCGAACAAAATGAATCGAAGAGTACACTCGCTTGTGTACCCCTTTTAATTCCTCTCTCCCCTCTCGGCCATAAGGTAAGAATCGCAACGACAAAAATCGTATAATGTGAATGGGCACTTAGCTTCATATGGCCAGAAAACATTTAATGTAATTTAGTTATATACGGTCCCTAATTTACCTTATATCCCACATTTAGGAGCCTTCTGAAGTTCACTGTAACCGCTAAAACGAATTGAAACTGTTACGAATCATGATATTTTACTCAAGCTAGTTTAAATTGCTAAATAATTTAATATAGATCTAAACCTCAAACCAACCAATTTTAATGCTAATGTCTGTTTTTATAAAGATAAATTTATAATAAATAGACATCATATAGATATCCCTCCTGAAATATTCGAACAGCCGGTGGAGGGTATCAAAGATTCGGCACAGCTAAATATATCGACCCCTTTGCGCGAAATTATCGTATGTTACAAATACCAAATTTTACAGAACAACCATTTTTCTACTTTTCTCTGCTTTCACTTGCAATATAAAAATTTAAATATACATGTGCTTAGATAAGATAAGATAAGATAAGACGAAGTGGAATTCGCCTACAATATTTTGCCAGGTGACGTCTCTTTGAATGTAGAACAAGATTGCATCAAAAAATAAATTTCCAAAAAATTGGCATATACGATAATTTCGCGCAAAGGGGTCGATATCACTCCAACTTGTTTTTTTTTTTGTCACATCTTTGCTTATTTTATCTTGGTTGGTTGTTGAGTATTGAAAACATTAGAGCAGGTACAAAGTGAAACTCAAATATCTATAACCATTGAGAGTCACTAAGTACCTGGACAAATGATTTCCAACTTGCCAATTTGAATCGAATATTTAATCATACAGGCCAGTCACAAACTCCGAGATTCCGAGATTTGCTTCTCCAAAAATCGGAAATATAATTGAAAGGCTAAAACAAATTCCATCGGAATTGATTTCTGTGACTGGCGTGTATGATAAAATATCATTCAGCTAAAGCTCCCAAGCTATGACAATATACGCAAATTAAAAAAAACACATTTACTGGCAGTGCTGTCATCTACGATGGAGTGTACATGGACCATTTTTTAATACGTCGATTTGACAGTAATTAAGACACAGTATGTATCAATTAAAAAAAGAATTGGTTTTGTATTTTGTTTTAAATTTGTATTTTACCCAAAACTCTTCTTTGTTTATTTTTCTATTTTTTTGTCACAGTTTTGCTTATTTTATCTTGTTTGGTTGTTGAGTATTAAAAACATTAGAGCAGGTACAGAGTGAAACTCAAATATCTTTAACCATTGAGAGTCACTAAGTACCTGGACAAATGATTTCCAGTTAGCCAATTTCAATCAAATATTTAATCATACAGGCCAGTCACAGAAATCAATTCGGATATCCAGAGTGGAAGTAAATCCGTATTTTACTTATCCAAAAAACGAAAACATAATTAACAAGTAAGAGTGCCATATTCGGCTATGCCGAATCTTTTATACCCTTCACCATGCTTATTGCTTTACATACAACAAAATGAAGCGGCTGATTTGTAATTGAAAAAACCCTATTTTGTCAAATCTTTTTTATTCTAATCATGAACAATTTGGATGCAAAATGCTAAAATTCAACCATTGAAAAAGTTTGAGAATTTTGCTAGATATGAAATGATAGTTATTTTAAATAAAATGTTTGATTCGTGCTTGCTGGAAGTAAACAAGTTAACATTTAAAAACTAATTTACTGCCCCAGTTGGAATTAGAATTTAAGTTTTATTTCCATATGCTGAGTTACGAGAAAGTTTCGAACGAAGATTCTGTTATTAAAGAAGAAGATTAAAAATATTTTCAGATATGATTTGAAATAAAAGACTTGTAAAAATGTTAAGAAAAAGAAGTAACAACGCTATATTCCACTGGCTAAAGAATTAGAATAATATTTATTTTTGTAGAGATTTTTTCGGAAAATTTCAAGCGTAGGGGAAAAAGGACAGATTTTTTATTTTATGGCAAATGTAGGGAATTTTCAAAATAATATCTCATTTTCAATATATTCGGGCATGTTCTAGAAATCGAAATAAAGTGGAATTGAAATCGAACGAAATTTTGTATTGAACTATTTACACAATGACTGCAGTTTTTTCTGTTTCTAAGAGTCGAACTTGTTAAGATATTTGGTACGCACTGTATGAAGTATACAAAACGGAATATTTTTATGGATTTTCAAAACTTCAAAATTTGTTCGATTTTAAATCCACTTCATTTCGATTTATAGAACATGTCCGATTGTCTTAAAATAAGTAAATATTCGTCTTATTTTCATTTAAAAATTTATTTAATTTAAAGAAACCCTATACTATGAGTCCTAGCAGCCTGGCAATCCATGTATTCATCGAACCCCCTAATATATAATTAGGTAACGTATAGTCGCAACCACTTTTGCTAAAATGTATGCGAATATTAAAAGCGACTATAAAATGAATGAAATTTCTACTTAGAAATTAATTTGTAAAAAAAATACAAACACACCTTCTAAGCTAATTTCGAATTTTTAAAAAAAATTTAATGAAAACTTTGAAGGACAAGGGACAGAAGAAAATATATTTTTAAAATTTTACAGAGCCTTCCCTTTTATTTCCTACCAAGTTTGCTAAAAATTATTTAAAATAATTATTCCTTATCGTGAAAAGTTTTTTCCCTCGTTATGCTAGAAACACAACTGGGACGAACGACGAATTATTCGCAACGAATATTCGTCACCAGAAATAGAACACATTGGTTTATATGAGAGTACACACGATCATTGCGTAGACCGAAATTCGTCGTGCGTAACGAACTCTGCGATAGGTTCCCAGTGACTTATATTCCGAGTACTCAGAATTGTAAGTGGAATTGTAACACAGAGTATGCTTTCACTTACTTCATATTGTACAATGTACATGAAACAGTACTACAGGCAGAGAGGAAGTAAGCTAATCGTGGTATAGAATTGAGTGTAACACACTTTCTCTGAAATACGTATGCTATACTTTGTGTGTACGGGGTACTCGGAAGTGTATATGCGTTTTTCCAAGGTAATTCATAATAACAACAACAAGTTTTACAGTTACAGAGAGTAGAAACAAAGAAGAGCTAGAAATTTTTTACTACACGTGGGGATGTTTTCCTACCCAGCAGTTTTAAAATCGGTTGGCTGCATTGCAGACTAATTTTAGTTAATTTTAGGTATGTAATAAAATTGTTAATACGGCAAGACCCCTGTAGACAGGCAAAGTTTACTTTGCAAGTTCATTAGTTTTTAGAAGGGAGAGCAAAAGAAAAAATCGGGGAGTGCATACTTTGCTGTACTCACAAATTGGCTACAACAACAAACAAACAAACATTTGTCAAATTAAACTTTGTGAGTCTAAAGGCTCAGTTAGCCGGGAGTAACAGTAACGTTGCAAATCAGCTAATTAATTTTGTTGTATGTAAAGCAATTAGAACGATTACAGTTAGCAGTAAGATGTTACGTCTTAATCTGTAAGAAATAGATTGGTCTTACTTTTTTACGGTAAGATTACTGTTACTGTTACTCCCGGCTAACTGAGCCTTAAACCTGCGATCGGAAAAAACAGAGCGCCGCGTTTTCCCATTTTATTCTTTTTTATACTCTTTTATTACGTAAGTGTGCACACACATTAAAGAGAAATTAACAACATTAACAACACATACGTAAAATCCATACATCGCATACAATCGCAAAATGTAATTGCATTGGTTGCCGATCGCAGGTCTAAACACAAAAAAAAGTTTAAAAGAGAATTCAAAAAACTTTGTCAAAGTAAACTTTGCCTGCCTAAAAGAGCGGGCACCAACATTAAAAATTGTTGAATTTCTTTGATTCATCGCTTTCCGTCTTTTCAGCCTTGATTTTAACGTAAATTTGTGAGAATCTCCTTTACAAGAATGGAGATCTTTTGAACTTAATTTGCCAGAGCAAGAAATATATAATTTGTAGAAGATGGTCATCAAAGTAGTCACTAAAATAAAAAATTTTAATGAAAATTTTATTTCCCCCTTTTAGTCGAAATTACCTATCGTTGATTTATCACTGCCACATGCCAATACAGATAGCGAAATAATTTTTCTATCATGATTGATGTTCGCTCTTTTTTACAAGACAAATGAAAAAATTGTTACACCTTCCATTGTATCGAAACTTATTAAGAAAAAATTGTATCTTTTTACCTGTACGATTGTTAGGAAATCACCATATAAAATTGATACGGGCAAACAAATAATTTTTCTAGTCAGTGTGGCCATATCCAAAAAATTTTTACAGCTAAATCGGCTTAAAAATAATGCTAAAAAATGCTAACAAAAATCCTAAACTGCCAAAAAATAATGCTAAAGTTTAAATTGTTTTATTTTTTTGTTATTTTAGTTAAAATACCTTTATACATGACTTATTTTACATAATTCTTCCCTATAATCTCACATCGTATCAATAAATCAAACTGATTAAAGAATAACAATATAATATTTATGAAACATAAAAAGTCTTAAAACTATAAAAAAATATATTTCAGTCTTTATATACGTACAAAAAAAGTTTTTAAACAAAAGGTACCATACCATAACAAAAAATCAAAGGAACTTGACCCATAAATGGGAATTATTTAGTATTTTAATAAAATTTATATAACATGTTTAATAAAATATTTCATTTTATAAATTAAATACGTCTTCAAATGAATATTCTTCTTCAGCTTCTGAAGAATCGATCAAGATATCATTATAATATATTAACGTTTCGAATTTTCGTTTTTTAGATATTTATACCACTAAAACCCAATTTTAACTTCCGAGTTGCTAACTGGCAAAACCAAGAACTGCATAGCAAAAGAAGCTAATTCACTGAATGGATTTTCATGTAATGAATGTGTATATCCATATACATTTATCCAGAAATCAACTGTCATATGAATTTGGTTTCAGCCACTGAAGTTCTTCTACAGTGAAATCAATAATTTCTTCTTTCGTTCGCTTAATTTGCATTTATGTATTAGTTTTTAAACGGTTTTCTAAGATGACATATAAATTGAGCTATAAAATCTGGGCATGTAATTCATATTTGTTTTTTTTTTCTATTTCAAAAGTTATGTTATCTCCAAGTCGAATTTATTATGGGTGGTCTTAAAAGCCCTGATGTCAAAAAAATTTTTTTTTTATCTTTGTTTCTGTGAAATAAAACAATTTCTGTTTATGGCATTGTACAATGATTTTAAAAACACAAATTGTTTGTGGTTTTTGTACGAGTTGTACTTGTTGTAGTACCGAGATTACCTGGAATGAATTCGCCTTGGGTATCTCTTTTCGATTCCAAAAAATTCAAAATGGTAATTGAGGGAAAAATCGTCTTAACATGAATTTAATGGATCAAACTGATCAAATTTTAAAACCATTTGATATGAAAGGTCCTTTAAAAGATTGTACAGTTTCTATACCAAAAAGTAGGGGTTTGTATCTGCATTCAACAAAAGTGTGTGGTAGTTTTTCAAAAAAAGATTACTTTAATATTCTTAAATTAAATAATGCTAAAAAATGCTAAATATGTAGTTGAAAAATGCTAAACAAAATGCTAACTGCTAAATGAAAAATTTGCAGCTAAATCAGACAAAAAAATGCTAAATCTAGCTGCAAAAATGGCCACGCTGTTTCAAGTATTCAAAGCTACATAAATGTGATTTTAAGTGAATTTATTACACTTGTTTTTTAAGTTTTGTTTTTGTTTATTTAGTTTTTAGTTTATAGTTTATAAAAATAACTGATTGACGGCCAATTTCGCCAAGTTCAGTTAAAGCTAACTTTTACTTTAGCTTACAGTTAACAGCACGTTTTGACAGCTATAACTGGTAGTTAATTATAACTGAACTTGGTGAAATTAGCTGTTCATAGTTTATAATTTCCCAGTGGGAAAACTCAGAAGACCTTCTTACTTCAGGCCTTTTAAAAGGCCTGCTTAAAAATTGTTTTGATTAAATTCCTATTCTTATCTAACTGCTACAGAATGCCTCATAAAAGGCCTCGGCTCTTTGGTATAAAAAAATAAGATACACCTTCCACACACGCTTCTATGAGAAGGGAGTAGCGAAAAATTTGTTTGTATTTTTTTTTTGCACAAGCAGAAGTAAAATAATTATTATTTTTTTTTTGATCCCGTTGCCATTCTTATGTACCTGTTTAAGAAGAGAGAAAAAGATATGAGTATGGAATGGAGCGAGCAGGTGGACAGAGGCCTTCTAGAAGGCATAAGGAGAACGGATGCCCTGTGTTCATATGAACTTCATATAAATACATAAAAGATCTTTTACATTTATATATGTATGTATGTATGGATGCATGTATACCCAGGCAGCATTTTGTAAAGGGTGTTTTTTATAGAGTGCCACAAGTTTAAATCATAATAAAACAAGGAAATATATTTTTAATATCAATGAAACGAATTTTATTGGAAAGAAAATGTTATGAAATTAATGTTTAATTATGCTTTCTATCATGTGGCCGCCACGGCTGGCGCGTGGAAGGGGCAATCTGGAACACTAATTTTCAACAACTTTTCGCAGCATTTGCGGCCGTATTTCGCCGATAAATCGTCTAATCTTGATTAACAAGTGTTCAATTGTTTGTGGTTTAGCGACGTAGACAAGTGAAAAAGAAGATCATCTAATAGGGTTAAATCACACGATCTTTGTGGCCAATTAATTGGGCCATTACGTGAAATTTTTTTTTCATCAAAAATTTCTTTGAGTAAATCAATTGTAGCGCCCGCTGTGTTGCATGTGGCTCCATTCTTTTTGAACCACATATCAGCAAGATTAATGCCACGTAATTGAGGTACGAAAAATTTTTAATTATGTTCCAATGCCGTTCACCATTGACAGTAACATTCTGACCATCATGGTTTTTGAAGACATATGGGTCAATTACTCCGCAAGTCCATAAAGCGTACGATAAACCGAATTAGAAGAACCGCATAATGCTACCTTAAAAAAATTCAAAACCCAGCTAAACAGTGAGTTTAAAGAGGATTTTGACTACAGAGATACATTTTCTAAAAGGTTTTCCAAATTAGACCTGCTTTGCATGGCTTTCCTGACAATTAACCCAATATTAACGATAAGTGGAACTATTTTTAAGTATTGTCCTCTATAAAAACTAAGTTAAAAAATCGAATGCCCCCAAATCATTGGAGACGATTGGCTTTCCTGACAATTAACCCTTAACGATAAGTGGAACTATTTTTAAGTATTGTCCTCTATAAAAACTAAGTTGAATAATCGAATGCCCCCAAATCATTGGAGACGATTTCTACTAACCAACATAAAAATATAGTTTATGGGGACAGAGACTATTTCGGAAAGAAGCTTGTATGGAGGCTATAGCAAATTATTGACCCATTCTCACCATTTTCAATAGGATTCGTCCTTGTGACAATTAAAACGTGCATATGTATTACATTTCATCAAAACTGCGACCTGTATTTTACATGGACAGACAACCAGCCGATCGGCATACTAAGAGTTGGGACTGGGAACAATATTGTTTAGTGTAACACACATCAGATTAAATCATTTTTTTGTTTCAATAACGTATGCGGAATGAAATATGTTCTGATTTTTAACCATCAGTGCAAAAATAAAACAAAATTTAATACAAAAACAAAATATGGAAATCGCTATAACTATTTGGCTAGAGATCAGTTCAATAAGTTGATAATAAGTAAACAAAATATCATAAAACGAATTAGAAGGTCGTAAGTTGATTTGTAAATTTTGTGAAAATAATCCTTATTAAATAAAATTTGAATGTTTTCGTCACTTTTCTAAATACCAAATTGAAAAATCTTTTGTTTATAAGACAGTAAAAGCTTTCGACAGTAAAATACCATTTAGTAGAAAACGACGTTCCGGTAAAAAATTTCAATACAATGCAACCAAACTCGCGCTATGTTGAAGGTAGAAATTGCCGGATATACTTCAAAATCTTTGGAAATAAATGAAGAGTTAATAATAAGAAGTACGTAGCACATATCAGAGTAGTCAGATATGCAAAGAAACCCGTTCCAGCAGTCTCAGAAAATAGTCAGTTATCATCAAACATCTAATACGTGCTGTGTTACAAAATATTTTTGCTGCAGGCTGGCCATGAATGATGGGAGCTTCTTAATGGACGCTCATGAATGGACTCCAATACAAACTTTTCAGAAGAATTCGAATAGAAATTTCTATGAATAGGGATAGGAACCAAGAAACCTAGACCGTTTTATCACTCAAGTTAAATGGATGTTATAGAAAATTCACACAAAGGTAATTCAAGAGGCTTTCCGTAGGGTGGCTCAAAATATGGAAGAAGCCCATCGATGTGGCTAGATACCACAGTTGGGGGTAGTGCACTAAATAATGATTTAAATCAGCAGTGCACTATCACTAAATAAAACTGCAAAGAAATTAGTTTGCACTCGTTTTTTACAAGCTTTAGTGATGATTGCAATTTTTTAACTACCACTAAAATTTTTTTAGTGATATTGCAAATTTTTTCATTATCACTAAACGCAGATTGAATGCAAAAATCTACACTCAATTCAAATAGTGCAAAATTTGGACTTGCAATCAAAAAAGCTGCATACAAATATTGTGTCAATAAAATTTTAAAAATGTAACTTTGTATGTGCATGGTTTTTGATTTTTTTGGAGGATATGCATAAGCAAAGAACATTAAACAAAATGAAATTTTGTCAATAACTGAATAATTATTGGCTTTAATCATGAAAAAACAAGATTTTGATTTTAAATTTAGTGCAACAATTTTAGTTGCACTCAAATGAGTGAAGGAAAAAAAGTTGCAATAAACTGATGATAGCTTTTTTTATATCAAACTATTTTTTTTTTTTTTGAGTGCAAAATTTTTTAGCATCACTATCACTCATGTTTAGTGAGGCTTCAAATTTTCAATTCATCACTCAACATCAAGAAAATGATTGCAATATTTTTGCACTATCACTAAGTGTGAGTTGAAACTGCAAAATGAGTGCACTACCCCCATCTATGCTAGTTACATACATATGTATATTTTTGTAAAATAAGTTTAAGTTGTGTATTTTAACAATTGCATATTAACTTTGATTTTTTAATATCTGAGATAAATTTGTTATTACTGCTAATGCGTCAGTCCATATATTATTCCGCATACGTTAAACTGATCTCTATTAACATCCAGCTTAAATATTATGTAGTAATAGATACACGTAACATGTATTATATGTTTTAGTTCTGAAAACTAAGCTTTACTTTTTTATTTAATAAATAATTTAAAAAACACGAAAAAAACGATTATTCGAAACCGGATTTTAGTTACAAAACCGAAAACCCCATTTTTCAGAAGTCGGGTTTTCGAAGTATTCGAAAACCGCACAATTACACAGAAATTGGCAATGCTGATGTGAACAAAAGGTTAATGCAAGGTAGGCTCATTAACGGACAGACATAAACCCCAATTGTCAAATTTCGTATGTATGAGCCAAAATATGTGCATGCGCGAGTTAAATTGTTTTTGTTTTATATGGAGATAATTTTTACAAGACATGTGTTTTTGTAATGCTCTCCCAAATTATTCTACCTTGTGCAGATCAGAGCTGTAAATGAATCATTCATTTTTGAATTAATTCGTGAATCATTCGTGCAGTAAATTAGCAAATTTTTTTAATAATTCTTTTTACACAAAAAATGAATTGAATGAAATTTGAATCAGTTCAAACGAATTAGGCAGAAATGAATTTCAATTCGTTTCCAATTCAAATGAATCTGAAAAATGAAATGCAATTCATTTTGACAAATTCAAATGAATCTGTAAAATGAATTGCAATTCGTTTCCAATTCAAATGAATTTGTTAAAGTGAATTGCAATTCATTTTACAAATTCATTTGAATTGATTTTAAAAGAATTAGAAAAGAATTAGCAATTAATTTCCAACTCATTTGAATTGAATTGAATTGATTGAAATGTGAAAATACTTTGTAAGTAAATTTACAGTAAGCATCACCTGTCGTTTTGTTATTCAACTAATTTTTTTTTTTGTAAAAGACAGGAAGCTCGTTTTGTTTATCGCCTAGTAAAGTCCAAAGACAAAAAATCCTATGATATACTGGAATTGCCAGTAGCGGCAGAATAGGAATTGAGTTACATATAAGGTATCGGCAATAATCCTATCAAAGTGGAAAAATTTTGTTTAGTTATTTGCTAAAAGAAACTTCAATTTTTATTTTTATCAAATAGTGTGAAAATATTAGGTGCGTTTACCAATCATTTTTAAATAATCTCTTGTTTGTATATTGTAGAAAATTACTTTTTTTAAAGATTTTCAATCGAACTTTAAGGATTTTAGCAACTTTGAATCTCAACATAAAATTTTTTGCTGCCAAATCTGTGTTTGTTTACTCAAAATTCTTGCCACTTTTACTACAATTTGAAAATTTGTTTACTTTTGGTATTGAAAACTTCTAACTGCAACAAAAAATAGTAAATTTTAGTAATTCCCCCTTTTGAATTTGATTGATTGCAACTCATTTTAGATTTCATTCATTTGAATTTCTAATTCTTTCTATACCCTCCACCACAATTAGTTGTCATTCCGTGTGAAACTTTTTTATTATTCATCTCATAAAGTATATACATATATTCTGGCTCCTTGAGTAATTCTAAGTCGATTTTGCCATGTCCGTATGTCTGTCCGTCTGTTGAAAACAAGCTCACTTTCAAGCAACTCAAAAGAAATTAACAAACTTGGTGTCAAATTGCATGTAGTTATCCTAAGCAGTTCGGGATTGAAATCCAGCAAAATTGGTTCAGTAGGACCAGAGCTATGAATCAAAATGTTGAACCACCACCTTAAAAAATTGATAATTTTGTTACAAAAAATAACATAAATGGTTGAACAAGGCACGGAATGAGATAAGATTTTGCAAAAATTCTTTGTATTCGACTGGAAATCACGCTGTAAAATTTCGTGAAGATCCGTCCATAATTTACCCTAGGCCTAATATAAACCCTTCTCCCGGGCAACAGTTTTGTACTCCTAAAGCCGTAATAAATAATGCTATCAAAATGAAATTGAATACTTCACTGCTCACACTTATAAATTTCGTGATACTCGGTCCATTATTTACTATAGGCCCAATATAAAGCCCACTCTGCTGTCGGTGGAGGGTATCAAAGATTCGGCACAGCCGAATATAGCACTCTAACTTGTCCATTTGAATGAATTCAAAATCAAATCAATTCAAATGAATCTGTAAAATGAATTGCGATTCACTTTACCAAATTCATTTTACAGATTCATTTGAATTTAATTCGTTTGAATTGATTCATATTTAATTCAATTCTTTTTTGCTGTGAAATAAATTAATTCAAAATTGAGCTAATTAATAAGGAATTAAAATGAAAAATTAATGATTCATTAACAACTCTGGTGCAGATGTACCTTGGTTTATTGTAATTCTAACGTAAATTCAGTTCTCTAAAAATGTTCATAAGTAAAACAACGTCCTTGCGGTACAAAAAAAATACTTAATCGTGGAATAAACATTCGTATATTTTAAAACACAAATATCATTTATTTGTCGGAAAAATGTGTTACTAAAATATTTATTGTTTGTGTTTATTTAATTATTAGTAACACCTGCGTTTCCATAGCGCCGCGTTATGAATTTATTGCCTGCCATCTCTGATAAGGATTATTTTCATATGTTTCTAAACTCCTTTAATCGAAATTATTTGTTTTTTCAAGAAATCGACAACTTTGGAAAGTGTCACAACAAACTTACAAACGAACCGATTAATTATACTTAAAAAAATTTTCTTTTAAAATAAAATATAAAAAAAATTAAAAACTTACCATTAAAATGACGGATGTGGAGAATTCAGATGATGAACGATATGCCAATGAATCTTTTGAAAACGAATCGGATGTTGATGTACCGGAAATGTCAGAATTTGAGAGTGAGACAAGTGATAATAGCGATGACGATGATGGTGAAGATGATGAATTGCCTTCGGTAAAAATAAATACAGTAAGTTCTTGATTGTTTAAAGAATCTGAAATAGGAAATTGAGACAGTTCCAGACGTCAAATAGTACGTTCGCACCAAGAGGAAAATCTAGTTGATTCTCATGTTGATTCCAAGGGCCTTGGTTGATTCTATAGCATTTCAAAATGCTCCCTTAGACATTTGTGTCAAATGTGTACGAAAATATCTAAAGAAAAAAAATACAAAAATAAAACCATTTTGTTAAGCTCGAGCCCAGGGGGCAAATTACGGCATTCGATCAAAATTGTATTGTAGTTTCGATCGAAATCGAATGCCGTCATTTGGCCGAAGTATTCGAAGCATTCGATGACGACAGGCAGAATTAGCCCCTGTATATTAAGGCGAATTCATTTCAGGTGATCATAAAAGCCTTGCTGATAATTTTTTTATTCTTTATAATTGTAAATTTTCAAAATTTTGTTTTATGTGTGTTTTTGTTGTAGTGCCGAGATAACCTGTAGTGAATTCGGCTTATCTTTCGAATATCGTTCTCAAGAATAATGAGTAACAATATGTTTTAAAATTCGCAAAATTTTTCACAGAAGTTTTTGTTCGCCAGTTTCGACGAAGATTTCTATAGAAATTTCAATTTGCAAATTTTCACGATTTTTTTTTTCATTTTCGTTTGCAATTGTTGACTACATTTTCTGTAAAACTTTTTGTATGCGAATTTTGACGAAATTTTCCTTTTCCTATTTCGTGAAATTTTTCAAAGTTATGTTCGCCAATTTCAATGCACTATTGAACTTTTCGTTTGCAGATTTCGATGAATTTTTCAATAGAAATTTTCGTTTGCAAATTTCGACAAAAATTTTGTAGAAATTTTCGTTCGCATATTTCGACAACATTTTCTACAGAAATATTCGTTTGAGAATTTTGATGAAAAAAAGTTTCATTAAAAATTTTTGTTCGCGTATTTATCGAAATTTTCCATAATGTTTGTTCGCCAATTTCTTTTTTTGTTCTCAAATTTCGATGAAATCTTCTGTAGAATTTCTTTTTTTCAATATCGAAGAAATTTTTTTAGTAATTCATTGCAGGGCATACCAATTAAATTATATTTCTATCCCTCTTTTCCAAGGGCCCCATCAAGAGAAATGAGTTTACCAACACTTTTACTAACATCCATCAAACTGACGTGGTGCCGTTCGCTTCATCTTCTGATGAAGAAGATGATGTTATAGTGGGACAAACATTGGCAGAAATAAATACCCCGTCAATGTTTTTTGAAGATGAGCCACCAATACCAGCCAAACGGTATTCTATATCCCCAAAAAATGGATATAATAGTCCAACGAAAAGTTTGGAAGACGAAACACAAGAAAGTTCCGAGGAAATAAGTGAAGAAGAAGATGAGGAAGAGCAAGTATTAAAAAGAATACAGGACATGGAAGAAAAATATTTGCTTCAAAATTCAGCAAAAACGCCAAAAAACGAAAATTTAGAAAAAACAAAATGTCTAGAGGGAAAGAGCCGGAAAGAAGTTCAAAGAAGTGATGAAGAAGAAACTGATAGTGAAAGTAAAAGCGAAGCAGAGGATTACAATCATGATAAAGGCAAAGAATTTGCTTCTCAAGAAGAAACCCGTAAAGTTTCTCTGCTAAATAATGAAAATTATTCTAGCGAGAACAATAGCGAAGCCAGCAATAGTTCCATTGATCAAAATAATGTAATGCAACTAATAAAAAATTCTTTAACAAATCTCCAAATTGCTTCATCAAGCGGCAATGACAACGATCTTTTAAAGATGGATCCAATGCCATTACTGAAATCAATTAATCAGCAAATTCTTGATACATCAAACCTAATAAGTCCTGATAAAATTACAATGACAGTTTTGAATGTCCTTAAGAGTACATGTTTTCAAGCTGAAGAGGCAGAGGATATTCAAGAGCACAAGCCAAAATTGGAAAATAATTTTGATGACGACATTGGAAAGCCAACTGAAACTAAATACCCTAGTGAGAATGGAAATGAAATTGAAAAAGTTCAGTATAAAGAGGATTTCGAAGAAGAAAAAGAGATTGAAGTAGAAGAGATTCAAAATGGTGAACAATACGAAGACGATGTTTATTATGACAGCCAATTCGATTATCACATTACCAGTAAAACTCCCACAAGCTTTAATTCCGATGATTATATCTTTCACGCTAATTTTATAAAGCAATTCCATAGAACGAGTTCCACAGATAAATTAAGGTATAAAAAGATCTCTGTAGACAATGTTATATTCGCAAATATTTTGTATAGAAAATTTTATGTTCGCAAATAATTTTTTTAAAACAAAATTTTATGTTTGCATAAATTTTCTAAAGAAAAGTTTTGTATGTTCACATAGAATTCAAAAAAATTAATCACAAAATTAGATTTCCTATAGAAATACAATGTTTGCAAAGATTTTTTATTTCGCAGGCTATTTTATGATCGCATAAATTTTCTTAAATAAAAATTATGTTCGCAAAGTTTTCTAGAGCAAATTTATGTTCATAAGATTTTTTGCTTGAAAAGGTTTTCTAAAGAATATTTTATGTTGAGTTTTTTAGTTTATTAAAAGTTTTTGATCTTTAGATTTTCATTTTCATGTTTGTTTTTTGTTTCTTTCAGTAGAGTCAAAACCCATCCCCGCAAAAGTATGAGTTTCTCCAATGAACGCATGCGTGAAATCGAAAGGCACAATCAAATTCTTTTACGTAAAATTCTAACACAGAAACCCACATACAACCTCAAAAGCAAATCGTCACAATCTTCCTTACAAAAGGTAAACTGTAAAAAAAGTTCTTCAGTTTTACAATTACATACATATGTACATCAATTTATTTTTTAGATACCTTCTCAAACTAACCAACGCCTCACAACCTCGGCAGTGAATCGCAAGAAACAACAACGACAAATTGATTTGGATAATCAAGTTTTAAAACGCAAAATCGAGGCCATTGCTTTACGCAGGCGGCCAGTGATATAAAGAGAAAAATTACTTTTAAACAAAAAAAAAAAAAAAACAAGACAGCAATTGTTAAAACAGTCATCAGTTTGTGTGGTAATAAACATACATACATATATTTTATTTTTATTGAAAACTTTGAAAATAATCTCGTTTCTTTGTACTTTAAAAAATTCGAACATGGCACATATATAAAATTATAAAACTACAATTAACAAGGTTTTGTTACATTGTAACTTCATCCTCTTTTTTGGTACTAAAATTTTCACCCAAAGCCTTTACAGCCTTAAATGCCGCTTCACCATTTTTTTCTTTAAACGCTGCCTCATTAGCCTCTTTCGTTTTGGCCCGTTTTTCGATTTCCCGGTATATAAGTTGGCCAATCTGCAAGGTCATTTAAAAAAAAATCGCATTAAATTTGAAAAGGTAGTTCAGTTTAACTTACATAAACATCTATGGCGGCATACGTTAATTGATTCTCATCCAAAGGAATAACATGCCATTTACTCATGCGTACTTTTTTATTTTTGTCTATGGCCTTTTTAACCTGCATTGTTTAGAATATTGTTTATGTAAGATTTAAGCCTATAAGTGAAATTTTTAAAAAACAAGACGACATTTTTTTAACATACCACGTAATTGGCTAAACGATCTAAACTCCAGCGACCACCAGTCTCACAAACTTCATTACACCATACACCCAAATCTAAACCATTAACTATGAGATCATCGGAGTTCACTTCGGGAAAATCACGACCTAATTTACGAAAATCACTAAACACAGGGACAAAATGTTCAATATTTGAATTAGAATCTTAAAATGTTCTTTGCACAAACCGAAATAGTTAAGGAATAACGTTTTCTTTAAACTAAAGGAAATAAGAGTGAATGAAAAAAAATGTCTGATTGTTACTACATTTTTTACGATGTGCCACATTTTCGTCAAATAATTAAAAAAAACTTTGTTTTTGTTTTAAATCTGTGGCATTTTGACAAAACATCTTAAGTCGAGATAATATAGCAAAAACGTTAAACAAAAAATAGGTGTAAAAATTATTTTTATCGAATAATAAAATAAACCAAAATTAAAGAAAAATTTCGTTTATAAGGGTCTGTTCTGATTTGAAATCACGTGCTTTTAAAATCACAAGTGTGATTTTGTGGGATTCTGAGTCATACCGTTTTTATGTTTCTTAGTGTGCTTTCAGAAATTGCAGATCACCCCAAAATACACAAAAACAGAACACCAAAACATCACACGCGTGATTTAAAAAGGGACATATGATTTGAAATCACGTGATTTGAGTAAAGTGATTTGCAGAACACGCCTGATAACACAAAATTTTAAAAACGTAAACAAAAATGTTTTTTGTTGGAAAATTCGTGTAATTAACATTTTTTCAACTTTTTAAATTTGACATAAGATGTTTTGTCAAAATGCCACAGAAATGTATTTGTACGAAAGAATGAGTTATTTCGGCATTGTAAAATACGCATTTAGTTTTGGGGTTTTTTAAACAGTTATTTTGCTCCATGGTTTGCTCTAATTGTTAAGTGTGGTAAGTTAATAAGTTTTGTAATATGTATTAATAAGATTTGTTTTAAAAAAATTTTACAATTGCCTAATTTGGAACTTTTTTTAGTTGATTTTTATTTTTAACAAGCTGTTTGGTCCCGGCGCTGATCGGGATTTTCTAAATAAAAATTAAAATGAAATACTGGAGAAGTTTGTTAATAACTTGACCCCAGCGCTATCTAGCATCAATAAAAAATATTTAAATATCAGGACAATAGCGCCAGCTATCGGGAGTTATTTTTTATAAACCATCAGTGAAAGTTGACCTTCCAACGCATATACTCGTTTGAAAATCGGTTGAGTGGTTCTCGAGTTATAAAATGACGAACATAGGACAACTTATTTTTTAAATATAGATTATGCCCAGAAATTAATAAAATTAAAAAAATGAATTAAATTGAATTTGTTTTATTTTATAGTAGTCCAATTACCCAACAGGGGGGAGGGGGGGTTCCGAATTACCCACCAATGTTTCTAATGACTGTATTTGAGGTACCTTGGATTTTTCGGGCATACAATTTTTTAGTATTAAGAAAATGAACGTTTTGTTATGAATTTAGGCAATGAATTCAGAAACACATTCTAACCAGTGCGATGCAGTTTGCTTTCTTTTTCGAAGATCGCTAAAACTAAAATAGGGGTTCCACAACACTCGATAGATTAAAGTTTATCTTAAAATATTTTTTACAAAGGAAAATTCTGATAGTGCATAGAAAATATTCGTGGAAAAATATTGAAGGAATAAGACTATTAAAGTATAAAAGCTTTTGAGGATTGTAATTGACTTAGAATACACATTCGGATAATATGAAAATTTATATATTAAAATATTTTTTATAGAAACTTTTAAATTCGAAAACAGTTTCTATAACATATGATTGCCCCTATTACTTAACTTTTAAACTGCTAGTGATGCGTTGTAAATGTTTGATGATTTTGTACACGAACTAGAATTAAGTTGTAACCCTTAATACCGGCATATTGGTGTTTTTAAATAGATTTTCGACGAGTTCATATGGAAAACTGTACGCCTAAAGAGTTTGTCAAAAACTTAATTTTCAAAGGTGCTACTAAATATTCAGGGGTGTGCTAGAAATCGCGAACGCAAAACGCAAGAATTTGGAAGTTGTTTTTAATAAACTTTAAAAATAATTCTTATAATTTTTTTGTTTCAAATCCTGTTTATTCTTTTATTACAGATATCTTATTTAAAAATGACTTAAAATTCTTGCGTTTTACGTTTGCGATTTCTAGCACACCCCTGATTATGTTTCAAAACTAAAAAAACTAAAAATTGTCCCTAAATAAATTAATTAAACTTATCTCTCATTAATTCCGCAAAAAATTTAAAATTTAAAGAAATTTAACTTACTTTTTTACATTAACGCCATGCAAACGCACTCTTGTATGCTTCAACAATGCCACCAGGGCAGCAGGCAATTTCTTGAGATTTGTTAACTGAAATACATAACAAGTTTTTTCTTCAGCGCAAATTTGTATAACCGCTGATTTGCCTGGGCCTGTTTGAAATGAAAAAGGCCATTCCATATCAAAAGCAATGGGCACCAGACCATCACCAGGTTGATTTTCTACCCACTGACTAAAATATAAAAAACTTTTTAGCAAAACAATTTGTCCAAATCAGTCATCAAAACCTACATCAAATAATCCGAAGCCTCTGCAATTTCATTGCCATCAGTGAAGTATTTGATAGCTCCTTGATACTTAACAAAAGGTAAAGGTTTTTTGGCCTCCTTTTGAGGTGATGGCGCCTGTCCACCCTCTTCGGCCATAGATCGAGTATTGCGCGTGGATCTAGTACTCCGTCTTTTTGCAGGATTTTCCTCATTTTCATTGTTTTGTTTAGTCTGACATTAAGAATAGGACAAATTTAAAATTAAATAAAGTTCAGAAATTTATTAACAAACCTCTTCTGTTTCCGCGTCATTAGTTTTTGCAGTTTTTAAACCCCGTTTGCCCGCCATTTTTTATAATTTAAACTAAATATTAATTAATAGTAAAAATTTTCTATATGAAGTCTTTAAATATCAACAATTTTAATGCGAATGATTAGAAATTTCTTTTTTGTTCCCGTAGTCGCCAATATAATATTTTTTGCTATCTTTTTGGCGCCAAATCTAATTTTGTTTGGTACTGCTAACCAGCGTTACCAGCACGTTCATTTTATCATATTTGGCTAATTTTTTGGCCAATATGTATGTATGTGTTGATGCTTTTCTCATATTATGATTAAAGAAAACGTGAACTTATTTCCATTAATCTATTACCAAACAGTCGCAGGCGTATTTTAAATTCGCCAACCACGATAAGGATTAATGTTTTCCAGGTAAAAATTTTAGACTTCCTAAATAATCTTGATTAGCTACTGATGGATGATAATTATGATATTTATGTTTTTAATGTGGCTGGGAAGCCTTAACCTAAAGTGATAGTATATATATTATTTTAAATTTTCCTTTTATTAGTTTTAACTATGAATTATAATGATTCACCATTATCGTGGTTGGCGTATTTAAACTACGCCTACGACTGTTTGGTAATAGATTAAAGAAAATAAGTTCACCTTCTCTTTAATCTATTACGAAACAGTCGCAGGCGTATTTTAAATACGCTAACCACGATAAGGGTAATTGATTAATTAATATTATATATACAAATATATACATGTGAAGCTTAAGCATATAAATATTACTTGTAAAATTATTTTTTGGCCTAAATGGCTTAATATTACGTAAATAAATGAATAAATACATAAATACTTAAAAAATCTGTTTTTATATAAATTATTTGTAAAGCGGCTCATACACTTGCAATAAAATTGTTAAATTTTACGTATTGTACATTTATATCGCCAATGTGTATGTGATATTCAAAGGTGGCTTTTGATTTTTATTGCACAACGAAAAGAAAGTGAACTGTGTTGGCAACATTGTACAATGCTGTTAATGTTATTCCTATAGTTTTTGTTCACCATTTTATTGAATGATTAAAACCATTGTGCGACTTATTGCATAATATAGAATAAAATGGAAATATAATGGCGAATATCATATACAATAATATTGCAAGTGTATGGGCCTCTTTATAGGTTTTTTTTTGTATAATAAAATGTTAGTGTTAATTTATTTATTTTTCGCCATAAATGATTTTCTTCCAAAAGCTTCTGGCAACGCTGCTGCCAACTACAGCGGGCGTTTCAACACTGCTGTTACTATTCTATTACAATTTGAAAAAAAACGACAAGGCATCACTGTTGCCAGGAGAACAGGGGTCTATCGATATCGAGCAAAATTGATCGAAATTAATTATTTTGGTACCATGAATCTCGATATAGAATGAAATTTATTGAATTTGAAATAATAGCATTCGATATCGAGTAACTCGATATTACATTTCTCGAGTTTTCATTTGATTTGTCAGTGTCTATCGTATGCAAAAACATTTGATAGTTTATTCGATACGATAGTATCGAATGCGGCGATTAGACCCCAGATTTATCTTCATTTTGCAGATTTATGTCCCTGTTATATAAACATACAAATTCAAAGATTTTTGACCGACAAATGCAGATTTTTTTTAACGTAATAAAAAATTATCTAACGGTACAAATAAAATGTATTAATATTTGTTTAAGTATATTTTGGGCATAATCAATAATGTAAATATAATGTTTTAAAGCAAACCGACTGACATCTACAATCTATACATCCAAATAATAAAATTATTTTAAATTGCAATGAGCAACTTTTTGAAACAAGCTCCTTATTGTGTTTGGCGTATTTAAAATACGCCTACGACTGTTTGGTAATAGATTAAAGAGAAAGTGAACTTATTTCCTTTAATCTATTACCAAACAGTCGTAGACGTATTTTAAATACGCCAAACACAATAAGGGTGAAGATTTCAAGCCGAATTCATGTAGACGGTGGTGGTAGGGCTGCCAGTTTGGGGGTTTTGACCCCTTACTAAAAGGGACAGAAAGTTTTATTTGGGGTTTGGGGCTTGCATTGTTGGTCATTTTGCAAGTGAGAGGGAAGACTTCGGCAGGAAGGTTATTCCACATACGAACAGTCCGGGAAAAAAACGAATTCTCTCTGTAATGCGTTGTACGATTCACCTGCCAATCGACCACATAAGGATGGGCTCTTGAGGAAAAACGTGTATTGCGAACAAACGTACGGGTTTCGGGAACCAGATCCATAATTTCGTCAGAACACATCCCATTGTAGTAACGATAAAACAGGCAAATACAACCCACATTGCGACGGTGCTCGAGGAAGTCAATAGAATTTGATACCCTACTGTCACCAATGAGAACCTTCGCCTCTCCTCAAATTTAACACGGTTCACTTATTTTTATTTTTCAATAAAACACTTTTTTTATTTTTAGGTTTTTTGTGATTTAGTTTTATTTACATGTAGGAATTTTGTTTTGTTCACAGTTTTGTTTTTGTTTGTTTTTTGTTGTTTGTTTTGTTAGGTCACAATGTTTTTCTGTTGCTTTACTTGTTTATTGTTCTACGGTTGAAACTAGAGTCACTTTAATGATTTTTCAAGATCAACTAGCAAGTTAAATTTAGTACAAGAAGAGTAATGGAATGACAAAATATGAAATAAATATAAAAACCAAAATATTGTGAACTTAACACTAACAAAACAAAACCCTATTGTAAATAAAACAAAAATACAAAAAACTAAAAATAAAACAAAGTGTTTTTATTTAAATTAAAATTAAAGTGAACCGTGTTAAATTTGAGGTAACAAAATTTAAAGTTCAACCTCAAACATTTTGGTAAGGAGATCAGATGGAGTGAAGTATATCCTTCACCGTCTTAGAAAACCGAGGCACTTGAATGCTTCTTTCGACACCTTGAATATATGTTCTGTCCATCGGACATCACATTGTATCCTCATGCCCAGAACATTAAGAGATTCTGATTCCTCAATAATTATACCACCCATATATACAGATGAGGCACTTATTTCCTTTCGATAAAAACGATCTCTTGTAGAACATGGTAAAAGTAAATATTTATATTATCCGTTAAAAATGGTGTATGTTTTTAAAGGGGATTATTTTTTCTTTTATCCGGTGATATTTGGGGAAATTTATTTTTAAATTTGGGGAGAACGAAAAAAGTACCTGACAGCACTAGGTATAACACCAAAAACACAACATTGAATTTTTTTTGTTGAACTTATGCATTTTTAAATACCTACAAGTTTTTTGTAATATGAAATAACAAAACAGAATTACAGATACATGAAACCGAGTCATTAACTGCAGACTTGAAAAAAATAATTATTACAAACATGCGATAATTGTTTACCCATTCCAAATTTGTGGAAATTTTGCAATATTACCTTAAATTTTTTTGTAAATTGAGACAACCATATTATTTTTAACTTATTTTAAAAAAGATTCGTTTCAAATAATCAATTTGACGTTACATTTTTAAACGTTTTATACTCTGGCAACTGCTTTTCATGTTATAGGTAGTTGGCAATTCAAATCAAATTAAAGCAGCTGATGCGAAAATTCCGCTTTTTTGCAAACATTCACGTAACCTCAAATAAACAAAAATAGAAAATATAAATCTAGCGTTTTATGAGATTGTAATAAAATTAAATAAAAACACAGCATTTCAGATAAAATTATAAACAAAATATGTGTGAAACAAAAGTTAACACATTTTTCATATCCGAAAAAATCTCCAAAGTTCGCTGGGTGCCGGAGCACTTAAAGGAAAGTGAACGTTTTTTGAGTGGCAGCTGGGATATGTCCAAAAACTTTGTAAGAACATGGCGTTTACAAAAGAATCAGTATGCCGATGATTACAATGAATATGTACCAAGATGCAATGATAAATTCGCCATGCCTGGGGATGTAACGGGATTAGAATTTGTCACCGATGATGTGGCCGTTGTGAGTTGTAGTGATGGTTTGTAAATTGACATTTGTTAGTTTGATTTTTTCCAGTGAAATATTTTTTTTCTAGGCCGCATTAGCTTATTAAAAATTAAAAAAGCTGTTGATGAAGACACTTTGCAGGTGGAAGGTAAAAGTGAACTTTTACATCGATTTGACGCGAGTGGAGATGCTGCTGTTTGTACGGCTATTTCAGTGTATGGTAAGGAGGTGGCAACAGTAGGAGAAGATGGTCGTTTAAATATAATTGATACACAAGCTCACTTAGCAATCAGACGTTCACTGGAGGCAGATAGTCTATCTTTATTATCTGTACTTTATGTGAATCCTCAAGAAGTATTAGTTGCCAACCGTATGGGTGTCATACGCATGTTTGATATACGCTCAAACGCCGAAGCGACACCTGCAGCTTTTATGACTTCTTGTGAAGATGATAAACGTTCAAATTATGTTTCCTGCTTAACATCGCATCCCACACAGCCTCATATAGTTCTGGCAGGTTCAGAAGAGGGTTCTTTAACTGTATGGGATTTACGCAATCCTGGTTATCCTGCTTCCTACCTCTCGGCTCATAACAGTCCCATCACCGATGTAGGTTTTCATCGCTCTGACCCTTCTAAGTTATTTACCACGTCCGAAAGTGGTGAATTGTGGATGTGGTCCCAACATTCCTCTTTAGCTGTCACTAGCGGCATGGAACCTTCTAATACCGATCATATCAACCCTTGGCTTAATGGCGAGCGTGCTAAAAATCGGATCAGTGTTACTTCTTTAATATCCGATTTACGCAAAGCCATAAACTCGTTCGATTCACATAGTTCGAAACTTATGTGTGGCAGTGATAGTGAAGCTTTTTATTTTGTTGATAATATTTTGTAAAATGTTCAAATTTGGAATATAACCTACTAAAAAAAAACAACAATTTCCAGCTAGATTAAGTTCGTGTCGTCAATAACTGTGTGTCTTGTTTAAATTAAAACTAAATTTTTATAAATAATATTGAACGAAAGTTATTCAAGTTTAAGAAAACTTGGTAAAGACTAAAATATAGTAATTTGTATAAATTTTAAAGACATTTATTCGGAAGAACATCAAGACTGCATAAATTAAGAAATCCTGTAAATTAAACTTAATTCAAGAATCAGATTGACCAATAGAATCAAGACTCAAGAAAATTCAAAGCAACTTTAAATATGTGCTGTTAAAAAGGTAAGAAATTAAAAACTTTTGAGAAATGTTTAATTCCTTGGAAATGTTTGCTATTAATAATTATACAATACGTAGTTAACTCTAAACAGTTCTTTCTCAAAATGCTCGTAACCGCAAACATTCTTGCACAAAAAACCAAATAAGAATTTGAATATACATACCTACATAAGTATATGTAGATATAAAATTTTGCCGAAGTTACTTTTAAATGACTTCAACTCGTAGAACAAATTTTCGAAATTTCCTCAACTCCAATAAATTTCCTCTTAAAAACTCTGTGTGTTTTATTTACGCTGATCTATCAATCATTCAAATTTCATATCATGGTTAGCTATTTTTGGAGAGGCAGTAATTCTCCCTTTATCGCCTCTTGGCCCAAGTTTAAAAAAATTAAAAGCCTATATTTTTAATTTCATCAAAATAGGTTCGTCCCCTGACGGAATGAAAAAGTGAGTTTCGCATTCGGTCAGGGGACGGTTAGAAGCGGACAGATAGACTGGAAGCGGAAGGCATATTAACAGCATAGTCACTTTAAAATGGCTTTGTGTTTGTTTTGAGTACGGAAACTATTGCTTTAATAGATCACTTGTAAAGCGATAATTAATATTCTCGGAGTATAGGAGATCTAGCGTTCATATTGACCATGTTCATCGTAAGGTTTCGAATACTATATTACGTAGGATATACTCGACTAATATTTATTTACCATTCAGGGTAAACTGTAGAGTTGCATTTGCGCTTTTGATGCATCAGGTGCTTTATGGATTGGATGTAGTATCGGGTACTATTGGTATGAACTAAACATCTGCATAAATGCATTCGTCCAATGAATACACAACCTCATTCATGAATGATTCTTGCTACTTGTGTGCAAAAAAGACCATTGAATAAATGTTGTGTTGTACTTCGTTGAAGTAGTATTCTACTTCGCTGTGCTTCGTCTGGCGTAGATTTTATTAATTCGTCCCATACACCGATCAAACTCGAACTCACAACATTCAATAATAGAGACAACAAAAAGACAAGTGCTAGTAGCAATGAGTTCAATGAGTGATTAGTATGCATTGTATTGTGCATTCTCTCTCTTCACGCCAACAACTTTGTAACCACGTATTGTATGTATGTTTATTTTGTTGGTTTATTACATTGTTTCAGTATGGAGGTAAGATGTAATTACATATATGTATAAAGTTTTGTGGATTAGCGCCTAACAAAGAAAAAATAACAAGATTTAGTATGATGTAATTAATACATTTTTTTTAAAATTTTCTGAAAAAATAAAAAAATTTTCTTTCAAAAATGTTCTTTACAAAATCAGGTCTGCCAGGTACTTTTTTCCTTGTCCCCAAAAAATTACAAAAAAATCCCCCTATTAAAAAAACAAAACCTTAAAAAGTTTATATTTTTATTTTTCAAAAAATTGAAAAAATTAATTTGTTGTTGTTTTAATATCGTAAAAAATTAATGCTGGGACTGTTTTTGAAATAAAGTATATCTTAGGGGTAAGTGAAGCTGAAACTTCTTACCGAAATTTTAACACGGTTTAATTTATTATTAGTCCGTTTATTTTAAAGATATGTATTTGTGATGAGATTTTTATTATATTTGAAAAAAAAAATTAATTAGATCAGCATTTTTAATGCATTTCTTTCTGTAAAAATTGCCATACATATTTTTAAAATTAATAAGCAACAAAACATTTTGTCAAAATGACAAATTTTGTATTTAATTTTATTATTTGATTGCTAACTAATTTTTATTCAATGTTACAAACTCATTGTTAAAAATATTTGTTGAAAGTGAACAATTTTAATTAACAAAAGAATTTTTTATATTTACAAATTCGGTTGTTGGTGCCTTTTCAATTAAAAAAAATAATTGTATTGACGAATATGGTATTCAATATGACAATTGATTTGTCGTAATTTTTTTCTGTGAAATTATAAATAATACAATGTAGGATATTAAAATATCCACTACTCTATAAGTAAAGCTGCAAAATATTGGCAACTCCTGCAAGTAGCGCCTCATCAGAAAGAACATTCTCATGTGCTAGAAACCTTCTTTCTGAAAAACGTAGCCTTATTGGGTACGGTAGGAAAGGTAATGTTTTTACATTCTAACATGTAGATTGTTTAGATTTTTAAAAACTTAATTTGACTTACATATTATGAATTTAATATTTATTTTTGTTTTATACTTTTTTGTTTTCATAACTAAGAAATAATTAAAACAAAAAAATTTTTGAATAAGAATAAAAATTGTGTTTTTCCTTTATGATCTTTCTTCAGTTAACTCGGGTTACGCGAATAATATTATATAATTCGAATGCGCCTTACAAACTCATTGTATATAACAAAGTCGTACACGTTCTTTTCTCATTTGTACCAACATACAACATATATTCATACCGAAGCAACCATATTCAATGCTTACCGAGTTGTGCCGAGTATGAATCGTGGGTTGTGTGAACGCTACAAGTTGATCGAGTTCGATGCTTTCATACTTTTAACAACTCAAGTATCTTTTGCACTCATTCATTGCAAATGAATTAAATGAATATGTGCCGTTATTTTTTGTGGGTGTCTCATAGCTGATTTTTTTTGCATTCATGAGATGTTTAGTATGAACCTCAGGGAATAGAACGTGTTGTTAACTTTATTGCTAGATATATTTATAATGCTCGTAGATATGAACATATGTCTGGATATGTGAAAAGGTTTTTGGGTTGTTATTTTAGTAGCTTTTTGAAATTTTGCAATCTTTTATTTTTCTATAAGCTCATTAAGTCAGGTGTAGTTGCTCCATTAATTAATAAATTTGTTTTTTCTCATTAAATAAGGAGAAAACAGATAGTTATACAGAGGATTGCATGTTCAGTCTTTGAAAGATCGTTTGTTATAAGAATTGCTCGTTGGTGGAATTGTTTGCCGTATGAACTGAAATTATTCTCTCACTCGAATTGATTTTTTATTTATAGACTGTAATTCCCTTTTGCAATTATGTCTCTGGCTCCTATGTGTGAATCAAGTAATTTACATGTTTGATTATTATTTACATATACAACATGGGTATGTACATATGTATGTAATATGTATGTACACATGCATACCTAAATTGTATTCTGTGCTGTATTGTATTATGGTTGCTGTCTTTTTTACTGGCTAAGATTACTATTTTGTACTGTTTTTAACTAACTCTTAAATATTAGAGGTATTCACCTCAGAATTTTTACTCTTGCGGAAGTGCGGAATTGCGGTTTTGCACTATCGGTGTCGTGAACACCCAGCTTTAAACATTTTGAAATTTCAATTTCGAAATATTACGAACTGTCAAAAACTAAAAAAAGCACACAATTGTCAAATGATTACAAAAAATCATTGCTGTTTATTAATTCAAGATGCCGAAGCAAAGTTTTAAGACATTTTTGGTAAATCATTTAATTAATAAATCTTTTGTTCAAATTGAAAACATCTATCATGAAATCGGTAAGTATAGATCTATTTTATTAAAAAGGTTGTAACTTTAGGTACTGTTTACATATTTCTATACACTTGTTAAAAATGTGGCAACGATACCAATATTGAAGTTTATAAGCTGAATTGTGCAACTTTTACCCTTGCGATTACGCTCCATCAAAAAGGTCTTGCAAAACATAAAAAGTAGTGGGAAATTATTTTCATGTGTTTGTTGTAGTGAAAAATAAAAAGTATTGCGATTCCGCAATTCCGCAAGAGTAAAAATTCTGAGGTGAATACCTTTATTATGTTTGTATTTTTGGTACTACTCAGACTTTATTTCTATGCAATATATTTTTGGCCTTTGGGCTTCTTATTACAAAATGAACTCTTAAATAAATAAATAAATATTTCACTATCGATTCTATCGACTGAATGTTTGTACTTCAGCAGGTTACCTTTTTTTTATCAGGCTAAAGTTAGTTTTTTTTTATCATTTTATTGAACGTATGAGACGTATGTGTATACGCACGTTATTTGATATGACTGCGTCCAAATCATGGATGGACTGAATAAGACGAACTGCCACTGAGCATTATAACTCGGTAACAACCATCAGTACAAATTAACATACATTTGAATGTATATTTTCTTAATTTTTTATTAGATGTATATTTTGTTTTTCTGGTTTTATTCTTTATTGCAATTAAATAAATACAATTATTAAAAGCTAACCTTAGTTTATTTTTTTTTAAATTCTTGATTGGTTTAAAATTAGCTTTAAAATAGTAAAATTTGACTAGAAATTTGTGACTTGGTTTGTGCAACAACTCAGTTATCGCAACAGCCCAAAATTTCTATTGGTTGCGTTCACCGAGGTTACACTGTATTTGTTTTTTCTAGTGATTACACTAAAATAATCGAATGATGTTGAATGAAATAACATGAGATAGGAACATCTTTTAAAGATTCTTATGGGAAGATGTTATCATCCATGCGATTAGATGAAAGATGTGAGCAAGTGTAAAAAACCTATAATATAATGTGGCATTATTATAATTCAGAGTTGATTTATTAAAAGTTAGCAGATGAAGAAAAGTTTGTTATGAATTAACTCTGTGCCAACAAGCTGGCAAGCTTACCCTACGTTTCCACATGCAAGTAATTACTTTGAAGTAGTGTATACGAATTATCAACGAAAAATCGATGAAAAATCAGATTGGCTGAAAATACAAAAAATTGTGTGAATGTTAGTGAAAAAATTTGAGTGTATTGAGTTTTTCGAACTTGCACTTGCATGTGGAAACGGGGGTTAATCGGTATTCTAGTTAGCAGCTCGTTGTACATTGTGTACAAACTGTATCTAACTTTTTGTTATGAATACAGCTGTAGGTTAGGTAAGATTAATAAGAACCATGTGCCCAAGGGCACACTTCAACTCTGAGACCAATGCGTTCCATTGTGAATCCCTTCAATGAAAATACAAAGAGAGAAGTAAAGAAAAGTAGTATGAGGTGGATAGAATTAAGAAAGTTAGTAGGTACCCCGTAGAACCATTACCCTCTCTACAGTCCCCCTCAACAGAAACAACCGCACTATTTCCCTGACAAACCCCAGTAGATCAGCCAGATTACATCCAGCGATGCACCCCAGTTCGTCGTGAAACCTATCTCCTAGCCACTTCTGTTTGAGAGCCTGCATCCTAGGACAGTGGCACAGTACATGCTCGATCTTCTCCAGCTCTTCAGAATCATCGCATAATCTGCAGAAGCCCGGTTTGGTGTTGTCCCATTTGCCCGTCAAAGTCCTAAAAGGACAATGACCCGTCAAGAACCCTATACTTGTTCTAAGACCACCCCTGTCCAATCCCAGTAGAACCGTGTCCAAGCTGTTTGTATTTAATATACTTAAGCAGTGAAATTTTGTAAAATAATAATGTAATTTTCAGTTCAATTTCACGTGTTAGTTAAACAATTTAATTATTCTAATTTAACAATTTCATTATTCTAATTTATCAAATTATTTATTGTAAATTTAAAAAATTTCAAATATTGATCACTTGTTTTTGTACTTCGATAACAAGGTCATTTTACCGATTTCAGTTTTTAATAAATTAAAAAACTTAAAGTGTATTTAAAATTAGTTTTTATTATTAATTCACTCTCTTAATTGTCAATTAAGTCTCTTCTCCAAAACATAGAACTTAACATTCTTTCAGTTGTTTTAATGAGGAAGTGAAAATACGAATATTTTCGATATTGGGAAATCCTTTTCATATATTTTTTACGGGTAAACAATTTTTCAGCAAAATCATTCAATTAATCAATTTAATCATAGAAAATAATTGAAATACTTCTACAAATCATGTACTGAATTGTTTGAATTATGGTTAAAACTGGAAAGTTTTTTTAATTTATTATGGTTTAAGCTGTATAGACGGGTATGTTCTGTAAATTGAAATGAAGTGGATTTAAAACCGAACAAATTTTATATACTTCATACTATACCAATTATATTTACAAGAACAGCTCTTGAAAAAAAAAACGAAAAACTACAGTAATTTTGTCAATAATTGAAATCAAAATCTCGTTCGATTTCAATTCCACTTCATTTCGATTTGTAGAATATGCCCGATAGTTTCGTTTTCAGTAGAAACTCATCTACACGCTTTTTAAAAATTCAATTATCCTGTTGGTCGCAGCTGTTAAAAATTTGTATGTTCGTCTTTGAAACGATAACATTTTTGATTCTTTTGTTCTTTAAATTTTTTGCAAAGTTAATTCTGGAACGTGTCAATTAATTTCAGGTTGTAATCATCATCTTTTTTTAATGCATAATATAGCATTTCCTATGTTGTGTTCAAAGCCGAGGTTTGTTTTAGCAAGTTAATGTTCAAAAAAGTTGCTCTAAACAAGTGAACAACAGTTTTGGAACAACAAGTAAGCTTTTACGGTTGGATAGTTTTTTTTTTAAATATCTTTAAACTGAAGGCGCCATCGAGTTCAAAATCGCAAAATTCAAATATTTCTTTTAGATTTGCGGTCTTTTTATGCCCTTCACCGAAGGCAAGAGGATATATTTTATTGTCATTCCGTTTGTATGTTCCACAATATTGATCCTACACCCTATAAAGTATATATATTCTGGGTCCTTATGAAAAGCGAAGTTCAAATCCGGTTGTCCTTCTGTCCGTCTGTTCTTGTGTATGTTGAAATGGGGTTTCCGAAAACCCCAGAAATGATGTGGACTAGGTTGATGTATATTTATGTCACATATACTCCGTTTAAGTTTGCTATTGAAATTCAAAATGACGAAGATATGAGCAAAAAACCAGGACTACCTCTAAATTTTTCCAAAAATCCCTTGTTGTTGTTGTATTTTTTTAATTTCTGTATATCTTGAGAACGGCAAGAGCCAAAGTTTCCAAAATAGGTACACACATTAAGGTTGCCACTACACACCATCCTACAAAATGTGGGCGGGATTGGAGAAGTGGGCGTGGTACCTCCCGTACAAAAAAAATTAAAAATTGTATAAAAACCTAAATTTTAGGGCTGCCATATGTCCTATGGATATGACGTATATATCAAAATATCGGACATTTTTAGTAGAACATATTTTATAAAAAACTCGAGAAAAACGGGTTTTAGATACAAAAAAGTTATGACCAAAATTAATTTTTTTTTTTAAATACCCACTTTCGGGAACCATAGATCTCCCCGAGTCCAAGCTTTATACCCACTTTCGGGAACCATAGATCTCCCCGAGTCCAAGCTTTATAACTAAAGTAAATGGCAAATTTCTTCTTAAACACGTCGGTACATAAATCTGTCAAATCGGTTAAAAAATGGCAGAGTTACAACTGAAATACTGAATCCCCAAAAATTACTCTTTTTATAATTAACTTTGTTAAAATATATGTATACAAGTATATATAAATGTTTATATATAAATATAACTTAAGTAAATGGTAAAATTCTTCCTTAATACGTCGGTATATAAAAATATCAAATCGGTTAGACAATGGGTAATTTATGAGCGAAATACTCCAAAAATGGGCTAAACAACATCAAAATTTTTATAAAAACCTAAATTTTAGGGCTGCCATATGTCCTATGTATATGACTTATATACCAAATTGTCGGAAATTTGTATGATTTATAACCGAAATACTGGGGTCTAATCACCGCATACGATATCGAGCAAAATTCATTGAAATTATTTATTTTGGTATCTTGAAACTCGATATCGAATGAAATGTATTGAATTTGAAATAATAGCATTCGACATCGAGTAACTCGACATTACATTTATCGAGTTTTCATTCGATACGCCAGTGTCTATCGTATGCAAAAAAATTCAATAGTTTATTCGATACGACAGTATCGAATGCGGTGATTAGACCCCTGAATTCCCGAAAATTACTCTTTTTATACCCTTCACCGAAGGTAAAAAAGGTATATATAACTGTAATTTCTACAATATTGATCCTACACCCTATAAAAACCGGTTGTCTCTTATTTAAAAAAAAAATATTTACCAGTTTTATTTAGTTTTTGTCTAATTGCTATGTATTCTGCTTGCACAATGGCACAGCCGAATATAGCACTCTTACTTGTTTAGTTTATGTCGGAAACTTGTTGTACTTTATATATTTATATGCAGAAATCTGTAGTATTTGTTTGGCAAAAAAATACAAATGAAGTTAAAATAATAGTACAATCGCGTACTTCTTTAATGGTTATGCAGAAAGCAGTACAAATAGAAAAAAAAGTACGCGTACTGTTGAAAACAGTACGTCTGTCAAACAATAATATTTATACTTTTACATTGGAAATTTGCTTCACAGAAAGTGACACAAAAGTGCAAATGCAAAATAGCGTAGCTCTTTTGTTAAATCCAACATTCCGTTAGATTTCATTAAAATGCTACGATATTTTGCATTTGCTCTTTTGCAGAACTAATAATACTGAACACCGCTAATGTTTATAAAACTAAAATTGAAAATATAATGCAATGTTAGGCATAGATTACAATGTTGGAGCTCGGTAAACCTTAATTTATTCGAGATATCTAAAAATATATTCAGGCGTGTTCTGGAAGTCGAAAAAGTAAAACGCAAGAATTTAAAAGGCGTTATTTAATAAGTTTTTTGTAATAAAAAATTTTATGACAAATATTTCTCTATTAAACAGATTTCTATAACAAAAATAATAAAAATTAGATTAAAAGTGCATTACAAAACAACTTATTTCCAGCACACCCCTGATTAAAAATTTGAAAAGAGTTCGCATTATTTACATAGAATTAATTTATTACTTAATTTTTGAAAAAATGTGTCATGCGGCATACCGGAAACCACCCGACGATTTTATTTTGCTTTCACCGCTTTCTTTTACAGCAAGGAGCAAAGCAAGAGAAATTTATTTTGTACCGGTTTTTATGAAGAATTTTCTGTGGCTTGCAGAGCAAAACAATAATTAATAAACTGTAAAATCGTTTATATGAAGCAGAATGTATGCTTAGTTTCTTAAAAACCATAAAAAATGTCGTGAAACCGGTTTTGGATATTGTATACCCCATACCAAACTCAGTTTTTTTTACATGGTCGGTAGGCCAAACCAATAATAAGCTGACGAATTTACAAAGTGTTCTATTCTATTCATTCTAACGTCACAGATCAGAAGTATTCTAAATGTATTTCCACATTAAAAAAAATAAGCAAAAAGTATTTTCGCTATAACTTCCTATTTAATCGTCCAAAATAATTAAAACTTTGTCCGTGAGTACTTTTTTCGCATGGATATTACAAAGGTAGCATAAACGCTTAAGTCGATATAAGAACATTTTCTTTTTTTCAACATATTTATTTATTGCTCACTCGAGAGTCTTAAAATAAATTGCACAAATAATTATTTTTAATGAACTCACCTCTTAAGTTCTAAAATCTATAAAATGTAAACTCTTTTTTTTTATTAACTCAAGCAAATAAAAAATATCGAGGAAATGACAATTACTTATGACAGCTTATGTTAAACATTATTTCTTCAAAAATTTTGGAAAACAAAAATTTGGCTGTCAAAAATTAATGAAAAATAGATCGCAAACAGATTACACATGAAACAAATTACAGCTGGGATACACATGAAAGTAGAAATTAGACACAATATGTGTAATTACACATGTATTGGCAAAACTGTGGCACACGTAACTACTGATTCAGATAGGTAAAGTTTAGCTTAACTGGTTTTCTTTAATTCTCTTTTCAACCGGCGTTTACGTTCATACGCAATTAGTTTTTGTGTTCCGTTTTCTTGTTCTTTTCATTAAACTTAAACTCATTTAGCATATCGTGATATGCGCCAAACCAATAATGAGCTGACGATATTACGAATACAAAAAGGAAATAGAAATTTGGTCAAGTCTGCCCCCCTTTTCATTCTTCCTTCCCCTCCCTCTTACAACCAGCACTAATGAGCGATATGTTTCGTTATAAACATTTCCAAAAACAAAGTTCTTTATTATTCTACATTTTACGAATACAAAACAAATTTTCTTGACTTAAAACATTTCATTGAAGTTAAGTGTTTTTGTTAAAGAAAGTATGAGTTCAAAAGAACGTACCTAACATAACTCTTTGAAACATTAGTAAATTATTATTTACAAGTGTTTGTCTAATGGTCGAAATAAGTATACATGATTTTACATGTTTCGAGCATTAATTTTTTCCGTCTTAGTGGATTGGTTTGGCGACGGACCAACCTCCGGTTCATATGTTCCACGTGAGTGCTTGACAAACAAAGAAAGATATCGTTCTTAACTGGTTTGCCTGTGCCGATTTACATAATCGAAATATTCGAAAACCGGTTTCTTGAAAATGTCGAATAATCGACCACCCCATTCTTTTTATTATTTGATAATTGGAAAAACAAAATTTTTTTTATGTGTTTTACATATGTATTAGTATCAAATTTGAACGCTTATAACCAGGGCTGTGGAGTCGTCCGATAAAAGTACTAACTCCGACTCCAAACGGTGAAATTTTTTAAGTGCGACTCCGACTCCGAATCCTACTATAATCTTGATGCTGAATGTATATAAGACTCAGTAATGTTAACTTTTATTTTTTCATTACCTTACGGCCTTCTAAAAATTAGAGTTTTTGAGAAGAAACTACCGTACGCAAACATTAATGTGCAGTTTCCAAATGACAGGCGATTGATTATGTAGTACAATTTATATGAAAAGCACTCAGTCCATCGCCTGTCATTTGGAAACAACACATTAGAGCAGTATTCCTATACCAATTATTTAAATTTTAAATGTGTTTTATGAAGATAATTTTTATTTTGGAAAATTTGTTTTAAATTTTTTATGCCGAAAAACTTTGGAGTCGGAGTCGCGAGTTTTTGTGGGTACTACGACTCCGGCTCCGGCACAAAAACCTCAACTCCGATTCCACAGCCCTGCTAATACCTCTGAAAGTATTAAACAGATTTTAATCAGGGCTGCCGTTTTTGGTTATTTTTTATCAATGTGGAGATGAGAATATTTTTTTCAATTTGGTTACTTTTTCTAAAGTAATAATACGTACGAATATTTTTTTTTTTATACAATTATTTACGAGCCGGAATAATTTGTACTGTGAACTACAATTTTTCATTATTTGTTACCAATGAACTGAAGTTTTTAATATTTTATCGAAAACAATAATATTTTATCGAAAACAAAAAAAAGATTTTTGATGAGAAAATATTGCTATTTGTGATTTTTATATTAAAACGCCATATTCTGAAATAGAAAACAAATGAAGTTTTAATCAATGAAAATGTTCAATTATTTTTTTTAAATAAAGGAGCGCACCAAGGCGAATTCATGTAAACGGTGGTGTCGATACTACAACAAGTAACAACACCAAAAACACAACAATGTATTTTTTTGTTGCTTTCGTTGGCCGATATGTCAAAAACACAAGTAACTTTTGACGTTCCTCTCTCTAATTAAGAAAAAAAAGTAGCTCAGCTGTGTTTTCAACGCCACCTGAAAGTCAATTCGCCTTGGAGCGCACATTTTCTTGATTTTAAGAGTTGTAAAGATAAGTAGTTCGTATGCCCGTAATTTCTACAAAAGAAATCTAGATGTGTATAGAAGTCTATGGTGTAAAAGCTGCCATATTTTAAAATAAAACTGAAGATAAAAACATGTAGTCTAAATAACATTTAAAATTGGTAAAAATAACTTTGAGGTACGAACACGACCAGCTTTCTTTTTGTAGAAATTATGGGCATTAAAGTAGGAAGTGCATAAAATCATGCGGAATCTATTTCAGAAAATTACTGAAAAATTACACAAAAGTCGTTTTTGTGTTTCTAAAAACTTGAAAATAAGATTAATGTTCCGAATTTAGGTTAATTGCAGAAGTATATTTACATACATATTTAAAAATACACATAGGAATTTTAAAGATTTTTTAAAATTACATTGATTTATCAATATAATTTTAAAATTTATGGAATTTTCTTTAAGAAATGGCTGTAAGTTTTAAGAAATTTGAAATTTTGCTGTTTACAACTTGTCGGTATGCATATTTATTTAATGTTTTTTTACTTTTAAATAACCCTTGTATGAAAACCCTCACAAAAGGAATAATTTTTACACGATAAACAAAAAAATAGTTGAGGTACACTAAAGAATATCTAATAAGTAAAAAAAAAACACATTTTTTGACTAAAAATATTTTTTAGTAACAAAATATTTCAGAATTTACGTAAGCTATTCTCCTTACTACGTATTTTGCATTAGAGGCTAAATATTCTGTCGGAAAAGTGTGATTATTTTTGATATTGTTGCGAACTGCATGCAATGTATGTTTTATAAATTAAGCGCTAAAATAAAATACACAGTAGCTCTTTAGGGTTTGCTGTTGATCACAAATCGGATAAGTACATCATTAATGTTACGTAAATCATGAGTTTGATAACAAACGAACTATGGAGCCGCAGCAAAGTATACATACATTGCATATGGGTAAAAAAACACACACGAGGGTAACTAACGTAAGTTCTTTGAGCTTGATTATTTGGTAAAAACAAAAATTTGACTGTCAGTCATTTACTTTTTCACCATTGAATGTACGTTACGAAAGGCGGATTTGTTTATATTCGCCATAATATTGTACAATGATTCACAAAATATATCAAATAAAACCATTATGAATCAGTTATTCTTATTATAGAATTATAAATTTGAAGTAAAATGTACAAACAAGAGAAAAATTTTTTTTTAATATTTTTTATATATGTATATGTAAATTAGAAAATATTTACATAAAATGCATTTCGCATATCGCATATCGCCAAACGTGAATTTCAACCGACAAAATGATTAAGAAATTGCCACATTTGACAGTCCTGCCAATAACAGCTAAAAAGCGAAAAACAATTTTCCATTTTTGTTCTTTATAACTGGCATTTTTAAAAATATTCAATTTATGAACTTTTAATATACTAAATTTTGTATGGATATTTTACAGGTTTAACTCCTGTAAAATAAAAAAATTTTTTTATGAAAAAAGTCTCAAATAAATAAATACTTTTAATTAAGCATCTCATATTAACCGTGGCGCGCCCAGAGTTAATAATAAAGCCTGTGAGCTTTATTGTATGTACATCGATCTACATATCGCTCTAGATCATAAAAAGGGTATTTACTCAAAATGTTTAATTTAAAATTAGAGACATGAAAAATAATTTCTAAATCAATCGTTTCATTACCAAACAGTGGATAAATAGCACGATATTTTAACAGTGGCTAAGTATGAATATTACGTGTCGATTTCTCCAAAAAAGTGAAAAAAGAAACATTTTGAGTTTGTACCCTCTTTATGATAAAATGCGATTTGTTTTAAATTTCATCAAAAGCGGTAAGCGGTTTCGAATAGGCAGAAATTTCCTATCTGTCCCTTCATATTCCCAGCTTTGAAAAATATAAACCCGGTGTGTTTTATAAACGCTCATCTTTCTATGATTAAAATTTCATCAAAATTGGTCAAATACTTTCGGAGAGGCAGTAATTCTCCCTACGTCCCCCTTGGTCCTAATTCAAACAAAAAAATTAAAAGCCTATACATATTTCCAATTTCATCAAAATTGGTTCATAAAGAAAAGCTAACGGGCAGATAGACTAGCTAAAGGCGGAATGGAGGGTAAACAGCGTACTCACATTAAAATGGCTTTGCTTTTAAGTACAGAAACTATTGCTTTAATAGATCTCTTCTTAAACGATAATTAATATTTTCTGAGTACAGAAGGTTTAGCGCCCCAGAACCCTATCCTAAGCACTTTAGTGGAACCTTATATAGCCTATGTCCGTTAGAAGGTTCCATTCTTCATTTTGTTGAAAAATTTCAAAAGCGGAGCGGCGGTTCCAGAGATTACCTCATACAAACAAACAAAAAAACAAACACTACCTTTTTATAACCCCAATCATTATTAAGTAGTTTTCTTTTATAAATACTTCTAAAATTACTTATTTATTTATCAGATGTGTATTAGGGTGTCCCAAAAAATGTCTTCTTTATAATTTTCATTGGTGCTCAATCAAAACTTAAAAGCTTATAGGGTAAAGTATTTTTGGTTTTTTTTTAAGAATTTTCGGAATAGGTTTAGAGTTCGCGCAAATGGAGTTTTCATAAAAAACTGGAGTTTTCGGCCTTTTTCTTAACTTTACTGATAACTTGGTTAATACCACGGGTTTCTGCACTCCTGAGGAAACAGTTTTAAAGAAAAGTATCCAAGCTTTATTCCTGTGTGAAAAACTTATAAGTTTAATTGCAATTTTTCGTAATTTTTTCAAAAATTTTGTAATAACGCTGTACAACTTTTTAAGTTTAAATGAAAACGAAAAAAACTAATGATGCAGTTTGAAAGACAAATTAATTCTAATTAATATGAATAAACAATTTTTAAATTTATTCTTACCGTTCCTGAGTTATACCCGTTTTTGTCTTTATACCCAGTATATGTTATTAAAAAATCTTTGCAGAATTTGCTTTTTTGTCGGCGGTTTGGAGGGATGAAGGGCATCTATAATTTTTCCCACAAGCCACACATTTCTTGTTTTCACAAAATTCATATATATTTTGAATAAAATTACACATTTTTGAACTAACAAAAAAAAAAAAAAAATAAAAAATTCTTACCGGTACGTCGACGAAAACTTTTATACATATATGTGACGCACAAATATAAAGGGACCTAAGGGTAAAAACAAGTTTTGTTCAGGTGTACCATCACTTCATAAAACGCGCATATCTCTGGGAGGGAACACTTTTGGGGCATGGGATCGGTCTCATTCGATGCTCAGATGTTTTTCTATGCGCTGCCACATAAACAAAAAACTTTTCTATTTGATTCGTCGGTCAGCTAACTCAAAAAATTGTGTTATGTAAAATCGTAAATGACAATATTATAGCGAGAATACACATAAAATAGAAAGTGAAAATGAGTGCGTGTAACGATTAAGATCAATAAATGTCAGAAGTTAATGACAGTTAAAACCCAACTATAAAAATTTATGGAAATATACAATAATTATAACGAAAAAAGTATCACCATTTTTAAGGTACAAACTATAAAAATAGTGTAACTCGGAAACGGACAAAATTCCATTTTTGTTTTTCTTAATTGCTTAGAACTCATCGGTTTTTAAAATCGCGTCACTAGTTTTTATACTTTTCATATAAATTTGGAAAGTAATAAACCGTTTTTTGCAGAATTTGTTAAAAAATTACAAAAATACTTAATATATGGAATCGTAATGGACAAAAATATTGCCGGAACTTAAAGTTTTTGCATATGGAAATTAAGTTTGGGAAATTTTCTTTAGAAATATTTGGTCAAAAAATTAAATGAACGTGGTTATTGACAAAGTTATGAGTCAAGTTTGAAAAAAGCCCGAAAAACCAGATTTTTAACAAAGACTTGAATTGCGCGACCTCTAAACCTCTTCCTAAAAATCTAAAAAAAAATTCAAAAATACTGGGCCCAGATCGTCGCAAACGTGATCGAGTGACTTTGATCGAAATTTTACTTTTTGGAATCGTCCCATTCGTTATCGAAAAACTTCTATCGAAATTTGAGATTATGTAATTCGATAACGAGTAGTCGATCGAATGCTTTTACTCGAAATGTCATTCGATAGGTTAAGAGCTTTCGTAAAAACATTTAATTGTTTTTTACAAACAATTTACACATTTTTTGAGAATAATGATTAGATTTCTTCAACAAATAGCTAAAAATGTGAGTATTAAACTTTTTTCAGTAATAAGAAAAAAAATAATAACATTTAGTTTTGCAATTTTTTGCAAATTTTAGTCATGTTTGCGATAGAAGCGATTTTTGTATTGTATGTTTTTTTTTGGTTCCTTGCAGCTTTGCTATTATGCCGCTATTAGCAATCTTTTTGCAAATTTCCCCTAATTTAGCAATTTTTACAGAATTTTTTCCATTCCGTATACTTTTATGGACTTTTAATCAATTTTATGGCTTTTTCGAATTATTGAAAATGTTCGCGAATTTTAATTGTTGAAATTTTGTTTTTTTTTATCCGATTTAGCGATTTCAAATAAATTTTAGGGTTTGTTACCAAGTTTGCAATTATTCGCGAATTTTAGCCAAGTTCGCAATATCAGCGACTTTTTCTGTAAGTTATCTGATTCATTACAGCTTTTAAAATTTTTAATAAATACTAGACTTTGCTTTCATGCATCTGTTTGCAAATTTTTGCGAATTTCCGTTAATTTCAAATTTTTTTTTATCAAATTTTTGCCATTCCTTGTACTTTTAGGGATTATTAATCAATTTAATGGCTTGTTTGATATATTAAAAGTTTCGAGAATTTTCGCTATTTTTGCAAATTTTCTGAATTTGTAAAATTTTTGCGAATTTCTATAGTTTTCCGAATTTTTTAAAATTTTGCGTTGCTCTTTTTGGCAAGCGCCGAAAACCGATAAGCCGAAGTGAATTTTAACACTGTTGATTTATATACAAGCATTCTACATGAGACCAACGATATAGTACTGAAAATAGTACCATAGTACTGAATTTTCCATCACTGCTAAAGAACGCCATTTATATAACTTTCTGTTTTTAGCGCACTAGGGTGTAGGGTATATATATGATTCGGCATAGCCGAATATAGCACTCTTACTTGCTCTTAGATAAAGATCATTTATTTATATATAAATTTTAAATATTTATTTAAATTTAAATATATTTTAATATTATTTTATGGAATTGAAAAATAAAAATATTTATAAGTAGAACGTTTAAGCTTAAAGATTGACTAGAGTTTTAAAATTCTAGCTTTTTATTGTTTTTAATTGTATGTAAATATATTTTGTTTTTTTTTTTATTATTAATTTTAATGATTTTAAAAAGAATGCATAGAAGGAAATTTTGAAATACATTTGAAGCACCCCTGACTTACAGCTAAAATGTTTTTTTTTTCTTTTCAATTAAATTTTTAAATAATTTTAATATTTTGAACGACAAATGAAAATACAAAGAAAAAAACTTATTTTAAAATAAAATTCTTCCATTTTGTATGTTCGTTTTTTTTACTTTTCTTGAATTATGCGTGTTTTTTTGTTTTTTTCCTCTTTAAAAACTACTTTTCTAAAAACTTAAAAACAACAACTACAAATAATTTAATTTATTAAATAAAAAAATGAACAAATAAATTATGTACGACAATAAAACTTAAAATGTATTACTGGAAATTTGTTTTCAATTAACAAAATTTTAATAAACAAAATGACTACTTGACTACGTAATACAGAAGCATATTTACACATTTATTTCTTTTAAATATAATCAATAATTAATAACTTTGTGTAATTAATTTTTTTTTATAATTTAATTAAAGTTGTTAATTTGTTTTCTTTGAATTTGAGCATAAATGCTAAAAATAAAAAAATTATGGAACCAGATATATTTAAATAGTTCTTAACTATAACAAACAAGTTGTTGCCTTAAAGAAAAGAAAGATTCATATTTTTGTTTTCGTTGAATTTTATTTTAAGTTTCCTTTTTATTTTGTATCCTTTCCTTTTGCTTTGTTGTCCTTAATAAAATCTTTCCAATTTGGGTTTATTTAATGCTGCACAAAAATAATACCCTGAATAGTTTTGTGAACCGGGTGTAGCATAATCGCCGATGCCATGGGTATGTGCGTGATGTGGGTGCGTATGGGAGTGCAAATGGGAATGCGGATGATGTGTATGATGATTAACATAATCACCATAATTACTTGCATTAAAGGAATGTGTTGGATGTACAGCGGTCACGGCTGCTGCAGCAGCGGCTGCATGATGGTGATGGTGGTGTGCATAGGCATGGGTGTGTGTGTGGTTGTGGGGATGATAATGTTGAAAGCCACCTCCACTGCGTTGTTTTTGTCACGTCAATAGATTGCTGCCATTGTTGTTGGTTGAATGTACGCGCATGTGTCGGTTTAAATTGCCCGATTGAGAAAATCTGAAAGAGGCGGAAATAAAACGAAATTTAATCGCAACGTTATTTGTATATTTCTACGTTCTAATAATAATACCAAATCCTAAATGTTTTGATTTCTTAAGGGTTTCATTACTTATTAATTCTAAAAGTCTTGTGGTTACACATTTTAAGACTTTCTTAGTTACAAGATTTATAAGCGATTCATAATGATTCATTTGAAAGTTTCACAATTAAGGGTTGTGAACAACCTCTCCACCGGAGATGCCTGACCGCCAATGTTTCTTAAAAACTGTGATTTATAGGGATTTAATTTCCATGCAAGTTCATGTTTTTTGTCGTTTGAGTAAGAACGATGTCGACCAACTATCTTTCCGAATCATTAAATTTACGTTAAAATGGCATCGATTTGTTTTTGCATATTGTTGCATATTTTGGTGAAAATGCATATTTTTGCATATATTGATTTTAATTGCATATTTTTTGAGTGATATATTTTTTTTAATTTCCATATTATAAAAAAAAGTTCTTCAAAAAATTTCAAAATTGTATGAAAAAAAAATCGTCAAAATTTTTTTTTCAATTAATTAATAAATTATTTGTATATTAAAAATTAGCTCAATGGGACGATATTTAGAGGACGCGATGAATGGCGACTTTTATGTTTCACATCTTATATTACATGAATTTATTACTGGCTTATCATTATTGTACTTGTTTATGTAGATTTACATTCGTTAAAATTCAAATATATTGATCCCATTATATAATTATTTAACTTATTTTGAATGCAGAATTACAAGAAACGATTTTATGTTAGAAAATTCAGAATTTCTTATTTTTCCTTCATGCACTTACTTTCCTGGTGTCAAAACAAAATATGGTATTAATAAGGGGCATCCCCTGATTATTGGTTCAAAAGTAAAAAAAGAGCGAACTTCATTGGTAATAAATACATTAAACGAGAAGGTTGTGCGGAATTTTTTTTTTCAAAGTACAAGCCATTTTGAATGGAAGTTTTGTAAAATTTCAGTGATTTGTAATAATGTAAATATGTAGTGCAAAACAATAATAATTTTTTAAATCTTTTATTCACTTTCATGCTATATGTATTGGTTAAGTTAACATAAGAAATGTCTTCCACTAAATCCTCGAGACTATTGAGAAGCTCACCAGGAACGTGGCTAATTAGGAATTACGAGCAAGACTCCCTACCCAAAGAATTGATTCGTACGTAAGAATAATTCGTAAGTTTTAATGTCAATATAACATTTTTAAGAAGAGTCGGAAAAACAATCTCAAAAGCAGGCGGGCAAAAGAAGTCATGTTCAAAGCAGGTTTAAATAAAATATTAGACATATGGGCCTGTGCTGAAAATCACGTGATTTCAAATCACGTGCTTTTGAAATCACACGTGTGATTTTGTGGTGTTTTGAAAGTCATACCGTTGTTGTGTTTCTCGGTGTGCTTTCTGCAATTGGAAATCACACCAAAACACACAAAAACGGGACGCTAAAATATCACACGTGTGGTTTTAGTAGGCATATGTGATTTGAGATCACGGGCTTTGAGTTAAAGTGATTTTCAGACCAGGCCTGATAGCCACAAAAAATGCATTTAACTTAAAATGCAGACGGAAAATAACATGAGTTGCAGCATGGCGGGAATAGACAAAAAGTCAAAGGAGAAAGAAGAAATAATGAAGTGGAATTAGTGGCAAGGAAATTGCGTAACATTGAAAGTCAAAGGATTATCTACGCTGGAGGATTATGTTGAAATCTTCGACATTGAGTCAGATCCATCGCACGAAGAAGTTAAGTTTCGCGAAAAACAAAATATTTACAACTAAACCAATAAAAATGAAATCTGTTTTTGCAAACGACTTTATTGGATCTATTGACCGTGTAAATCTTTCTGATTGGAATACCATGGATCCGAAATTGCCTTATCACGTACCACAATACATCGAAAGAGAAACGATATCCGAAAAAAGATATCAGAAGCTGATAAGGACTCATTCTCTTTACAATATCCAGTCGTATTGCACTGGGACAGCAAATGATTGCCCGATTATTCTGATGAAAACAAAAAAGTCGATAGAGTTACTATACTCATCAGTGGCAATGGGAAATAAATCGGTGTTGAACATGCTAACGCTTGTTTGGGTGTCTGAACCGATTGGTCAATAAAAAACCATATTCGACGACTATGCTTTGACACTACCGCCGCCAATACTGGTTTAAAGTTAGATGCATGTACTTTAATTGAAAAAGGATAAAATAAAGCCCTAATATGGATTGCTTGTCGTCATCATATGTTAAAGTTCATGCTTTCTAATGTTTTTATAGAGTATTTTGGCCCAAGCGGCGGACCTGAACTGCAACTATTTTAAAGATTTAAAAATCAATGGCCAAATATTTATATAGAAGACTTTAAAATCGGAGATACAAGTGACTTGCTTCAACTCCAACATTAAATGCATGAGTATTAAACCGACGCCATCAAAAGTCAACAGCCAAGACGCGATTACCGTGAACTCCTTGCGCTTTGTCTAAACTGTCTTGCTGGTGCAAATAAAGCTGGAACAATGAAAGTTAAATTTTATGCACCAGGCGCGGCCATCTTGTTCGTTGGATAACAAAGGCGATCTATTGCATAAAAATATGTATGTATGCATGTATGTTTCAAAATCAATTTGATCTCACAGATGAGAAAAAGAAAGCAGTTACCGAAATAAGTTTTTTTATAAGCCTTATATATGGCCGATTCTGGAATGAAACTACTTTAGCAATAAATGCTCCTCTTACAGACCAAAACCTCCTTAAAAAACAACGCGAAAACTATCCCAATGAAAAAATTATTAAAGCTGCTGTAAAAGCATTTTTTCGACATTTATGGCACTTTACTGGATATTTAATCGGACTTCCCTTTTTCGATTCCAGAGTTACATATGAAACTAAAAAACGATGATGAAAAATCTCCAGCTACTACCAAAAGCCAAAGCCTAAAGAGATTGGACGTAAAAGTATTTAATAATAGAAATCCACTTGAGGCCTAATAAAAATGTTGAATATTTTGTCAAAAATTTTGTGCAGTAACATCATAAACCACATTAATTTTTGAAAAAGCGATTCTCGCTACAATGCCGATGTCCAAAGATTGGTGTGTATAGTAATCGCTTTAAAGGAGTTCTTTAAAGAGTGTACAGTATAATGTCATGAAAGACTTTGTTTTAATATTTTTATTTAACTTTAAAGTCGTTTATCTCAAACAATTTTTGTTTTTGGTGTGATGTTATAACAATAAACCCTTCATATACAAAATTTTTCTCCAACTCACCTTAATAAACACAATTTGCATTGATAGGGTTTCTCGCCGCTGTGTATTCGCAAGTGTTTTGTTAACGTTGAACTATCCGAAAAAGATTTTTTACACGCTGAACAACGATACGGACGCTCACCCGAATGGGTTCTCATGTGCGTGGTGACACTGGAACTTTGCGAGAAACGTCTATCACAAATTGGACAACGGAACGGCTTCTGACCAGTATGTGTGCGTACATGAGCTGTTAGATTGGCGGCCTGAGAGAAACTTTTATTGCAGTCTGGACAACGGTACGGCCTCTCGCCCGAGTGCGTTCTCAAATGCGTCTTAAGCGTACTGGGTCTGGCATAAGTTTTGCCACAAAGACGACATAGATTTGGTTTATTGTCCGAACCCTCTTCATTGCTGTCCTCGTCTTCGTAGCTACTGGCAACGCCAGAATTTGAGGGAGGTCCAGTAATTTGGTTAAATGGTTTTGTGTCACGCATTTGTGTGAATAAAGTTGGACTTTTAGCGGGTGGTGAATAACTTTGACCCACTTGTGTGCTTGTATAGAAACTTTTTGGTGTAACAGCATCCATGAGGGATGCCGGCGGTGGCGTAGTGTCTTTTTCTAGGGCTTCATTGAGTGAGGGGAGAAGTGCTGAGGGATTTTGATTGGATTGTAGTGTTGGAGCACGAAAATCGGCTGTAAATGAGTAGGTGGCAGCAGCCGGATAATGTGAAGGACTGAGTAAAGGTGGGTACAGGACATTTACCGCGGAGGAGGAATTTGTGGGAGTCCATTGCATCTGAAATTAACAATTGAAAAATAACAATGTTAATCAATTGTGTCAGAAGCTAAAAAATAAAAAAAAAATTTAAAATAATACGAAAGAAATAAAAAAAGGCTCACTTGTGAACATTGCATGGGCATTGTAGCATCAGCAGCCCCATAACCATGCATTGTCATGTTCATACTAACATTAACACTCATGCTGGGATACATGGCTGCGGCACCTGCTCCTGTTGCCGAAGCATTCAAATGCTGTGAACTGCATGAGTTACCCGTAACATTTCCCGTTACTGATGACGATGAACTATTGATGGAATCATAATAGCATGACTGCGCTGCAGCATTATTTAACGCATTACTGTGCGATAACGACTGCTGCCCTCCAGCTATGGACGACGATAGGGATGTCGCTGATGACGGCGACGATGTTACAATTGCTGACTGATGTTGATGCTGGTGCTGATGTTGGTGCTGGTGTTGATGCTGATGACTACTGGGCGATACTAACATTTGATGCGGATGTACGGTATACGAGAGTGAAGCTTGATGGGGATTGGCTGAGAAATTGTACGATGCACCACACGGTGAAAAGGGAAATAGACTAGGTAAGGGATCAATGTCTAATGGTGGCAAGCCTGGAAATGTTGACGCCATTTCATCGGTGGACCAATAATTTAATGCACAAGTATTCCCACCACTGCCACTATTGCCAGTGTTATTGTGTATAACTTGTGAATTATTTTGTGCAGGTCCGCCGAGATCACCGACAACAATTGGATCGAAACAAGAACCACAATCAAAATCGTTGCTCGGCAATGAGGATAGCGGTAATACTGTATGGCCTTGACACGACAAGCAACCAATACACGATGCGGCAGCACACTCTTGCTGTAACAGGAAAATTAGAGAAAAATAAATATTTAATAATTATATTAACATGTTGTTTTAATTTGAAAAAGGTTTAGAAAACAAGTTTACACTGAAAATTTTCCTGAATAAACGTTTGTTATTGGGCCTGTTCTGAAAAGTCATACCGTTTTTGTGTTGCTCTTTGTGCTTTTGGCAATTGAAGATCACACAAAAACGGAATACCAAAATATCACACCTGTGATTTTAAAAGGAACATGTGATTTGAGCTTAAGTGATTTTCAGAACAGATATGAATCTTTAAAGTTACTATTTAGGTTTTTAGTTCTTTTTTATTTTGTGGTGTTTTTTTCTACTAAAAATGTTACATTTTATTTTAAAAAATGCAATTTGGTGTTCGTTTCTTAAAAGTGCTTTGCTCTCTAAAAGGGTGGCTTGTTTTATTCTAAAAAACTCACGATAACCAATGGCATTTGGCATTGCACTTTACGCCTCATATAAATCGACAGTGTTGATAATGCCCTGTAACAAGGTGACTTCTCTCAGACGAAGAACTCGCCTCTAATCAGGACAGAAAATTTCTTAAATTTGAAAAGTTATTTTTTCTATTATTTTATAGTAAAAAACATAAGAGAGCATTACATTGTTAATGGAAGGTTGTCAGTGATATAAAATTTAAGTCGATTCGGTGTTATAAATAAAATAAATAAATAATAAAATTGTTTAAAAAAAGATCGTCAAACCAAAAAATCTTAAAAACTTGGTGTCAACAAATCGGCAATCTGGCAAAGTTTTATGAAAAACAAACAAAAGAAATTGGAATTTCGTCACTGATTTTGTTCCTTGATTTATTTTAATATCAATAAATAAACAAATTTTTGTTTATTGTATACTCTTTTTATATTTTGAAAAACAAATCTTTTTGTCAGCTGTTGAAAACAGGTCAAATAAGAAATTGCATCATTCAAATGCTGGCAAGACATTTTTTAAATCCACATTTTAACAAGGTGTTATTTTTCTTGTAGAAAAGAAAACACCATTTTACATTGAAGAAAAAAAGCTTGACAAAAATAACATTAAAAAAAACGCCATCGGCTTTTTAATTCACTGCCCTAAGTTCTAGGGAGTATAACATTTGTTGGACCAAAAGAAAGAGTAAAACGGATGTTTCTTAACAATTTTGAAGTTACACAGAAAGAAAAACACTTGGGATAAATTAAGTTTTGTATACTTACTTTAAGTACGAGTCGTACTCAAAAATTCAAGTACGAATAACACTAAAACGTATCTTAAACAATCCTAAATGGACCCGACCCCTTTCGATTTTAATGAAATTTGGTCAGAAGGTTTCTTTTATCCTATATAGAACATATGGAGGGCTCAGAGCTTGACCGAACCAAGTCATAAAAAAAATCACGTATATGTATTTGAAATCTGGTGCGAAAATCTCCCCAAAATTTAACTCAATCCAGTGCTGTAATGAGGTAAATCAAAAACAGAGTCATTCCTAAGGCAACGGTACTAAACCCAAGTCAGAGGCTCCAGTAATTAATGGCAATTTATTTACTCCAACTCAATATATTTTCGAATTTTCTTTTTTGACTTGGCTCGCTTCAGCTCTGAGCCCTCGATATACGTACCAAAAAAATTAAAAATGTTTTTTTTTCAAAAGTGATGTCATATTCAAAATGTCATAATTTCGCCGAATTAGCCGAATGTGTTGAGTTTATTTCTTCAATATCTCGAAAACTACTTTATATACGAAGATGATTTTAATTTTAAGAGAATACTTGGGGCTACAAACCAAATATTGGAAACAAATGTAATATCTGCAAAATATTAAATTTTAAAAACGGACTATGTCAAAACCATATTTTTTTATTTGGCTGATTTTTTTTATATCATACCTCAAACTGATCTTTAAAAATCCTGAAACTTTAAAGGAGGTGTTTTTTTCTTTTTAAAGATATGATTTTTTTTCTTTCGCAACCTTAAAAAAAATAATTTTAAAATAGAATTTAAATATTGTAAATTTGAGCAATAAGTACACTGTGCGTGCTAGTTGCAAAAAACAGACAAGCCGTGCACCTGCCAATTTAACCTAATTGGGGCACTGGTCTACAATTAGATTTGTTATTGGATAAACATTTTATCACACTTAAAGATTTTGCAATTTGGTCAATGTGTGTATTCCAGGATAATCTTTTGTTTATGTACAATTGTTAGTGTTACTACTTGAACGAGCCGGCAGTTTCCGGTAGTAACAATTCGTTTGCATTGTTTTTTTGCATATGTGTATGCATATATTTGCACTTGAACGTGAATAGTAATGCTCCCGAAGAGTCACACCATTGGTTCATACTATTGAATAAATTATCTAAATTAATAGAAGGGGTTTCCCCTGCTTGAGTTAATTATTAAATTGAAATCGTCAGCCTTGGCTGTAAAATCAATTTCTTTGTATAATTCAATTATAATTATTGAACATAGTCTATTGTATGCTATCAGGAAAAGAATCACCGATAGCGGAGTAAATACCGATTTTGTCGAAGGCTTTTTCAAAATCTAATGATATTATGGCTGTATGTTTTCTTTTTGATAGACTGTTCGTAATATGGTAGTCTAGATACAGAAGGGAGTCCATTTCTGGTCTACCTTTTATAAATCCAAATTTTCTGCTGCTAAGTAGGTTATATTTGGATATTTACCACCAAAGCCTGTTTGCAATAATTTTATATAATATTTTAGCCAATCAAGAATTTGGAGAAACGGTTCGGTAGCAGTTCAAATCTTGTGGTATGTAATTTTTTTAAATGTTATTAGATAAGCTTAGCAAACGTTGGTGCATAACTTGAAATTTTATCCCTACCTGGCGTTTTCCCTTTTTACTTTCTTCAGTACAGAATTTAATTCGAGAACGTTAACTCTGTCTTCGATATGTAAAGCTTCTGTGCTTGGTAAGAAAGATGGGATATCGTTTAACAAATCATGTTTCTTTCTAAGGAATTCGGATGGGAACATTTTGATCTGAAGTATTATTGGACCAGAAAGTGCCGAATTCGTTCGCGCTTTCGGCATTATTAGTAAGAAATTTGTTTGGAAGATTAGAGGATTCAATGCAACGAATATTTACTTTGGTTTTGTACCCGGTAAACGTCCTATTGTTTGACCAAATTGTCCGTTGTCGTATTGCGTTTAAATGCATTCTAAAGTCTTTTTCCTTTTCCCTTAAGTTCATTTAGTTGCAGGTTCCGCAAAAAAATAAATAAAAAAAACCATAGAAAAAGAAAAAAAACATGATATTGGGTAGTTGGAAATGTTTTTAACAGGCTAAAACAAGTATTTATCTATTTTTGGAAAGATTGAAAAATGGCAACATTTTGGCATCAGTGCCACACACAAACACAAATTCAAAAGTTTTACAGTGCAGCAAATAAAAAAAACCATAGAAAAAGAAAATATTGCTTGAAGGTTTTCCAGTTCTCTGCCAAAGGACCACTATAACAACTTGCTGTTAGTTAAACGTAGGATTTTGTCGGACGAATCACAAGTTATTTGTTATATCAAACTAAATTTAATATTCCCGGTAGGATAAAAAGTACATACTACTGGACAATAAACTGGCTTGTTGTTGTACAGGGTGTACGCCGGGAAGGTATACTACTTTGTTTTGGGAGAAACAACGTGCCAACAAAACGCACTATTTATCGTGTAGTTAATGATTTCGAAGAAGAGGGTCTGTAGGTAAAAGGCCTAAGCATGGATGTAAGACAAGACATTAAAACAATTCATAAACCTCAATTCGACGCCGTGCTCAGGAGCTTGGTCTTCAAAGAACAACTTTGGCCATAATTTTGCACAATATTTTGCATTTGTTTCCATTTAAGATTCAGTTGACACAAGAGCTTCTGCTACAAGACCATTTACGCCGGCGTACATATGTTAATAGGATGTAACAGCTCGCCCATGACAACCACGATTTTCATGAAAAAATCATAATGAGCATTTGTGAACGTAACCTTCCCGGCGGACACTCTGTATTTTTATTTTTTATGACATCCAAAAATTTAAATTTTTTTATAATTTATTTTTATTTTTTTGTTTTAAACTTTTTTGATTCCTCTGAAACTACTGAGCAAACTTAGAAACAATGTTTGCACGGCCTATTGATAATATTGTAGTCGAGTTTCGAATTTTTTTTATACGGAATAGGGAAAACACTCTTTAAGTTACGCTAATATAAGTGGGTGAAAAGTGCCTTTATTTTTCTACATAAAGCTACATATATCGGGGATAAAGAGCTGATTGAAATAAAATTGAGTGCAGATTCGCGTTTAGTGTTTCAAATAATAAAAGAAACAACTTTAATTTCTCGCAAACGAAAATGTTTATCGAAATTTGTTAACATGTGTAATTAAAATTCTTGCTCCTGTTAAGTTTTTACCAAAATACGCTTTTAAATTTTTAGCTAACCTTTTGTGTTTTTTTTTATTTATTTTTTAATCCTTGTTAGAAATAAGTTAATTTCCACGGAAAATACAAAACACTACTTTTTAAAAAGATGTATTTTAGAACACATATTGTAAAATTCTTTCGTTAGTTTTAAAATATTAAAATTTGTTCTCTAAGTTTTTTTTATATTTAATATTTATACAAATTTTTTTTTTAATCACAAACCGACGGCCAAACTTTATTTTAAATTCACTTTACTTTAATTTCAATGCGTTTCGAAGATAATTTACCTGCGGACTATCCAACGCCAAACCGAATAATGGATTATTGGGAACATATCCCGTTTCAGGTTCCACAGGACCTCCATTTGAGACATCGCACGATATGTACATAGCTCCACCCTCTTGATCTTCCAGGGAATCTGCGTGGAAAATAAATATATATTTGAAAAAGTGTGTCATTTTATAACGTAACTAAAGAAAATGTTGTTTAATTTTTTGTATCTTGTGTTTAAAGCATCCCTTAAGATTGTTATTTCAACCACTTTGAGATAAATTACTCATTTATACCTGTAGAATATATTGTAAGTTTTTTTTTTAAATAGTAATTTCCTTGCGTTTGCGCAGGGCTTCTAAAGAATTTTTAATGCTTTTCAGTATTTTATTTGTATGAAATGTATTCATTCAACTGCATAATACTTTATAATCTTAATGGCTATTTTAGAATCACCCTGTATTGATTCTTAGATTCAGTCCTTCAAATGGTTCATCAAATAAATTTTTAACTCTTTTTTCTATATTTTTTTTTCTAACTAAGAGAATAAAAATAAAGAGATGGAAGAGTAAACGCAATGACAAATCAAGGGCAATTACTTTATTTTGGATTTTAAACAATGTAATCGTTAACTAAAGCAGGGGCTTTGAGGTTTATAAGAAATTTTGAATGATAATTAGGTTTTCTTTTTTCAATTAATCACAAAAAAAAAATCATTTTGAATTAAAATTTCTTAGTTTCCTAACTTGCTGCCTGGCATCTATTCACCTTGAGAAAAAAATTGGTTCTATATTGTCACTCGGTATGGTTGTTGAAAATTCCTTAATATTATGGTGTCTTTCAGCATTTTGTTTTAGCTACAACCATATTATAATTGAATCAGGGGGTTAACGCGTATTCCGATTCGAAAGAAATCATTTACGAATTTACTGTGTATTACGATTTTCGTAATATTTGTTTCGAATAAACAGACGTTTTTTATATTTTACCGAAAACAAAAAATTCCTTTCTTAACAGCCACTCTCTATTATGAACAAAAAGTTTTCATCAATTTTTTTTTTTAAATACAACCTCTGCCATCATTTCGAACGATTGAAAAAATCGTAATACACAGTACAAATTGTTTGAACTCGTAAATTATTTCTTTCGAATCGAAATACGCAGCAACCTCCCCATTCCTTTTCTGATTATCATTGCCCTCTTAAAGATGTATCGACATTGCTTGAAGAATGAATTTTTAACACAGCTCTTCGGATAAAAAATCACTCTATTTTCAACGTAATCATATTTGAGTTCTTTACTTTTTGTCCAACGTTTCTCTATTTTTTAATTTGCATATGTTTGTCTTCCATTGTTGGAGTCAAATCTCTTTCCGCCGAGCCTTTTTTCAGGTTTGGAAATAATAAATAATCACTCGGTGCTATATCTGGGAAAGTAAAGCGGATAAGGGACCAATCCGTAGTCTAATTCATGGTTTTTTTTCAATGGAATGCTTAATGAGCACACCAAATTCCTCCTTTTCTCCATTTTACCAAAAGGATGTCCTCCATGACTCTCAAACACAAACTAAATGAAACAGCTTAGTAAAATTCTGATAGGAGTCAACTGAGAAATGTGAAAGGAGCAGCGTTGCGCATTTATTTAAAAGCCGGAAAATTCAAAAAGTCACGGACTTATTGACCCGCCCTCGTTTATAATGTTTGTGCAATCCACAATACAATTGCTTGTGGTAAACAAATTAACGATATGGTCACCTCCAACAAATCTATTTTTAACGAAAATGTTTAAACATATTATGGTTTATTTAATCATACTATCGTCACCAGCAACCATATTATGGTCATATTAGTCATCCATCAAGAAGCCACAACCATATGATATTTGCCTGTAAACACTTTATGGTTAAATATGACAATTATTTCTTTATCACTAATAACACTGCTACAATTTAAGAAGTTTTTTGTTGAAAACCTCTTTTAATTTCAAAATAACGGTATACCTTGAAAATCAGAGCTTACCTGAAAAAGGGTTAGCACCGCTGGATTCAGCGTACCCGAATTATATTAATTATTAATCATAACATGTACAAGGGCAACCATAATATTGTTGTGACTTCTTGATTAAGTACTAATATGACCATAATATGGTTGCTGGTGACGGTAGTATGATTAAATAAACCATAATATGTTTAAAAATTTTCGTTAAAAATAGATTTGTTGGAGGTGACCACATTTAAAAATTTTTTTGTCTCTTGCATATGGTTTAAGTTTTCTTCGAGAATTTAGAACAACCAAGGGTATTTATAAAGTTTTACCTGCAGACAATCTCATAATTTTTGTAGATATAAAATGTGAATTTTCTGTGAGTTGTTAAACAAATTGTACTGCTTTTATTCAAGCTGCTTTAATTCTTCGTAACTGTTAAAAATATAGAAAATTATTGTTAAAGAATCTTAGGGCGTATTTTATTCCGAATCAATTGCTGGTAATTTTATCTAAATCGGATAAATCGTTCTTTGCATAACTTCCTTGTTTTGGGTGAAATATTATGGTGTTTTCTTTTCTACAAAAAAATGTGGCTTTTTTTTTTAAAAATGCAATTTGGTGTCTGTTTCTTAAAAATTTTGCTCCCGAAAAGCATGCGTTTTTTAGAAAAAAAAACAAGACACCCTTTTCGGGAGCAAAATTTTTAAGAAAAAGACACAAAATTGAATTTTTTTTCTAAAAAAGGCACATTTTTTTGTAGAAAAGAAAACACCATTAGTCATGCCCGTCATGTCCATAATGAAGAATAATAAATAAATTAAAAATTCGTCTAGCATGATATATAGAAATTATTTTTCGTAATGTACCTGGCTTTCTGATAAGAAAAACAACATTTATCACAACTAATTTCTGAATTACTCCATAAAATCTTTATATCTGTGTCATTTTGACAAAACATCTTAAGTCGAGATAAGATAGCAAAAAAGTTAAAAAAAACTCGGTGAAAATTCGTTTTTATTAAACAATAAAATAAACAAAAATTAAAGAAAAATTTCGTTTATAATACAAAATTTCAAAAACGTAAACAAAAATCTTTTTTGAATGAAAATTCGTATGATTTACAAAATTTTTTTTAGATTTTAAATTTGACTTCTATATAATTTTATTTGAAACATTTGTTTCCCGACCAGTGTAATTTGAGGTCTCCAACAAAAAAAAAGTTGCAAAATTTTATAAGAAAAATGGCCTGTCGGTTTATTTAAAATCACCGAAACAATTATTTACTAAGCCACCTGAAAATATGGCTTAAACCAATAAAATTTTGCACCATTCACGTCCAAGCTAAAGATTTCTTAATGCAAACAAATGTGTAGCTTGGTTTAAGCAAAAAGTAATAACTGAAATTCAGCTAAAACAAACATTTATTTTAATTCTTTATTGACTTAAATCAAATTTTCGGTGCTTATGGCCAATTCCGCCAATTCTATTAACATATCAATTCATATTAAAATGTAGTTTTTCATATTATTTTATTTTTATTTGACACGAAAAACGTATTTTAAACATAATTTTTGTTATACATTTTTTTTTAGTATGAATGACATGATTCAAAATGGCCTTTTTTTATTTTTTTTTTAAATAATATTAATGAGTTTTTTTATTAAAATATTTTTGCAAAATTTTGACATTTTTTGGTAATGAAATGCTGTTATCCACGACTTAACTTTCGACAGGTTTCTGAACAATTTTCGAATTTTTATTGGAAAAATTAACTACATATTACAAGGATTGTTACCTCGCCCAAATGCCAATATTTTTGGGTAATTATGCGTGGTAAGCATTTAAACAAACACGCTTAACTACCTCATTTAGGTAATTAAGCGAATACGTTTAAATACCTCAGTGAGACAATTAAACGTACTTATTTACACGATATCTCAACTTTGATGTACGAAAAAAAGTAAAGACAGACATTTTTACATGTATCAGCATGTAAATTGTTAGAATCGGTCTATAAATTCACATAGTCGCCATGCAAACTTCTTTCTTTATGTCCATAAAGACTAAATTTGGCTCAAAATATCTCAAAATAATAATTTTAACATACAGCTTCTATTCAAAAATCAATCCCTAAAATATTCATATTTTTTTTAATCCCTTTAAGACAAAATATCTGATATATTTGGTGTTATCAAGATAATATTCAGCACAAATACCTCTTTAACCTCATAACATTTCTGGGCTCACCAGAATTAAGTTTATTTTAATGCAAACATTAAATTGTGGAATATTTTGCTTTCAAATAAGCCATATTTTTTAAAAAATTAGTAGTGCATATTTTATTAACATTTAAACTTGGTTGCATTACTTGCTGTGTTGTTGTCAAATAGAACTGAGGCACTTAAACAAATGAATCCATTGTGCGACTTATTGCATAATATAGGACAAAATGGAAATAATATTGCAAGTGTATGGGCCGCTTAAGTGCAATTTGGTTTTGCGAGTTCAATTTTTAAGGCAATTACCCGAATTGGGTAATTAAGCGTATGGTAATTAAATGTGGATTTTTGTTTAAAAAATGGAAGAAATAAAACGGGGATTTTAAACTCAAGGTAAATAAACGTGAAAGGTATTTAAGCGTGGGGTAATTAACCGGGTTATACTGTAATATGTTTTTTTTTATTTTCTTTACTTTATAAAGTTTTTCTAAAATCAGTTTCTTACTATGCGAAATGTCGCACAGGAATGTTTCATACACAAACAGAAGTTTGGTGACAGTGCACGTAGAAAAAAAAATTGATTTCAGCTAAATTACTTGTGATATTAATCAAAAAATTAATTAAATTTAAACCAATAAACAAATTAATAGCATCAATTAAATATTTTTTGATATTAAACTTTTCTGCAGTAATGTAGTTGATATAATTCAACGTTTAATTCACTTGTTTAAATTTTTAAATAAAACTGATTTTATTTTTTAAGAATGACTTGTTAAAACAAATTTGCGACAACCTTTTCTGTTTGGTAGAGACGCTTGCGTGGTAAGCAATGTCGCTCAAAATGTAAAAAAAATTTAATTTGCTTTTTAAACACTTTAAATTCAATAAATTCATTTGATTTAAGACTTCAACCTCAAGTTGTAGCTTGTGGCGTGCCACAAAAAAACGTAACGTGTTAACATATACGCGTTTTCGAAGGGACGGCAAAAGAAATTAAAATAAAATTGTCGAGGGGTTATATCGAATAATCGGAAGTTTTAATTTTGAACATACACACAGCGTTAAAAGTGAGTCAACATCGGTAAAAACTTTACATTTTCCTTTTTTACAATAAATTTATTACCATCAAAAATTTCTCAAAATCAAAATCAAAAATGTAATTGATTCTTCCCATTAAACTGTGATTATAGACAACCAAATGTTAAGATGATTCTTAAGATAACGGGTTTACTGTAGTAAAAAGAAGGGTTTAGTTATCGCTGATGTTGACTCACTTTGGCGCTGTGTGTAGGTACATATTTTAAAAATAATTTAACAGAAACAAAGTAATTTTCGATTTTCGCTTATGGCAAACACACCTTAAGTGGACCTATTTACTGATAAAGTTTAAAGAGATCCTGATTCACTTTTGCATTTTAGGATCCTTTGTGTTTTTATTAGATTAAAAATTAAGAGAGGTACATAGTCATGTTGCCCTAAAATGGCGAAATATTTTATTTACTTTAAGTAATTGAAAAAAATGAATCATTAACACGATTCACTTATTTTTACATAAAAAATTTTAAATGTTATAAGTAAAAGATAAATTACAGTTACACGTTATTTTATTTCTTGACACACTAAACTAAACATTTGTTTCACAAAAATTTTATTTTATTTTATTTCTTGACACACTAAACTAAACATTTGTTTCACAAAAATAAAGAAATTCCCCCTTTCATCACATTCACACCACTGTGCAGCAGTTTAAACTCCGCCCATTTCGTTATAACAGCGTTAAAATGGCATATTTTTGTTTCATTGTTAGTTGTATTTGAGTGTGTGTGTGTTTCTTATTTGTAGTTGTTGTATTTCTATTGACTAATAGGGTAACATGTATCCACACACAATTATATCTTAGGGATGCTTTTCATTGACAAATCCATACATACATAAAATTTATATTCCAATTAATATTTTTATTTATTTCCATTAAAACAATAGAATACGTGCAGATTTTACGTTTTATCTTTAATGTTTTTGAGCTAAAATAAAAAATGTGGTTCAACTTACCCAGAATTATTTTCAAGAGTTTGGAACTTTTATATAGCAATCCCATGACATGACTCCTTTAGCAGGTTGCTTTTGTTTTTGTTGTTTTTGATTTTTATTTACAAACTGATATTTTCTACGTTTCATAATTTGTAATTTGTGTGTTTCTAAAAGAAAATTTAAGTTTAATTATTGGTTTTATTTATTCTTTTTTTGTTTTAATAATGATTAGAGTTTTTGTATTAATAAAAATTAATTTCGAAATTTTCTTTAATCGACAAATGAAATATTCATATTGCCGCGGTAGGCGATAGTAAAAAGTTACTCTTTTCCCCCACACAAAATTAAAAAGTATAAAAGGTCATTACATAGTTACTAGTGATGTTACGAATATTCGTAATCGGAAAACCGAGTATTCGGCTATTTTATGACATTTCTATTCGTATTCGCCAAATTATTTAGCGAATATTTTGCGAATACATTTAAAAAAATACAAAATTTTAAAACAAATACCTAAAAGAGACAAAACCATTAACTTTTAATAATAAAAAAAAATAATCTTTGCATTCAACGCAAAATAAAATCTTCTTTTACTAAAGTAAAAAAAAAATAACTAAGAAGTAGTGTGCCGCCACAAAAATAATTTATGAAAACTACTCAAGTTGATCTTAAGGATTGTCATAAGAAAACTATCGATAACTGGAATGGGTCAATTAAGATGATTCCAAGCCCATTACACAAATTGGCAATGCGTTTGCTGCAGTGGATTGAACAAAATATATCAGCTATTGGGTATAAATTAAAAATATAACTTAAATGCATGAGACACAGTGCAACACACAAGATGCGAAATTTCGAAACTAACAAAACGCCATTTGGGTGTTGTCAAACTCTAGAGGCCTTCGTTTTTTATGGTATTCAAAACAGGCAGCCATTAATATGGTCACGGCATCAGACTGAGCGCCCATTGATAGGCGTCTGTTGAGCACATTTGTAAGTAAGTCTTGTTGCAAAAACTTGCAGCCCCAGTATCAGAATAGGGCACGAAAGACCCTTCAATGATTAACGAAACTACAACAAGAAAAAATTATCGCACGATAATAAGTGCTCAATTCTACCTACTGCTACTCTCTACTGCAAATTTGTAAATTTTAACTTGGCCCCTTTCAAAGAAACCGATGCGATATGTTTTATTAAATTAATTGCTCGTACAAATACAATTACAAATTATATTTACCGTATTCACAAAACCCCTTGTATCGTTGTATCAATTGTATGTTGTATTAAAATTCATAGTTCAGTATTAGTTTTTTTACAACATACAATAGATACAACGATACAAGGGATTTTGTGAATACGGCAATTATAACTTACAGCCTGTTCAACGATTTCGAACGTCAACGTTCGCATAGAAAACTACATTTAAAACAAAAACAAATTTTCGAATATTGTTTTTGTTTTACATATAATTTTCTATGCGAACGTTGACGTTCGAAATCGTTGAACAGGCTGTTAATTTGCGTATTGAGGAGATCAAAAAAGATAATTTTATTAATTCTCGTTAAAAAAATTATAAATTTTTTTTCAGTTATATAGAAAGGACAACTATTAATTTGCGCAAAAATCTTATAAACAATATAAGAAAAGACTTTTGGGAGTGACATTCGGTGCATTAGAGCTTCAGTAGTGAGATTTGCTAACTATTACAAAAATATTACTAAATATTAGAAACATTTATCAAATTTGCTATTCAGTAACATTTTTATCGATATTTGCTGTCGATTTAATTCAGCTGTTACTTTAAGCAGTAGGGTGGGTCACTAATGTATGATATAAAATAAAAGTTCTCTAATCCTATGCCATTAGCAATATATTTTTGTCCTACGTTAATACAAACAAAAAATTGCAAAAAAATAAAAAATTGTCACATCTTGATCCTGCGCCGGAGCACCTAAGAATTATATAATTTTGAAAAAAGCCATTTTTCAAATTTTAAAATTTAATTTACTATCAATTATTATTAATTTAAACTGAAAACATTTTTAATTAAACGAAAAAAAATAAATCCTTGGTTCTAATACAACATAAAACAATAAAATCATTTTTTGGTCACAAAATCTTGTTTACTGGCAAATTTGGGCATCTCTCGACTTGATACAAGTTTCGTCTTTATTAAACCTGAAACAGTTCGACCTTGCCAGGAATGCTATCGAATGGAACCCGCAGGGAAGTCGCATGAGAGGCCGACCTGCACATACTGGCGTAGGCAAATTGATAGCGAGGCTAGAAAAATTAACAAAAGCTGAGGTGAAGTAAAAACTATAGCGATGAACAGATTTGAATGGAAGAAGTTTGTTTAAGCCCTATACTCCTTATAGTATCGATAAATATATCATGGACGGTTCGAACAGGTAAATGCTGATACTGGTGCCGGCATCATGGGCCCGGGTTTCCAAAGGGGCTTGCCAATGGGCAAACAGCCTTTGATCTTTCAGACGGAAATCTACGCCATCCTCATATGCGCTAGAGAATGTCTGAGGAGGAGGGCATGGGGCTTTAGATTGTTTATAATGTCGGATAGCCAGGCCGCTCTTGGGGCACTTTCTTCTTTAGATATGAAGTCCAAGCTGGTCATGGACTGTTTTACGTCTCTGAATGAGGTAGGGAAACACAAAGAATTTGTGGTGGGTTCCCGGTCATGCGGGCAACGAAAGGGCTGATTGCTTGGCGAACAGGGGCGCTCGTTGTCCATTTATAGGCCCTGAGCGTGAATTCCTTCACGCATGGACGTCCACTTCTAGATTAAGCAGTCCAGAGATTTGTGACACTGTCCCGGCGCAAGGCAGGCAAGTTTCTGCTTTATACGCAGCCTGAACCTGACATGGTGAGACACATGGGCTGCACAAAATATCCTCTGGGTCGTGGTGCTTATGGCCTTCCACGTGCAAACATACATATATATTTATATATATTACCCTTCTCTTGATTTTTTCCTCTGACACTATTTTCACGAACTTAAGTGTCGTAAGAATACAGTAATATGCTTTTCTGCCATTCAATGCTATTTTGTTATATTAACAATTTAACAAAATTGAAGGTTAAAACGCAGGCTCTTACACTAAAAATGCACACAAAAATACAACATATTTACGCTTTAGAAGTCGATACGAAAACAAAAATTATTTAAGCGATAATAATTTAGGGAGTGTTCGATAAAGTGTATGTTTTGTTTAAAATTGCTTCCAAGTATTTTGCATACAAAGTTAAATTAAATTAATAACAAAGCAGCTGTAATATACATCCTTAAAATATATCGTTTAAAACTACCTACATAATCACGCTATCGTTGCTGCAAGCGAAAATGTTTCGTTTCGTTGAAAGTAAGTGAATCGCACTACTTGTTCTGATTGCGAGCAAATGCTCAAAAATTATAGCAGCCTACATATTTTTCTAAACCATTTCCTTTTTTTTTTGTAAAGATTTTTTTATTTAAACTTGCGAGGTGCGATGAAAAGTTTTAACAACGATACAATTTTACAATTTTATCATAAAAGGCAAGCTAGGAGACTTCTTTCTGTTGGGTTCTTATGTCTGAAACAGTTCCCAAACAATGCAAACGATACGGGTTAGTCCCCGTGATCTTGCAGTCGTGATCAAAAACTTTTTTGATTCGAAAGCAAGAAATGCTATCAGTCGATACTGAACTATTCGAAATTATTTTTTCAGTGTTGTGAATTTAAAATTGTTGATTAGTTCCATCTAAGGCGAATTTACACCAGGTGACCTTCTCTTGCAACAACTGATTACTAACCTTGTGTCAAAATGATATACCGTTCATGTGGTTCTGGGGAATATTTACTAAATTTTATAATTTTCGCTTAAAATTATGATATTAAATTTTTTTTTTTTAATTATTACATTTCAAAACAAACAATTTAAAATTAAAAACAAAAGGAAATATTTGTTTAAATTGTTTTCTACAGTATTGTATTATTTCTAACACAACGTACAAATACTTTACAGTGTTGTAAACGTTTTCAAAATAAGACCACCTTGTATGAATTCGCCTTGGTTCCATCATTTTATGATAGTTTTCATAAATAAACATTTGCAAGTCGGATTGATTTGTCAAAAAATCTCACTCAATTAAATTTTTAGTCCACACTATCACATGTGAAACAGTGCACTATATGAGCACGAAAAAATACGTTTTTTTTTTGACAGATCGTACGACTGAAAATAATAATAAATCCTCGGCTTAAATGACAATGAATTCCGGCCAAAGGTTGGAGATTGTTTTTAAGGCCAGAAGAAGAAAACAATTCAGAATTATGGTTCCAAAGAGATAAAGGTTTACCTCGTCTAACTGTGGATCCCTTGCGAGAAACTTTTGGCTATCGGATAATCTTGAATTTTACTTTTACAACTATCCACTGCGTTCGCCCCATTTTGGAGCCTTTAATTACATTGCGAATTAAAAATGTTCGCTAAATAATGTTCGGAATTTTAAAACAAAAGTGAACTTTCGCAATAGCAAAGATTTTGCGAACTAAATTTGAAGTTAGTTAGTTAAAAAAAGTTATTTTCACCAACTTCTCACCAAATATTGCGGTATTTTTTAAATAAACAAAAATCTTTAAAACAAAAAATGTATCTCGCAAAAAAGAAACAAAACCAATTGTAATGTTTTTGTCAAAAAAGGACAAGCAAAAAAACCGATATAAGAGTTTACAAAAGCTTCCCTTTCGAACTGTGGCCAAACTATTAAAAACGAATGTTTAGCGATATTTAAATCGAATAGCTTGAACTATTTTTAGTGAATATTGAGTGATAGCGTTAAAGTTGTATGTCAAAGATACTGCTTAAGATACGCTATTAACAACAAAGCAAACCTTTGAGATTGAAACGTTTCCTGCCACAAATTAAGCGATGGATGAACTCTACGACTACACTACGACTGCATGTTCTCGAATGTATTATCAGTGAAACTTTTGTTCGAGATTGTTCGATAGCGATGTTATTTTCGTCGACGGGAACTTTCATAAGTGAAGCAGGGTTGTTAGACTTTTTTCATCAAAAATCGTCAAAAGTTTTAACAAAATTCGTCAAAATCGTCACGAATATTTAACAGAATCGTCAACAAATCGTCAAATATTTAAATTTTACAAATTAGAGACAATTTATTGCATTAATTAGTTCAAAAATATAAATTTTTAGCAAGAAATTCTATTTATGACAAAGAAAGTTATATGATTAAGTTTTATTCTATTTATTTCAGCAAGTGGGCTGAAATCATTTGAAAAGAAATACATAAGAAAAAATATATTTTCATAAATGCATAACAAAAATTTATATATTTCATTTATCCATATTCACAGAAAGATTAGGCTTTAGTAGCTTAGGAAACAAAAAAAATAAAATCTCATTTGCTATTAACTCGAGCTATCTTCAAATGATTAATTGTTAGCGCTATCGCTTTTGCAAATTGTGTTTACTGTTGAAGGTGCAAAACCAAGGGTTCTGTCTATATCAACAGTTTTTCTACCCGACTTGAAACGTTTTATTACGTCCAATTAAGTTCCAAACTAAGTATGTGATGGTTCACACTCTTCAAGTTTTAGCCGTCAAGTCTTGAGTTTTTAGGAGAGAGAGAAAAAGATATGACATTCGCTTTTTCTTTCTCTCCTAAAAGCTCAAGACTTGACGGCTAAAACTTGAAAAGTTAGAACCAGCACTAATGCATTGTCATCTCTTTACACCCATTTTTCTGCACAACTTCTTATTAAGAACTTACTTCTTACGTCCTAACACGCAACTATACTTAGAATAACTTACCTAACAGAATTAAATGGGAATTCGCCATTTTACACGAAAATAGAAAAATTCTTCACATGTGATTATGACTTCATCGAAAAATGCAATCGTATGTAGAAATCGAAATCGTAAAAACGCAAAGCGGATTTAACCAATTTTTAAAAATCGGACCAAATAGAACCGACGCAAATCAGGGCTCTAGTGTATATTTTTTGCAGTATCGATGGAATTTTTAATTACTAATGCTTCTAAAAAAAAGCCTCCTGGTTTGTGATGGGGGAAGATTTTTTTTTGTTTAATTTCCAAAAATTTTTTTATTTCGAAAAATTGATTTTTACGTTTTGGACTGTTCACAATATAATTGTAAATATTTCTTGTAAGTGTTTTATTGATGCCAAAAAATCGTCATAACACTATTACTTTTAGTCAAAAAATCGTCAATAGTCATTTTACTGTATTTTCTCAAAAAAATCGTCAAAATGACGAAAAATCGTCACATCTTACAACCCTGAAGTGAAGCTTCATACAGTAAGAGGTATAAAAAGGGATTTCCCTTGAGTTAGAAACACAATCTTTCGTAAATATTTTTTATTTTTTCACAATTGATTTTTTTAAAGTTGTCTCGCCAAAAACCTGTACATTTTCTTTTAAGTTTCTGCAACAACAAAAATTACACTGCTCTACAAAATGGAGCTTTTTAATACTTTCCAAAATAAATAACTGATACTTAGGTATTTTTATCTGCGATGACGATTTGTTTTTCCCTTACAGCTTTAGTTTTTAAAATCTTTATATCTGTGACATTTTGAAAAAAACATCTTAAGTCGAGATAAGACAGCAAAAAAGTAAAAAAAAAACTCGGTGAAAAAATCATTTTTATCAGATAATTAAGTAAACAAAAATTAAAGAAAAATTTCGTTTATAATACAAAACTTTAAAATCGGAAACAAAAGTGTTTTTTGAACAAAAATTTGTATAATTAAAAGCATTTTTTCAACTTTTTAAATTTGACTTAAGATGTTTTGTCAAAAGGCAACAGATATATGCTTTGAACAGTTTACACCATTTTCCTCGTTAATCTGTCAGTTTTTCGCGAACGGTCCTTCAAAACTTAAAATGCTTTCTGGATTATTAATCTACTCAAAAATCGCTATTTTTTATCAGGGTATCTCATTGTTATTCCAAGGATATAAACATTTTTGTTGTTTTGGCTTAGTCCTTAAAATTTTTCTTTAAGTAAATTTTCTGCAATAAAAATAACAGATTCTTATGTATTTTTGACGGCTGATTACGCATATAACATACGTATTTTGCTACCACCTCTTGTTTAGGAGATATTGTGCACTAATTTAAAAAAAACTTTGAATTTTCCCTTTTAACATTCAAAATAATTTGGTTTTAATGTCAAATGTATCGTCAATAACAAAATACTGTGCAAATAATCCAGACAGTTTTGTGTCAATATGGACCGCTAACCGCGATAACAACATAAGCGATATAATTTTCAATATTCGTTTTTTTTTAAATTAAATTACTTTATTGGCAACACTTGCATTTTCTCTTATAGGGCCCATACACAAAACCATCATGATTGTACAATCAAGTGATTGTGCAATTAAGCTTGAAGCACACACCACACCAGCATGCTGGTACAAAATTAATTTTTTACCAAAAATTGTGTGGAAAAGGTTGCAATGAATAACGATAAAATTTGTGCTGCTGTTATTATTGCTTTTATCCTAAAACGAATAAGGAGTAAACAAAAAACGTGTTCTCCCGAAAATATTTTTTCTTTGGCATTCATGTTTTAAATTTTGTATTTTTTGATGTTTATGCCTTGACGATTTAACATTTATGAGCTAACTTTACAGCACACGATACAATCATGCTGGTGCAATCAAAAAAATATCAAACTATTTTTGATAAAGCACCATCAGCTGGTACAATCACACCACAAGCTCATACACGGCCAATCAGCTGGCACAATCACTTGATTGCACAATCATGATGGTGTTGTGTATGGGCCCTATTAAAATGTCAGGGTCACGATTTTATGGCAAGCAAAATTTTATCGCAAGTGAAAAATTTCAAACAAAAATTATATGAAAAAAAATAAAATAAAACTCGCTCCCGTAAAATTAGATTTTTGGCGCTTACGTTATTTTCGCGGTTAGGGCGCAATATATTCTTGCACAGTATCATAAACCTTTAGACTTCGGGAGAGTGGCATATTTCATATGTTTTAAAATTACATCATAATATGATTCCGATCGACGTGTAATAAAACGCAATAAAAATTAAGATTTAGATGATTATTTTTGATTGTTTTTCTAGTTGTACTGAATAAGTTGCCTTGGTGAATAACCTTTTGGTCCAGTTCGTAAATGCATCATTGCGCTGCAAATAAAAATGTAAATGTCCTTAAGTACTTTGCTTAAGCAGATAATCCATAACCAATTGTCAAATACAGAGTGGAAAAAGGCTGCTGGTATGAAAGATCATCAGCAAACTTGCATGTGAAGTGCAAAGCAGTGCTTACTCCTTATTATTTCAATTTATATTCTTTTATTTTATTATTCTCTAAAAAACCTAATTTTTTTTGTTATTGTGGACTTAATTAAGATCAATAAGGCTAATGTCCAAATATGTCGAAACCAGTGTTGCCAATTTTGCGATTTTTCATTGTGTTAAGCCATGAAGAAATAAATTTAGCTTTAAAGCATTTTTTTACCAATTTTTATTAGTAAATTTTGCAACAAAAATTGTAATAAATATTTCAATAAATGTGTTATAAATTTATTTCTCGAAGTAATTGAAACAAACAAACCCCATCATTTACGTTTTCGGATGTTATGGCCTCTTATTTATCTAGGAAACCAATTATAAGTTTGTTTTTCTGTTCTCGGCAGAAAAAGTGTGTAACACATACTAACCCGAAAAAACTGCTTGATATTGACGAATTCATGTTTTTTCTTGGCCTTTCGCTAAATTTTTTATACTCTTCGAATTTTCGCTGTTAAATAAAGCCGGAAAAATGTGGAAAAAGTATTGTCCAGTATTATAATGTTCTGAAGAACTATGAATTATATTAGAAGGAATATTTTTTCTGAAAATTGCTTTACTAAATGTTTCACAATCTTTCAGTTGTGGGCCAAAAATGGTGTTAAAAGATATACAAAATTAAAATTTTCGTCATTTTAGCAATTTTGAGGCACTAGATGCAGTTTTTCGAATAAGTTTGTTTTACACTTGATTTACGAGATTAAGCCGGGAGAAAAATAGCATTTTCTTCGGAAAATGAAGCTTTAGCCAAAATATATGAGGCCATAGAATCCGAACAGCTGCTAAACTAGCAAAATCCAAATGGCGGTTTGTTAGTCTCGATAGAGTACTTGGAGATATTCCACACGAGAAGGAGTAGTTTGCTCTTTATGACTTCAAAACTGTTGTTGCACTGTGGCGAAAAAACTCAATTTAATTTTTTTTTTAAATTTTGCTATTTGTGATGCTTTAGAGTTGGCAACACTGGTCAGAAATTTATATCCTTTTTATTTTTATTAATACTTTTTTAATATTTAACGTAATATTTCATTTTCACTGCACCTTATTGATAAATTGTATTCCATAATTATTTGGTTTTATATTCTTAAATTAATTAATAATTTTATTTTTGTTTTATTTTTTATATATTTTATTTAATTTAGAATATTTTGTGCTTTAAGTTGACTTTAATTTTCATTCACTTTCTTAAATTTTTTTTTTTTATTTAATAATTTCTTTAATATAATTTATTTTTAATAATTATTTAAAATTTAAGAAACCGTTACGCGTATTAATGTTTCATTAAAAGAGACGATTTAAAATTTTTTGTTTAGTTTTGTATCTAAAGGAACAACTTGCAACGACGAACTAAAGACAGCAACTAATTTTAAATATCAGATCAATTCAGAAAAACTATCGTTCGAAAAATGTATTGATGGATGGGGTTCGTTGAAAGACAAAAAAAAAGTGACAACAACAATGAAAAAAAAACACTAAAACACACACACACACACACATATTCAAAGAGACAAATAAGCTACAATAACAACAACTTAATACTTAATTACAAATACAAATAACATAAAAAAGACAATAAGAAAGAATATCGCCCTTAAAAATACAAACACTAGCACATTCATTGAAACACTTACAATGACTAGTGAGTGGTTGAATCATCTCCAGTCACAACCAGAAATCCCGTCTTCTCCCTTCTTCCAGCTTTTTTTCTTACAAACTCTTACACATGGACGTTAATTCACATAGAAAGTGTCATACAAATCAGTTTTTAGTTTGTTTGTTGTTTTTATGCTGTTTATATTCTTTTACTACCCCTTGTCCCAAAAGAGTTCAGCATGTATGAGAACAATACAACAACAAAAAGAATGGCAAAAAAACTTCATTTTTTGTTTTTTGTCATTCAATATCACACATTATTGGAAGATATCAGATACCGGCAGTAAAAGAATGAGTACGAAAAAAGTGGTAACAAGAAAAAATGAATGAAAAAGTTTTTTAAAAGGTCTGCCTGACGGATAGACAGACAGGAATTGCATACATGTATACTATCAAACTGAGGTGATGTGAGCAATAAACCACTCACTCACCACTACTGATCGTCTGACTTGTTTGTCGGCGACACCAACAAAACTTATACATTTAAACTTCTGAAATTTAGACAAAATGCAAAGCAGCACACGCTTCCTTATTTCTTAATCCTTGCAGAGGATGTAAAGTTTGCACTTATTTTGAAATCGTGATTTTCTAACATTTGCTCTAAGCTTTAAACCCGAATAGTTTCAAACGTATGTATGTCTTATAATAAGAGATATCCATATAGGGCGTGTACTAGAAATCGAAATAAAGTGAATTTAAAATGTAGCAAAATTTAAAAACGACCCTGTACTAAAAGTTCAATAAAAATATTCCATTATTCATTTTTTGATTACAAAAAACAACACTTCAAACCTGGAAAAACTACTGTCTTTTTGTAAAAAATTTAACTGAAAATCTCGTTAGGTTAGGTTAGGTTGAAAGGCTCATCCCCATTACGAATCCTATCAGATTCTCAAGTCCACAACCCGAGACATCCCCTAATTCGTTCAGGAATCTACTGCCCAGCCACCTCAGCCTGCTGCCCTGCAACCTGGGACAGTGGCACAGAAAGTGCTCAACTGTCTCTAACTCCTCAGGGTCCTCACACAACCTGCACATATCCGATAATTCGGATAATATCCTCACCGCCATCCTGCCTATCATACAGTGGCCCGTGATCATTCCTATCATGGTCCTCACGCAGACCCTACTCCTGCCCAGCAGCAACCCCGAATCGGACTTGCTAAGCACCGGCCACAGCGTCCGTGATACCCGGCAGTCCGTCCGGTTCCCCCAGGCCCGATTGGTCGCGCCCAGAGAAAATCTCGTTAGATTTCAATTAAACTTAATTTCGATTTCTAGAACATGTCCGATAGACGAAAATTTAACAAGATTAAAAATACGGTCAAAAATTAATATCAATTCTAAAGCGGCGGTCAAACTTGTCAAATATTTGACGAAAAAAAACAAGCAAACTAAATAACCATTTTCTTTAATTCTAATATTTACTTTGATTATAAAACCACATCTTACAAAAAACAGTTTTTTTGCTATGTCTAGTAGTATAATTAGTTTTATTTTATGATATTAATACCATGTTAAATCAAAATAACTATTTACAAAAGTAGTTGTTACGCTTATTTGGTCAAATATTAAATAAGTTGAACACAAAATACTTTGCCAAAAACTAACACTTGTTAATTTTACTAACAAAAAGCACTTAACAACTTCAGTTCTAACAAGGTTTCTTTTAAATGTGCTAAATTCCCATTTCATACTATTGAGAAACTGTAATGTGTTCGTTTACCCCAAAATTTGTACAAATTTGTACTGGATTTTACTGAAATGCGTTCGCGTACACATAAATTTGTAACATTTTCATATTAATCACCTACTGGATTTTTCTGGGGTTTTACTGGAAAAGTAAACGAACGCACATATTTTTGAAGGGATAAGCTATTCCTAGGCACATTTCACTGGTTGCTTAGGCCATATCGTCAGGAAACTTCATCCAAAGATTTTAGAAAAGCTAAATAAAACTGTTAAGCGAATAAGAATTATAAACCTCAGTTTTACTTGTAACAATATCAAATCTTAAACAAAAACAACAACAATAAACATTGAGTTTATCTTTTCTTACAGTCCCTTTAATTTTATTACTGTTGTTGTTATCATTGTTTTGTGTGATTTTATAAGAGATGTGCCAATGCGTGATTTGTTACACGTGAGTCACACTTCAGTCGAGCGTGACCGTGGTTAAATTGTTGCATTATAATGATTTAAAAATGAAATGCGTGAATTAAAATTGAATTCTCACGACGATGCTCAAGTGAGTCAATAGAATAGGATACCCTACGGATACCCAATGAGAACCTTCGCACTCCTGAACCTGAACGCGGTCGACAAGCTTTAAAATAAATTTTGAAACACCGGCGCACAAATGAGAGTTGTATTCCATTCGCGGTCAGAAATTTGTGGTATAAACATTAAGGAGATCGGATGTAGTGAAGTATATCTAACACCGTTTAAAAAAACCGAGTGTCACTTGAATGTTTCTTTCGTCACCTTGAATATGTGTTTTGTCCATCGGGCATCACATTGCATTTTTATGCCCAAAACATCAAGAGATTCTGTTTCTTCAATAATTTTACCACCCATATATACAGATGAGGCACCTTGATCTGCCTCGCGTTTATGCGCCAGCATGCGACATTTGGGTCTTTTCGGCATTAATATCGCCCATATTCGCACGACCCCATTTCGAGATTAGTACCAATTTCGGATACGCTGGGTCTATAATCAAATGAAAAGGAATGCCAAAGGGTTCTGTCATCTGCAAAAAAGTATAAAGGGTTGGAAGTTTGACATTGGATGTCATTTAGAAAAAATAAAAAAATGGAGTATAACAAAGAACGGAACCTTGTGCACTCCTGAATAAATCTTGAACTCGTTTCACGAAAGCCTTTCTATAACAAGTCGTATAGTGCGATCTCTGAAAAAGCTCGATAAAAGTTACGACACTCTTCGGCTAAAACATTGGTTTACGAAAATCGATTAAAATTAATTAAAATTTAAAGCGTCCTAAAAACGACAGGAAAATAATTAAAACTTTTTGGTTGTTTATTTCCCACAAAGGGTTAACCATAATTCGCAACAAAGTTTTCTTTAGTTTTTACATAAGTAGAACATTAGTTATCATTCACACATTCTGTTCCACATGAACTCAGGGCTTTTTCTACATTCAATATAATTCTCAACCCTGCATTGGAAAAGTTCAAAGCAATTGATGTTGCCAGTCTGGTGCAGTTATTAAAAGAGTATCTCGCACAAACACAATATGAACTGGGCTCTTTTAGTTTTTGTTTTATTCTTTCCATTCCTTTTAATGCCAATTACACAAACACAGAAACATTTCCAAACAGAGATGGTGACAATCTCTTGACTGACTACCTACGACTCAAGTAAGTAACTCACACAATCGTAAGCAAATAATTGACTTCTTCTTAACCAATGAATGTCGTCTACCATTTCATTCTGTCCGTCCGTTTCACCCATGAATGTGTGTGCAATGGACGGATGGATGGTTGGATGGATGTGTCGCTTTATTTGTTTTTCGAAATTTTAGTTTTGCTTCTGTTGTCTTTTCTTATTTTTATTGTTTTTTTCCTCTGTGTCTTTTTAACTTCCATTTGTGTAGTTCCACTCCACCACCATGCCGATACCGCTGTCGTTGGTTCGTTTCGTTCATTTTGCGATGGAATAAATATGTAAATATTCCTCGTAGCAGCCAATGTTCATTCAATTGTAATGAGCCACAGATATTATAAATCTCTGTTTTTTCTGGTGCCAATTGGTGTGTGTGTTTTTCTGTCATACGATATTGTATTTGTGGTGGAATTGGTTAAAATTATGAAATATTAAAAAAAAAAAAATAGTAGTCGACCATACTGAGTTCCACTGACAAGCGTACTCATTGTGTTTGTTAAATGTTAAAACACAGGGTTATCCATTAAGTGGTTTCATAACCGTAGTTTCAAAAGTAGCCACTTTGGTGAGGCCTTCGCGTAATCGCAATGTGTGCACTTCGAAAAATATCACTCTTGTTAATGAAAGTGTAGCGTATAATCTGAATTCGTCAATTATCACTATGGCCGTATTATAACCGATTTTTTTTTTGGCCTGCAATTGAAGATTACGAACTGGGCAATTTGTAGTTTGAACAAGATGGTGCCACGAGTCAGACACCAGGACTGATTTTGGCAGAACGCGAAATTTCACGTTTTAGCGACGTCAATTGGACACCAAGATCATGCGATTTGACGCCGTTACAGTTTTTTTGGTGGGGCTACGTCAAAGGGCGTGACTACGCAGATAATCCCTTAACGTTGGAGCACTTCAAAACCCACATTCGTCAACTTATCTCCGAGTTACCGGTCGAAATGTGCGAATAAGTGTTCGACCACTACCTTAAAAGAATTGACTGATGCAACCAATCTAGAGGCGGTAATTTAAATGATGCTGTACTTCGTACGTAATGGCAAGGTGCAATCATTATAATGAAATAAAAGATTGATTTATTTAACTTTACTTTTGAAACCAAAAATGGATAACCCGTTAAATATGTATTCACATTTACTTATTTTAGAATCTTAAGTATTTAGTAAAGTTGGTTTTGTTTAGTACATGTATTATAACATAAATTCTTGGCAATATTCATACCGAAAGGTTAGAAGATTAATTTACAATATTACCAATTGTTGTAGAATTTATAAATTTTTAACATTTTTCTTTGTTTGAAATTATTGACATAGAATTTCACACTATTCTCATGCTAAAATAAATATCTGAATTAATTTTTGCCTGCTTCGAATCATTTGATTTTAAAATCTCTTTCAGATTCAAATGTAAATTTCTAAATGCTGATCGTAGTTTAATGCTGAATAAGTTCAAGTTCTAAATAAATTATCAAAGAAATTTCTTTTAATGAATTTAAGGTCAGTTCAATATCAGTTTAAGCTAAGTTCTAGTTCAGTTCTAGATCAGTTTTTGTTACTTTCGAGTTCAGTTCTAGTTCAGTTAAGTTCGAATTCAGTTCTAGTTTAGTTCTAACAAAGTTCTAGTTCAGTTTTAGTTCAGCTCTAGTTAAGTTCAAGCTCAGTTCTTGTTCAGTTCAAGTTCAGTTCTAGCTCAGTTCTAGTTTATATCTAGTTAAGTTCTAGTTCAATTCTAGTTTAGTTCAGTACAGTTCTAGTTCAGTTATAATTCAGTTATAATTCAGTTCTGGCTTAGTTCTAGTTCAGTCCAGTTCTAGTTCAGTTGTAGTTCAGTTCTAGTTAAGTCCAAGTTCAGTTCAGTTCTTGTTCAGTTCTAGTTCTAGTTCAGTTCTAGTTCAGTTCTAGCTCAGTTCTAGTTTATATCTAGCTTAGTTCTCGTTCAGTTCTAGTTTAGTTCTAGTACAGTTCTAGTTCAGTTATAATTCAAATCTGGCTTAGTTCTAGTTCAGTCCAGTTCTAGTTCAGTTGTAGTTCAGCTCTAGTTCAGTTCTAGTTCAGTTCTAGTTCAGTTCTAGTTCAGTTCTATTTCAGTTCTAGTACAGTTCTATTTCATTGCTATGGCAGTTCTACATTAGTTCTAGTTTAGCTCTAGTTAAATTTTAGTTCCAGTTTAGTTGTACTTCAGTTCTAGTTCAACTCTATTTCAACTCTTATTTACTTTGACAAAATTTAAATAAATGTTTACAACAAATTTTTATATAACAATGCTAATAATATACATAATAATACTTTCAATTTAAAGTCGATGTTCACACGGAGAAAGTGTGTCAATATATTCATCGGTTTCGCTTTTATTAAAAAACATATTGTTTTTTTTTTAACTTGTTCAACATTTGATGACCAAAATTTTGATTTAAAACGTTATTAAACTTTTCAACTAGTATTTCACTTTTATGACGGATAAACTTTTATCTAAAGAACATAAAATAGAACGGAATAATCAACTCTTAAAATTTTTGACACTAATACTACATTTACATTAGGCCGAAATCTTGTAGATTTGGTTTAAAATCTTCTTCGAAATCTAGTGCGTTTTTGACATTAGCGAGATTTTGTTTTTATAACAAAACAACTGACTAAAAGTTTTTTCGTTACACATACAAACACAAAAAGAAATATACATTAAAAAATTTGCCTTGCCTTTTATTAATAATCAACGATATTTATTTTATCAATATTATTCGTCTTTTTTATTTTTTTTACAATTTTTATAAAACTTTTTAATATTTTTTTAACAATTTTTGTTTTGTTTTTTTTTATGTCATTTTTTCTTGTGCAGGGAAGTATTTTTAAGTGCTATATTGAAAAAACCATAGTTGCCTCATTAAGTACCACTAGATTTTGAGTAGATTTCGTCGAAATCTAGTCACGAAGCAGATTTTGTTTTGTATGGGAATTCTAGTCAAAAACAACAAGATTTGGCTCGAAATTTCGTAAGTACTAGATTTTGCGTAGGTGTAAATGTAGTTTAAGCAAGATTTTATTGCAGAGAAGAGCAATAAAAAGAGTATTATCTAAAAGAACGTTTTTGTAAATGCGTTTTCTGTGAATAAATCAATATTTTGTGTTGGAATTATAACTTTTTTCTTATTTATAACTGCGTCCATTACTGTTTAAAAATAACTTTTTATAGCCCCGCACTTTTATTTTTCTTTTTCTGCCAAATTATCAAATTTTTTGTACACAGAAATCTACAGTTGTATCTCTTGGCACTGAGAAGATTTCAGGAAATTTTGCCAAAATCTAGTCACGAAGTAGATTTCACTTTGGATCGAAATAGCGGCTGTCTTCATAAACGCAGTATTTCAAAGCATAACTTAAAACCAATGCCTTGACAAATGATTACAAATAAAAACGATGCACAAATTTTGCAACCGTTGTGCAGTGAATACGGTTACCGTGCAATATATATGCCATGTATTCAAATGATATACCTTCCCAACTCCTACATTGTGGAATCCAGATGTATGCAGCAGTGTTCGAAAATAAACAGTACATTATTTAGCGTTCGGCTCACACACCCAAGAACGATATCTATTTTTTTTAGTGATTGTGTAGACGAACACAACCCTTAATACCGTTCGTAACTCTTTTCAAGAAAGAACCGAACATTATATAGTGTTCTGTTCTTTGTTAAAAAAACAGAACAATTGTAGGGATGCTGTAGACAAACATTATATTTTAATGTTCTATAACGTTTCTTTTTATACATTGATAATGAAATGAACAACCAAACAATTTTAGCAACGACCGCACCACGAACAGTTTGTGTGTGTATTGTGTATATGTTTTGTTTGTGTAAAATTATTTTGCTGGCTTTTTGTTTTTTTTTTGTGTGTTTTTTATTTTTGTAAAAAATTTTTGGTTTTATTATTTACCAGCCAAAGCTAGGAACATTAATGAACCGAACCGAGCACAGTTAAGTTTGTGGTTTAAAAATAAAACCGAACGGAATTAAATGTTCTCATCTTTTGTTGGGTTTGATAAAAACATTGTTATTTTTGTGTTCGAAAGATGACTAACAGGGAAACGTTATTTTTTGTAATGATTTTCTACACAAACTCTATTAGCGTTTGTGCTTTCCACAAATTTACCGAACCGAACACTGGTATGCAGACGATGCACAGCTTTACATCAGCTGCGAGCCATCTAGAGTCATCGACTGTATTAACAAGTTAAACGAAGATCTGACAAGGTTTAACCAATGGGCGACAAGAAATGGACTTTGTTTAAATGCCAGAAAGTCTAATGCGATAATAATAGGAAATCCAAAACGGTTTCCATCTTGAATACCACCAATAAAGATTAATAATACAACAAACTGCTAAGAACCTTGGAATAATCTTTAATAAAAAACTAAATTGGTCAGACCACATAAATGCAATCTGTGGTAGAACATTTGCAATGTTACCTAATTTGTGGATGAGTCAGCAATATGCTCCCTTAAAAATTCAAATGTTATTAGCAAAATCTTACCTACTGCCAACACTACTTTATGGTTGTGCACTTTACACAAACAGTGATGCGTTAAGTAAGAGAAAACTAAATGTACCATATAACAATATTGTCAGATATGTTTTTGGATTGAAACGTTTTTCTAGAATCTCAAGCTATTCAAAGATAATATACAGTATATCATTTGATAACCTGTTAAAGTGCTATTCGTTAATTTTACTACACAAAGCAGCATTGTTACTTGTAAAGTAAACTCAATTTCTTCAGATCAAATAAGGGGAAAAATATAAACAGTATTCCACATCGTAAGGAACAATCTAAGAAGCACTTTTTAATTCACACAATTACAGCCATATTCATAAAAAGTTCTTATTTTGAGCTTATAGGTAGCATGTGATAACTATCAAACGCTTTTTGTCTAATAAACCTCTTATAAAAATTTGTATTCATAAACGTACATTAACAGTTTTATTACTATTAACTGTTTGTGGCGATTTTGTGTTTAAGTATGGCAACTTTCTTTATATTTTGCTGCCATTTTATTGCTAGTGATGCATGTCTAGTGATGCACTTCTATTCGGTTCACATGATATTCTATATTTAATTTTTTTTTGTAGTTTTTTTTAATTGTAGAACTTAAAAATTATTCTTATCAAATAAAACTACATTTTATTTTAGTTTCTAAACAAAATCTTGCCGAAACGTATCATAAACACTTTTGTTTGAACCTTTTTTAAATATACGATAAGAAAGTATTCGAATAAAAAGTTTGTTTACTTTTTATTAACATCACTATTATTATTATTTGTTTATTCTATATTTTTTAATATTTTTGAACAATAATTCGTTAGTTAAAAAAAACAACTAGTTTCAGTAATTTAATAAGTTATTAAAAATAATATCTGCATTTGCCCCTGAAAATTTTAGTTAAATGTATTTAACATGTCCACATTTATAAATAAAATATTATTTTTCAACTGTATTTCACAAAAATAGTTTCATAAAATGCAGTCACTTATCAAAATGACATTTTATTTTTGGTTTAAAGAAGGGTAAATCGAACAATACATTTTCTTACTTTATGAATGGTTTATTAAAGGTTTAATAGACTATTTTTCGTTTATGAATACAACTTTAGCAATTTTGCCTTATACATGGTTAATTAACCATTAATAAATTTTTATGAATACGGCTGTTAGTCTTTGGAACCATTTACCTCATAACTTTCGAACAACAAGCAATGCAAAGCACTTTTAACTTTAAATTTTTAAACATTTTTCGGAACAAAGATGACTTTATTTTATTTAAATATTAAACTTAATTAACACTTTCTTTGATTTTTATATATGTAATTTTTATTTTAATACTGTTTAATACATTTAATTTAAATTTAGCATAACAAATGATAAATATGCCTGTCACAATTTGTTTAAATTTATTTTTTGTTAAAAATTGATTTGTTTCTTTGTTATTTCTGCCATTAATTCTATAATTTATTCTCTATTATTATTTTATTACTTTATTGAAACTATGTACATTAGGGTCGTCCCAAGGTATATGGTAATTTTTTAGAGGCTATCTTTTGTGCCAATAGCCTAGAAAATCCGATTGACAAAGTTTAAGCCCAATCGGATAACGCCAACACATGTCTTATTGAGCAAAAATTTGGGAAAACAGCGATTTCTTACTAAAATTCGTATTTCTTTGTCCTTTATTATTGCTAAAGATCTCTTTATCTATTGGTAAAAGGAACAAAACTATCAAGATCAAAATTATTAAGAATAAAATTTCATATAGAACAAGACCCGACTCAGGTTCCTCGAATGAATGGTTTCGGTTATAAAGACAAAGAAATACGAATTTTAGTGAAAAATCGCTGTTTTTCCTTAATTTATGCTCAATGAGACACGTGTTATCGTTATCGGATTGGGCTGAAACATTGCCAATCACATTTTCTATCCTATTGGCACATATAAGCGTGTTGCCCGATTGAAAATCCAACATTGATTTTTGTAACCGCCCTAATGTACATACATACATATGTATTTATTAACAAAATTTTCCCAATGCTGTTAACGAGACTTGGTCTTGTAGCATTGGCGTGCTAAATAAATAAAAATAAAAAAATGATCTAAAGGACTTGTCTAGATAAAGGTTATGGAGTTTGTGAAGCTATTCCTTTTAGTGATGCATTGCAATAATGCGTTTATGAAATCAGCAATCACATGAATCAAAAAAACAAGATTGCGCACTCAGCCGTACAAAACAAATTTCTACTGCGCATCTACGTCATCATAGAATAAAAATGAGTGTTTGTTGTAAAAAATGTAAACACACAAGTTCTATTTCTTCGTCCCACACAAAAATAACGGACCTGCGCAATCTTGTATCTTTGATTCATGCAGCCATTGTATGGGCAAGGTAGGGTTGCCAGATACCAAAAGTCAAATAACTGGACAATAGAAAAACTTCACCTAGATTTTGAACAAATAACTGGACAATTTGAAAAAGCACTTAACTAAAAAAAAAAAAAAAATTAACTTTAGATTTTATTTGTCAATAAAAAAAGTTTTAAAAAGCAAGGAAACGTAACACTTAAAATTCAGTCTTATATCATATTTCAAAATTATAAGCAGATCGAATTCACTACAAGTGGCACAGCGAAAAGTCTGCTGACTTTGACAGTTCGTACCAATTTGTTCTGGTTTCATAATATTTTATTTACAAATAGTTGACATTTCGAGACATAAACATCTGCTGTTTCTGTGGTTTTTGTTTTTTTTTGTGGTATTACTGCCACCGTATATTTAAATTCAACTTGTACATAAACAGCCATGTTAGGGATCGAGTGAAATTGAAATCAATGGAGATTTCCAGTTAAATTTTTGTTTAAATTACCGTCGTTTTTTTATTTTAAGATAAGTTCTAATGAAGATAAGCTGTACTCATAGTATGAAGTATATAAAACAAAATTATTTAATGAACTTTTAACACTGCATCATTTTTATAGTTTGTTCGATTTTGATTTCAGTCGAATTCGATTTCCCAAATTGTATTGTTATTTAAAGAATTAATTAAATCTATTACTTTAGTTGTAAGCAAAACTGTTTGAAACATTTTGCAACTTTCATTAAAATTTAGTCTTATTAAAATTGTAGCCTTTATTCGGTCATATGAATGGATTCTTGTGAATAAAGATTATTAGAAATACCTTAAGTTCTGTACGTTATTTTTATCGCATTTTTGAAAAACTGGACCTCTCTCAATCTCATTAATTTTAATGTCTGTCGGAAAGTTATATGAATTTGCTCTAAACAAAAATAAATATAGTTTATAAAAAAAAGTAATTTTTCAAAATTAAATAAAGTTTTTTTAACTGGACAAATTGCAGTTTAGCTGGAACCTGGACAACACCCTCAAAACTGGACAATCCAGGCCATTCCAGGCCGTCTGGCAACCCTAGTGCAAGCGTTTATTTTAGAAAAATCTTAACCCGATTTAATTTTTTTTAGTTCTCGTTTAAAATTTCGATATAAGAAAATGCATATGAAAGAAAAGGACCCGATATATTTTAAATTTTGTAATGGCAACAGACTAACTTAAAGCAACTCTTTTGTTAAAAACGCTTGTAAACCCGCGTAGTATGCAAAATAGTATTTATATCAAAACTAATTTTTAAGGGAAAAACGCAAAAATAATATGCAATAGCAAGCAAAAAGCATGAAAAACTAGCCCTATTGGCGACAGATTTTTATCCTTTTCGCTCCAAAGGAGTTCTAGATTGCCAAATAAATAAAGTTTTATAGTTTTGAAACTAAAATACGATTCGTTAAGACCATATGGTCTGTTCTTCTATATGAAATGGAGGTATGGACCATAAAAGCAGTAGACGTGAAGAAGCTTAAAGCCTTTGAAATATGGATCTATCGAAGAATTCTTAGAATACCATGGACCCACTTTGTAGCGAACCAAGAAGTACTCAGTCAAATGCAACGAAGTAGAGAGCTAATAGTCACCATAAAGAAGCGAAAAACAGCATACCTGGGCCAAATTATGAGGAACCCAAAATACAAATTATTACAAATTATCACGCGAACAAATGTTGAAGGACGGCCTAGTAGAGGAAGAAAAGAAATAACTTGGCTTAGTAACATACAAGCGTGGACTGGTATCCGTGATGCAGGCAACCTGTTTAGCGAGGCGAGAAATCGAGAAACTTTTTTAGAGATAGTGAAAAACTTATGGTATGTATCATTTAAAATAATGTAAAATTTAATTGATATGGTCGCTTACATTCGGAAAACGAATTGGCAAATTAAGAAGAAGAGATTCATCTAAAAATATTCAAAAGAAAATAGTAATTTAGAAAACAGAATTTTTATTTAAGAAAATTCATTACGTTATAGTTTTGCTAAATTGTTGGGCGAAATTATTGATAAGAGAAGGTCACTCTGTGTTATCGTCGATAAGTACAAAATGTTTCATACAACATTTTGGATAAGGAGCGTCTGGTTCAATAGCATCTCCCAGCTTATAACCCTTTGGGGGTAATATGGCACCGCATCTATTGATTAATTTATATGTTAAATGTATAAACAAATGATATAAAGTGCTTAACTTACGTATGGAAAACTACCGATCCATTTTCTCCACACAACATACGACCACAACGTGAAAAGGGATGTTTGGCTTCTTCAACCGCCGATACAATCAAATCACCAACCACACATTTGCCGGGATATTCTTTCAATTAAAGAATTTAATAGTTAAATAACTGTTTTTATTATTAAAAGAAAATTTTACTTGGATCTGTATAAGTTCCTCTTGCTACCGCTGCTCTATTAACGACTATGAAAGCGCTAATTAAACTTATGAAAAGCCAGAATTTCATAGTTGTTTGTATTGCAGATACCAGACACCAACTGTTTAGTTTTCTTTAGAAATCTCATTTTGTGTTTTTATAAAACAAATTTGCTTAGGAAATGAAGTGATAAGAAACTATCGCTTAATCCCCTTTTACACTATTCTACAAATCTGCTTCAAACGGACGTGCAAAATCGTCTATTTCCGGAAAAGTTGGGAATAGTTTATTTTAACAAAAAAATCTTATTGATATCAATATTAAATATAAAAAATCGCATACACTTTTTTTTATAAAAAAAAAATAATTTATTAATTTAGTTTTTTTTTTAATTTTATTAATATTAATTTAAAATATTATTAATATTTTACGCTGTTGTTTTTAATAATAAAAAAACACTTACTTAAGTTTTGTTAATTTTAACTTGAACTCAAATTCAATATGCGTCCACTCAAAAGGATAATCAATCTACCCGTACTCAAATCAATCCGAAGCGGTATTAATAGTACGGAGAGTACGGATTTTCTTGAATCAAGTAGACAGAAAGATTTATTCAAGTACGGATTTTCAATCGCAAAAAAAATGATCCATATTCAATCCCGATTTCGTACTTGAAATAATCCGAAAATTAGATTGATTTAAATAAAACTAAGATTGAATCAATCTCAAAATACGCTTGATTCAAGTATTTTAACGTTGATTTTATCCCGAATAAGAAAGAAAAAATTATTATGGTTGATTTACTTACTCGTATTACACCTTACAGAATGATAAAACACCAACATCATGCCCGATAAGGTTTTTACTTTAGAAATCGTATGTTTATATTTAACCAAAAATATAAACTAACTGAGATGCGAGAGTTCAAATTTACTTTTTAACCCTTCGTGGTACACATGAGTCTGGCCAGACAATTTTTTTCAATGTTTATAGAAAATCAAAACATGCGTAAGCCGGAGGGTTAAACACAACGAAAAGTTTAATTTTTTTAAATTGCAATATTATTTATTTAGCTTGAGGGTTTTGTTTTTTATATAAAAAATTAGATAACATTTATTTTATAGTTCCAATATTTCGATACAGCAATGTGTATCATCGTCAGGGAAATAATTAAACAATAAAAATAACGTTCACAAAATACTGAAAAAACAATAACAATTGTCATAATAGAAAAAATTACCTACAATTAGTAAAAAAATTTTATACAAATAATTTATTACATTCTAAAAATTATTTGTTTTTATACACTAAATGTCTATAATTTTGTGCTACATTTTCCGTGCCCGATTTAAAATTAATTCTTAACAATTCTGGTATTTTAATGATTTGCAACATTTCTAGCATAAAACGTCGCTTATAATTTTTTTCTGTGCTTACAACTGATACATTCTTAAAGTCCGGAGAGTGATTTATACTGGCACAGTGGGCTGATAATGCTTTTTTTTGTGATGAAATATCCCTAAAATGTTTGATTTGTGACCCGAAATTCTAGTTTTCAGTTTGTTTTTTGTCGTACCTACATACGTATACTTTGTTGCATTCTCCGTACCATTTCCCTTACAAGGTATTTTATCAGTTATAATTTTCAAAGTCGGAAATTAACCCCTTTTAATGGGTAGTGAATGTTTGTGTCCTAACGAAAGAACCCACTGTGTGTCTATTAAAATATTAACACTAGATTTGTTTACAAACAATTTTTTGTTTAATCTTATTCCTAGTTCCTTCCTTTGTATATTCCTAAGTTCTTCAAACTTTTTCCTATGTCTATGCTTGTCCCTTTCATTGAAAGTTTTCAATCTTTTCTTCATTAAAAAATATTCTTAAACTATTTACTGTCATCATTAATTCATTTTGAACATCCTTCATCGATTCATGTTTCTGTTTGATTGTTAATCCTAAAATTTTATTGTAAAGTTCTTCCCTATAATTGGATATTCTTCGTTGAGATGATTGAAGATGCTCATTTTGATGAAAAATATTAAATATATTTTTAGTAGAATTTCGTATAAATTTAGGTATGATATCTACATTTCTGCAAAGAATTAAAAAGGTAATTTTAGCCTTAATTCTTATTAACTTATCCCCAACAATCTTGTATCTGTTAATAATTCTTCTCACTTCCTGGCTTCTCTTTAGGTGATTATAATTGATTCTTGAAAAGGGACCTAGTGTGTCAAAAAACGGGTTTGGACTTAAAAGTAGATTCTGGTACCTGAAAGGGTGTAGAATAAGATGAAAAGCGTTTTTCTCAAAACTTCATTTTCACTCACTATGTCCCTTTTCTCGGAGAAGGTCACATTAATAAGTTTAATTTTGAAATTAAAAAGAAAGCACATGAAATTTTAAATATCTGTGGGAGTAACGAAAAAATGCTTAACAGGCCTGTTCTGAAAATCACTTTAACTTAAATCCGTGCCTACTAAAATAACACGTGTGATATTTTAGTGTCCCGTTTTTGTGTGTTTTGGTGTGATCTTCATTTGCCGAAAGCACACCTTGAAACACAAAAATGGTATTTTCTAGCAACATTTTTATTTTCCGTGCGAAACAAGTGCAGCTCATATTATTTCGCACGGAATTTTAAGCAACAGCGTATCATTTTTTGTAATATTTTATTTTGTATTTGTGAGGTGGGGTTTATAACAAGCGTTTCAAAAAGAAAAATGTAGAAAAGTGCAAAAATGAATAATAAATAAAATTTTTTTGTTTTTTACTATAGAAAATTATTAAAATAAAATTGTTTTATTTTTTTAATGACAATTATCAAAACAAATGGTTTTTGTCGTAGATGGGGGTAGTGCACTAGTTTAAAATGATTGCAATAATTTTGTTGATGTTGAGTGATGAATTGAAAATTAGCAATCTCACAACACATAAGTGATTGCAATGTTAAAACATTTTGTGCTAAAAAAAATAGTTTGATTTAAAAAAGCAATCATCAGTTAATTGCAGTTTTTTTCTTCACATATTTGACTAAAAATTTTGCACATAATTTAAAATACAAAACTGTGTTTTAATGATTAAATCCAATAATTATTCCGTTATTGACAGAATTTCATTTCGTTTAATTTCCTTTGCTTATGCACATTATCGGAAAAATCAAAAACCATGTACGTACAAAATTAAATTTATTTAAATTTTAGTGATACATATTATGTTTTCGTACAGCTTTTTGATTGCAAGTTCAAATTTTGAACTACAAATTTGGATTGAGTGCAGATGTTATGCATACAATTACAGTTAGCGATAGTAAAAAAAATTTTCAATACCAATTAATTTTTTTATTGCTATTGAAAAAGACAAATCATCACTAAAGCTGGTAAAAATTGAAAAAACTAATTTTTTGCAGTTTTATTAAGTAAGAGTGCAATGTTGATTTAAATCAACATTTAATGCACTACCCAATGGTTTTTGTTTACCTTCAAAAATAATGTTGTATACTTGTAACTAATAAAAACGTTAAATTTTTAAAAACCGCAAGATAGATAATATTGATACATGACAAAATTTTCGAGTGAAATAATCAGTACTAGGCTTTATCTATAAGCGTTTATTTTAGAAAAAACTTAACGCGATTTAATTTCTCTTAGTTCTCGTTTAAAATTTCGATATAAGAAAATGCATATAAAAGAAAAGGACCCGATATATTTTAAATTTTGTATTGGCATCAGACTGACTTAAAGCAACTCTTTTGTTAAAAACGCTTGTCAAACTGCGTAGTATGCAAAATATATCAAAAATAATTTTTTTAGGGAAAAACGTTAAAATAATATACGAAAGCATGAAAAACTTGACCTTGTGACAGACAGATTTTTATCCTTTTCGCTCCAAAGGAATTCTAGGTTGCCAAATAAATAAAGTTTTATACATATTCATCTAAAAATATTCAAAAGAAAATAGTAATTTAGATAACAGAATTTTTATTTAAGAAAATTCATTACGTTATAGTTTTGCTAAATTGTTGGGCCAAATTATTGATAAGAGAAGGTCACTCTGTGTTATCGTCGATAAGTACAAAATGTTTCATACAACATTTTGGATAAGGAGCGTCTGGTTCAATAGCATCTCCCAGCTTATAACCCTTTGGGGGTAATATGGCACCGCATCTATTGATTAATTTATATGTTAAATGTCTAAACAAATGATATAAAGTGCTTAACTTACGTATGGAAATCCACCGATCCATTTTCTCCACACAACATACGACCACAACGTGAAAAGGGATGTTTGGCTTCTTCACCCGGCGATACAATCAAATCGCCAACCACACATTTGCCGGGATATTCTTTCAATTAAAGAATTTAATAGTTAAATAACTGTTTTTATTATTAAAAGAAAATTTTACTTGGATCTGTATAAGTTCCTCTTGCTACCGCTGCTCTATTAACGACTATGAAAGCGCTAATTAAACTTATGAAAAGCCAGAATTTCATAGTTGTTTGTTTTGCAGATGCCAGACACCAACTGTTTAGTTTTCTTTAGAAATCTCATTTTGTGTTTTTATAAAACAAATTTGCTTAGGAAATGAAGTGATAAGAAACTATCGCTTAAGCCCCTTTTACACTATTCCACTATCGCATACACTTTTTTATAATAAAAAAAATAATTTATTAATTTAGTTTTTTTTTTTTAATTTTATTAATATTAATTTAAAATATATCTTCGGTTATAGCTTTTTTTAAGTTTAAATTCTTTAATACTTCCACAGTAGATCGGAGGTAAACTTAAGTTGATATTCCAAATGTTATTGCATATTGAAAAAATAAGCAAACAAATATCTTACAAGATAATTGAAGCAGTGTCCATGGGTACTTTTAAACATAGCGATTACGAAGTTGCCATTAACTCAAATTTAGCTTAAGTCGAATTAAGCACTTTTTCCATTTGACCACAGATATATTTTTATAATTTTTAATTTTTATAAGAAAAAAATTATAGTGAAAACTAGCGAACAAAATTTAAATTTTCCAACCCTGATTTTCTTCGTGTTTTTTTTAAAACTACATCTCTGATAAAATGAAAAATCTTATCGTTTAGAAAAATTTCAAAAAATTTAAAATTTCTTTACATATTTTTTGATGTTTCATAACAAATTGTTTTGAACATTTTTAATCTATGCAAGTTTTTGTAATGACGTAATACTTAGTATTATAGAGTGAAAGGGCCTTTAATAATATAATAATTCCATGTAATGCTATCAGTGGCACAATAGGCCTTGGGAGATTTTTATATAACTCAAAAGTGTGTTAAGTTACTCCATAAAACTGATTAAATTTTTTTTTTCGAAATTTTACACCTCTACTAAATTTAGAATATACTGACTATTTATTACACAGTGCAACAAAACTCGGGTCATCCCCACCAGCCTCAATACTTGCAACGCGAAATGAAACTGGACTATTGGTAGAGCAAATCTGCCAAAGGATTTTGAAAAATTAGCTCGGGTTTCCGAAATATTGGCCCCTAAAGTTTTTTTTAAAGGCGTTTGGTATAAGTCAAAAAAATATACTAAATGTACTACTGAGCTAAAATACTGTTTCAGATGTCTTCAGTGGAATTGTATGACGATTCTTTGCTTTGAATATATTAACCCTCTAACACTCATTTAAAGGGGTAATTTTTGTTCTTTTTTTAACTTCCACACAAGAGTATACTAAAACAGCACTTTAGAGGGTTAAAATGTTCCACGAATATAATCTCCATCAAATTTTACCAGGAGCCTTTGAAGACCAAAAAATCGTGCAATGTATGTAAAACGGATTTTCGAAGTTCCGGGCCTTGAAATTTTTGAATTTCTTGAAAAGGCCTCTGGTACAAGTCAAAAAAATTCAAAAACTTTAGGGGCCGATATTTCGGGAACCCGAGCTAATTTTTCAAAATCCTTTGGCAGATTTGCTCTACCAATAGTCTAGTTTCATTTCGCGTTGCAAGTATTGAGGCTGCTTTTTTTTTTGTTGCACAGTGTTATTTGTAAAAGCTATTTTTTACATTTCTCTAAAATGTTAGTAAAGTTTACATTTAATTTAAAATTCCACTTTAAGTGAGAAAGTAAAAAGTAAATTATTACCTTATGGTCATGGCTTAATATATATTCTCGTCTTTATTTCCATTTTATAAAGTCTTGTATCTGGTTTCCAATTAGGATTATACTTGCATCACCATTTTTGAAATTATTTTGCAAAAACTGTTTTTTTTAAAAAAAGGTACCTACGGTACGATATTTTACCCTATTTGTCTCAACAATTTATAAATTTCCAAATCAATGCTTCTAACGGTACTGCCTAGTTAAAATAAACCAACTTAGCTTTGCCTGTAAGACTCTTCATGTTTTATATATTAACTTCTTGCATAAGAGCCTTAAGTACATAATCTCCACTGCCAATGCAGCGCTGTTAAATAGTACCACATCGAGACAACCGTTTGCAAGCCAAACTTCTCCATTAGGGAAAAGCCAAAAATCAGCTACTATTTTAACATCTTACAAATGTAAGATATAATCCGCATAAAGCCACACTGTACAACCTGTACAAATATCAGATTCTAGATTGCTTTTTCATAGTACCATATCGAGCCCTGTTTTTCTGAAATCTATTAAAGATCCACTCTAAAAGCTCAAGTTAACCTTAAAGTATTAGCCATACATTTATTCCGGAATCGGGGTTTTTTTTTAATATCAAGCAAAATAAAATCGCCCAAAAGCATAACATAAACAAATTAAACAAACCAAAAAAATATATAATCCTTTAAAATGTCTCCATTCCTTAAGGGGCTCCCATACAAAATCCATCCTAGCGCTTTATAAATTTGTCATAAAAAACAGTATTAGAAATTTACATTTTCTATGGGAGCCCCCTTAAGAAATGCAGAAAGCGGGAAGGTATGTTTGAAACAAATGTTGGGGATGCACAATTAAGTTGAGTCGGCTATACATTTGAGCCATATAACAAATAAAATCTGAGGTGTCTGCGTTGTGACCATTTTATTTACTATTTGAAAGACATGTTTTATATTAATGGATAGGTAAAAATGTATGTTCTTATATTCCGTCCTGCTTTAAAAAAAAATTAGCGGTTTTATTGCGAAAACGTAAAAAAAATTGGTTTTCGTTTTTTTCTATTTGAAAGTTCTTTAAAAAAAACCGTTAAAGAAATCGTAAAATTTTTTTTTGTTTTGCAAAAGTATTATGTTTTTACCAGGGCTGTGCTGTGGAGTCGGAGTAGAAGAGTCAAAGTTAGAGTTTTTGTACCGGTGTCGGAGTCGAAGTTCCCGAAGTACTGCGACTCTAAAATTTTCCAGCATAAAAATTTTTCTAATATTTTTCAAAATAAAACAATTATTTAGTTCAATTTCTTCGACCTTTTTTATATTATTTTTTCACAATAAATTTAAAATTTTTTATTAAAATTGTTAATTTTTTCTTCACAATAAATCTTCAAGCTCAAGGTCACTTTTATATAAAAAATATTTATTATTAATCCAATATTTCGTTAGCTCAATTGATAATTTCTTCAGTTATCTTCAGGTATTTTTAGTTTTTTTTATTTTAAACAAATTTTAAAAGCAAAATTTTATGAAACAACAAAACTGTGAATAATGAAAAATAATAAAAATTATACACAGGAAACAAAAATTGTTCTATTCCATTTTTATAGACTAATTTTATTTCCTATTTTATTCTTATAAATTAGATTTCTGAAATTTGATTAATAACAAATATGTTTTTGTATAAGTGACCTTGAGCTTGAAGATTTATTGTGAAGAAAAAATAAAAAAATTTTAAGAGGATCCTCTTAGAAAAATTTTAAGACAAAAAATAAGGTCCAGTCTACTTTACATATAAGTTATGTAAGTTGCAAAACAGATCTTTTAGAACTTAATAAATAAATAAATTGTATCGTACCATGTCCTTTTCTATGTTTTTATGTGACCTAAAATTGCAGTTGGTAACAGAACTGGTTAGTTCCACTTACCAGACATTTTCAAAATTATCTCTTTGTATATAACAAAACTCGCTGGTTCTTTTTTGTTGAAGTGCACCAAGTCCAACAACAAAAGGTCTGCTATTTCGCAAAAATAATGCAAGAATTACAAAATTTTTTTTACTCTTCAAAATGTATTATACAAATTATACAAAGAACAACAGAAGGCGCATCTGCATGTTTAAATAAAAATATATTTAATTTCCCTGAGAATGATTAGCAAAGTTTTTCGAAATATTTGACTAAACCCAACAAACACGGAGCTTTATTTTCAAATTGAAAATGATTTGAAATCAAACGTTTTCTCAAACGAAAAACTTTTGATAATGATTTGAAAATCATAGCATTCTCAACAAAAAGGGGAAATTATTTTCAAATTGAAAAATGCCTTTATTTTCAACTTGCTTTCAAACGTAATTCTCAAATGTTTTTCAAATGTGGATTATAATACAATGTGAAACATAAATAAAAATATTATATTTTTTTAATTTAAATTAATTTTTTATTTAAATAAACTGTGCGATAAACATTCGGCAACAAAGCTAAAAGATGAAATAAGGTTCTCTCCGTCCTCTAATTCTTGCAAAGACGAAATTGGCTCTCTTTTTTTTGAGGATTGTAGTACCGCGATCGTTCAACAAACTTTCTTCACTTTGCCGTTTTCTCTTCCTTTTTTCGTATTCTTAAACATTGTAATTCATCATAAATATTTTTTATTTTCCACAAGAAATAAACTGTTCACTTTATATTAAAATTTATTTTTAATAGTGAAACACATGTAACCACAAAGTGAAAAATGTTACTTTAATCGCCATTTTGAATGTTTAAATTGGGTTTTCGCTTTAGTGTTGCCAATTTTATTTTTGATTTTAATTTAACATTTGACAAACATTCGACATCAAATTGATAAAACATTTTATATCAAATGTTTATTTTGAAATCATTATCAATTTGAATTTAAATATTAAACCACACAATTGAAAAAGTTTGAGAATTGTGTTTGATGTGAAAAGTTGACTATTTTATATCGTTTTAAAATGTCAGAAAGTATAACTTAATGTAAATACAGGTGTTATATTTATAAAACAAACGTTCACCTGTGCAAATAAAGGCTTTCTTAAAGCACCAAAATCAATCACAACACTATGGTTACAAATTAATTACAATTACTTTTCAATAGAATTTGGTAACAAATAAAATTAGCCACAACAAATACCGCACCAAACAAAAATCTCTTAAAAGCCATTACCCTGCTTCCATATTCACTTCCCCTTTTAAACTATTGCCTATAAAATGTAATCAACCCTTCAAAATTTGTATGCGTTCTTAAGAATTTGAACAAACACAAATGGGCAAACAAAATGTGATAATGGTACTTTTGTGATGTTAAGGGAGAAACCCACTTTATCCGGTACTTAATTAAAATTTGTTTTCTCAACTATTATCACCATTATCATCTTGTTGTAGTTTACACATTTCAAAAGCGTGCCCCTTTTAAGGATTTGGTTGTCAGGTTATTTAGACATAATTGACTTTTAGCAAATGATTTTCGAAATCAACGACCAGAAAATCTCTTTTTGTTACATTGGAATAAATAAAATGTTTGTTTGTTTGTTTTTTAGCACGTGTTGTAAAATTATTTTATTTTACTCTGCACTTCTAAGGGATAAAAATATGGCAACTCTTATCATTGTTATACCCTTCACCACAGGTGGAAAGGTTATATATAAGTCTGCCATGTCGTTTGTAATTTCTACAATATTGGTGTTAGACCCTATAAGGAGTATATATTTTGGGTCCTTATGAAGAGCCAAGTTGTTTTAACGATGTCCGTCTTTCAGTGTGTTCGTTTAAACGTGGTTTCCGAATACTCCAAATATAATCACTCACACCCTTTCCACCTGTGGCGAAGGGTATAATAACTAAAAGTTTTATTTATTACATTCACCAAAATAACCAAAAATTCAAATCTTATCCTTTTAAGAACAATTTACTCCCACATGGTCGCCACTACATAAATCTCTATTTCACATGCTCGCCAGTTTGTTCCTGACTTCCATTTAATTTTATATTCTTTTTTACGCCTTTTTCTTTATGTTTACAACTTAATACGACGTTTACAACAAAAAAAAAAGAAAAAAAACATTTTTCCAAAATATAGAAAAATTTTCTTTGGTTTCAAAAATCAATGAAATACTTTTTCTTGGCGTTAGTGTGCATTCTTGGGGCTTCCTCAATTGCTTTTATGTTTTATATTGGCGTCTGTTTATTAGAAAAGCAAAAAATACTCACAAAAGGAAAATAAAAAAAAAATCATTTCTTTTTTTGTTGGAACAGGCCAGTTTGGTTTAAATGGTTGCTTGATTGTTGGTGTAAAAGACCAACGAAAATGTTAATTTTTCTTTCCAATACAAAAATTAAAAAAAAAAAAATCGTTTTTGTATGTCTCAATGGAAAGTAGTGTCTGTCTATGAGCGTTTTAAAGCAGCAACATTTAAAAAAAAATTGAAATTGGGGCATTTTATTGATTTGTATTCCAATTTATAATGGCAGATGTTTTAATTCGAAATTAATAATTCTCATTCTTGTCAGTAATTCTAAAGTAAACTAAATGGGATTTCAAACGTTGATTTTATTTCCATTTAAAGTTTTTTACTTTTTTAAAGAACTTGCAAATTTATCGCCCACTGATTTTAACGTGCTACAACTTTGAAGGTCTCTGATGACCAACATTTCCGAAATGACGCCATTTGCAAACGGCAACCGCCCGTATTAAAATGCTTGTGGTCTGTGGTGACTTGCAGCACCGGTATCCGCATAAATTTTTAGGAGATCCAGAAACAAAATCGATAAAGTGCCACTGCAGCATTTACTGCAGCTCCAAATTAATTGATACGGATTGAAAAGTATATCTAGTAGATCGACCCTTAAGCTCGAAGTATGGCCATCCCTCCAATATATTCTAGGCCTTTGAGCCATTTTCAGTCGCTTTAGTTATGTCCGTCTGTTAAAAACACGCTCACTTTCGAAACACGCTCAACAAAAAAGAACATTTTCAATGTCAAGATGTTTCCAACTCTCCTTAACCAGTTTGTGGAACAATCACCCTTTAAAATGGATAATTTTGTTACAAAAACTAACATAAATCGGTGACTGAATGCACCGATTCTCTTTAAATTTTGCAGAAATTTATTTAATACGACAAGAAATCTTACTACTAAAATAATACTATTGTAGTAAAATTGTAATTAACACTAGAAGTCACAATGCCAAATTTTGTGAGAATCGGTAAGAAAATTAACCATTGGTCCCATCTATAACCCACTCTCGGAAAACGCCTAGAACCGTTACGAATAATGGTATTTGGAGCAAAATTGTGTGTGCCTTAGTTTCTTAACCCTAGAAATCACACTGCATAAGTTCGTGAAGTTCGGTCCATTATTACCTATTAGTTCCTTATAAAGTGTACTTTTAAAATAGACTTTAATAGGCAGGCCCAAAACCACAATGAATTATAAAACTGTAAGATCAGTTTTTATTAATATTGATTTTAAATTTGTAGATACAGGGTCGTAAATTTTTTTATCCAACTTAGTTTGCCAAATTCAACCATGGATAAGTACACAATTGAGCAGCGCGTTAAGATTGTTGAAGCCTTTTTCAAAAATCTGCGATCAAATCAAACTGCATTTCGTGATTTCTTCTTTTCCTTAAGTAGATTCGTTAACAAGCAGAATTACCGCATTTGGTCAAATGAGAATCCACGAGTGATTGTTGAAAAGCCTATGCATCCACAAAGCCGTGGCGAGCATTTGCTTGATATTTTGTTTCACACATAATTGTCATACATCCTTCTACAGTTTAACCCGGTTAATTACCCCACGCTTAAATTCCTTTCACGGTTATTTACCTTGTGTTTTAAATCCCCTTTTTTTCTTCCATTTTTCAAACAAAAATTTACGTTTAATTGCCATACGCTTAATTACCCAATTCGTGTAATTGCCTTAAAAATTTAACTCCTAAAACCAAAATTACACCTAAATTTCATTCGTTTAATTGACTCAGTTCTATTTGACAACAACACAGCTAGTAATGCAACCAAGTTTACATGTTAATAAAAAAATTTAATACAGTGCATTCGCGATAGTATGAACTAATTAAAACAAAGCCAGTTCACTTTTGCATTTTTGCGAATGGCATCTAATTTCCCTTCAAAAACGTTTTTTCCATAAAAATACAAGTTTCTAATGTTAAAGTTTTTTATTTATTGTTCATTGGATTTAAAAAACATTTTATTTTTAAAGTTATGCGAAAAAGTCTGTGATTTTTTCATTCAATCAGTTTTAAAACGCCCCGCTTTCTTAAAAATCTCCAGAGTGATCTTTTTGTATCTCATTTTCAAAAACCATCGGTGCATGCATTTTCCATTTTGTTGGTATTCGGAAGGCCGCACATTTTTCTTTTTCCAAGTCAAATAAACGTATTGTTAAAACAAAACAAATTTATTCGCTTTACAAGTAAACTCCTTTTCCTAAATGTTTTAAAATATCTGATATTTCTTTTTAAAGTTCAAAACTTTTGCTTTTTTTAATACATATTTAAGAACTTTTAACGTTAAAATTACATATATTTAAAAATGTATATAGAATTGCATGTTAATATGAGAACTAACTAAAAAGTGTATGTAAAACATTTTGGTTAACAATTGAAGACAATTTTGAAGCAGATAGCTAGGGAAATCCCCAGGTTATTATGCAACTATAAGATGTTCATATTTTAAAGCTTTTGCACAAGTTCATATTTTAGAGTAGTCAATGGAAGAAAACCAGTGTTCATATTTTGGGTTGTTCATATTATAGCGAGTGCACTGTATGCACTAAAAATTCTTAAAAAAATGTACCTCAAAAAAGAAAATATGGCTCATTTGAAAGCAAAATATTTCACAATTTAAAATTTGCATTAAAATAAGTTATGTTATGAGGTTAAGATTCATATAATATGTAGTTGTTTTTGCTGAATATTTTTTAGATACACCAAATCAATAAGATATTTTGTCTTAAAGGGATAAAAGGAAAGGTCGCTAAATTTTAAATTAAATTTACATTTAAAAGGATAAAATAGCTTTAATATTGTAGGGATTGATATTTGGATATAAGTTGTGTGTTAAAATGTGAACCGATTAAACCATATATAAGATTCATTAAGTTATTTTGAGCCAAATTTAATCTTAATACGAACATGATGGAATGGTTAATGGACATAAAGAAAGAAGTTTGCATGGGGACTATGTGAATTTATAGACGGATTCTTACAATTTACATAGGTTTCGTTCTTATGACTTATTTACCAAACTTTATCAAATTATCTAAAAGCTGCTATGTACTTTTACTTTCCGCACAAGATTGACATGGACAGAAAACTAGCCAGATTGACGGATGGACACGAAAAGATCACCTTAAAAAGTGTTTCTGATTCGATCGGCTTACCAAACGATGCGTCCAGATTTCAATGTATTAGCACAAATTTATATAATTGATTTTTCCTTAATTTTTGCGTATAAATGTACAACTTTACAGTTTGGAATAATACTTATCTTCAACGAAAACTTGATTTGGCTTACAATTGTGGAGTGAAAAGTAAATGTATGTAGATGGGAAATTAAAGCAACAGAAAGTTCATCGGTTAACTAGAATTTTAAGCAATTTTTTTTATTTGCTGAACATTTATAAAAATATGCTTCAAAAACGTAAAATATGTGTGCAATAAAAATGCAGCAATAGCTAAAATATTCAAATAATTGACAAACAAATCGATACGAAAAATCATAAAAAGCTCTAAATCTAAATTTTGTTACTGTTGTTTGGTGTGATTCGTTTGATTCGTGCGATTCGTGTGATTTGGTGTAGTTTGTGTTATTCGTTTGTTTCGTTGTTGTATGGAGTATATTCCGTGCTCTTTACACTTCGTATTCGGTCGTTTATAACACACTTATTAAAATTCATTTGCATTTGTGTGTTTTTATTTTTTCGTGCTTTATGTGTTTTTCACAATACAGAATTTGATTCGTTAGCAAAAAGCAATCGACAGTCAGTAGTTCAAAAACAAACGAATGTTTTGAAACGGCATTCGAATGCATTCGTGCAGGGCTTTATGTAACAGCAGCTATACACACAGTTTTTGTCGCAAGTGCTTACTTGCTATTATTAATTTGAACAGGGTGTTCAGTCGAATAATTCTTGTTCGATTAGTCGAACAATTTTAGATCATTAATTGTTCGAATAACCTAAATTTCGATTAAAGGATTAATCGAAGAATTTTTACCGATTAATCGACTAATATTAACATATAGTATTTCTGGTAAATTTTTAATTTTTTTTAAGTTTTAAGTCGAATAAACAAACCAAATGTATGTGTCCGTAGGAATTAAAAAAAGCAGTCATGGAGTAAATTTGCTTAAATTTTTGGTTATTTTCTCAACACAATTAAAAAATTAATTTCGCAACAGAAATCGAACGATAAATCAAATTCAATTATTTACAAAATGACCATAGTTTAAAAAATTTGCTCGATTTTAAACCAACTTAATTTCGATTGCTAGAACACGCCCGTATTTTTTAACAAAATAGTTCAAGCGTTTTTTTCTTTAGAATGAGTTTGGCTTTAAAATATTGTACAAAGGATAAATCTAATAATGCTAAATGTAACAGGTGTCCAAAAACGTATTAACGTAAATGTTCTTCAACAACTTTACTAATTTACAACTAACACAGTGACTATAAAATAGTACATACATACTTGAAGAATATGCTCCACTAACAAAATCAAAATGGTTACAAGTGGTCTATTGAAGAAATATTTTTAACAAGATACTTCGATCGATTCTCTAGAGGACATTATTTACAGAAGCATAGCAGATGATGGAATGTCCGTGTTAAGTTTCAAAAACTCCAAAGTTATATTGACTCTTAAAATCTAAGTGCCCGAGAGTGAAACAACAATTTGGAGCAACATAGACAAGATTTATTTAAAAAAAAATGTTTATTTAAGGTGGTATGGGTTGCTTAGCTGTGCTTTTTTTTTACTAATTAAAGGCCTTTATGTCGAAATTGTTATATGTTAACAAAGGGACTGAAATGTCAAGTAGTTTTGCAATGTTGTAAAAACAAATGCAATTGTAATTGCGAGCATCGGACAAAATAATTAACGACCATTAGAGGAGAAGTCCGCTAGATTGATAGCCTTTTGGGTTGAGAATCAAACCAATTTAGAACATTATCTAAAGTTGCAATAAAATATCTTATAAACCCTACTATTTCTGTTCCTTCAGAAAGTTGCTTATCAGCAGGGCACTTTTTCAAAAACTGTCATCTAAAATATATACATACATACGTCTCATACGTTCAATTAAGTGATAAAAACATCGAACTGTAATCGGAAAAAAACTAGTTAAAATTTGCTTGCTCAAGTACAAACATTCAGTCGATAGTAATAGCGATAGAATTAATCCGAACTATCGATAAATATCGATAGTATCCCAGCACTAGTGGGCATGGCACCTCCCATATATCTACATATTTGGAGTACTATAACAGTGAAAGTTGTACATATTCCAATTTTGTACAAATAGCTTAGATAATAATAACAACATCTTTTTAAAAATAGGCTCAATGGGAAAAGTAGGCATAGCACTTCCCATACGAATACTCTTGAAATTTCTGTACATCTGTAGAACGGTTACTGTAAAACATTTAAATTCAGCACAACATGTTATGTTATCAATACACGAGATCTGTTTTAAAAAAAATTTACCAATTTTATTGCGATGATAAAAAACACTAAAATTTATTGTTGAACGATAAGCTTGTCTCTATGCGCATTTCACTGGTTGTTTAGGCCAGATCATCCGGAAACATTCTCCCAAAAAATTCTAGAAAAGCCAAAGATAGAAGCAAATAAAACTGCGGAGTGAATGAGAATTGCAAACACTCAAAAAGTTTTGTTTGCTAATATCTTTGGCTAGTTTTATAAGTCTTTTAATCAAAATTGTTGTGCTTTTATAATAAAAGCGTGATAAGGTATTCTTAGGCCAGCATGTAGCCAGCCATTTGTTGCTTGAAATATGTTCGTTATTTGTAATAAAGAGTTGGCTTAGAAGCCGGAATTATCTTACGTTTACTTATATAAATGCAGCATCTGTGAAATAGTTACACCTCACAAAGAGATCTACCTGCCCTATAATAAAGGCAAAAATTAAATCTTAATTAGGCCAATACCCATTCCATGGAAAGCCCTTACCAATAACCAGTCCAGGGCATATTTTAAACCTGAGGACTGGTCGTTAAAGTGCAATAAAACGTAATCTTTTAAATATCTGGATATTCTGATGTATTGGCTTTACTCATACCATCCGTGAGAGTAACGCCCCTTACGTAGTTAGTATGCATGCAACCCCTGAAAAAGCTTTCCTAGTTAGAGGCAAAGTTTTCAGACAATTGGGCAGAGGAGAAGGCCGCCATAGGCTGCTATCGTCCGCCTGCTGTTTTTGATAATCCCTGTTAAATATTTTACTACTTTGGAATAATTTTTATAATTAGAAAATTTTGCAAAACACGATTGGGTTAGATTTATATTTTTCATGTAGTTAAACAAATATATTTTAACAAATAGAATCTGAGAATTATTCCGTTTCATAAGTTACTTTTTGGTAATATTTAACATTTTTTTTTTTATTTTTCATAGAACACATTCGAAAAATAAAAAAAATGCTGAATTTTACCAAATATATTTTATTTTAACTAAGAACAGTAGAATTGTTCATTTAATATTTTTTTTAAATTTATTTTGACAATCAGAAGCAAACTTTTTTGTTTGGCGAAAAGCATTTTGATGTTTTGAAATAATAATTTTTTTGTTGCTGTTTTATCTAAACTTTTTCAATTCACTGTGTAATTTATACCCTGATTGTTCTATAGACTGAAATTTTAATGAAACCGGTTCAAAATACGTTTAAATCTCAGTAACAATGTCGCCTTTTTTTTTGTTGCTTTTATTCCAAACGTTGTCTGTCACATACGTTGTAAGTTAATTTCATAGTAGTAGTTACCGCTTTAAGAGTGATATTTTTATTGTGTGTGTGTGTATGTGTGTGTTTGTATGGTGAGACATGAGAAACAGTGTAAAGAATTCCCACCAAGTAATGTGATATTGGTCGAGTGTGATCTTCATCATCAAATGCCTTTACACTTGACTACATTTTTAGGAAACTATCATCAATATATGAAAACGGTGTTTTTTTTTCATTTTATTACGTTTTTTTTATAAAGACAGTGTGGGAATTATTAAAATCAGTTTCAAAATTGTTAGTGTGTTTAAATTCCGTTAATAACACAAAGTAATATTTGTTTTAGCAAAATGTTCATTGCGAATACCAGATTTTTTTTTTGATACTTTTAAAAAAAAGTTCATAAAATTTAATTTTCATTAAATTATTTTGGCGAAGGAAGACCCCTTTAATACTCGCCAAGTTACTTGCGCAAGTCTCTTGCGCAACTCTTGGTTTGTAGACGTCAGCGGCAAGGCCGGGGTGAGGAAAAAAAAGTTTGTACAGACTTTGTTGTACTCGGCAAGTAACATGCGCAACTAACTTGCCGAGTCTGGAATTTTACATCATGAAATTAATTAAAATTTTTTTGATAATTTTTATTCTTAACTGAACGGGGGATTGACTCGGGTAGAATTGACAGGTTTATAAAATAACCACATTCCCATCATCAGAATTCTTTGCTGTTTTACCGTTTGCACTACTGCGGCTTAACTTAATTTAAAAGCAGAGCGGGCCATAAAAATCCACAGAAGGACACCTCGTGTATATAAAAGTTCAAAGGGCAACCACTTAGGTATTCAATTAATCGATGTTTTGTATTAATAAATTGATCGCGAATAATTATTCGAGGTAAAAATTTAATCGAAAATTAATCGAACAATTTAATATTCGGTTAATCGAATAATTTTAATTTTGTTTAGCTTAGAAGTTTAAAAATAAGACCAAAAATTATATTTTTTAATATAAAAATTTTAGTAGAGGAAATCTTTTTAAATAGAAAAGCATCAAAATTTAAGGGAATCTTTTAAAATAATTCTTTAACAGCTTAAATGTTTGTATTTCAAACGATTTCTTTCTTTTGTTTTGATGAAACTTTATTTAGAAAAGATTTTTTCACTAATTGTTGACGTTGGAGATATCGAAAGTAAAGTGTTATAAATCATATCCAATTAATCTTCCATTACATCACTTGCATCTCTTTAAAATTTTTTTTTTTTTGACAATTTTAATACTTTTAATAGTCTTTTTAAAGTTTGGTAGAAGGTTGTTTTCATTCGTCTCAAAACAAAAATCATCTTCTTCATCTGAAACATTGTGGTACAAGTCTGTATTAACCATTCCTAAAAAGAAATTATTCCCAAACACTTTGGTTTTATTCTTTGTACTTTATCTTAAAAAAATGTTATTCGAAGGAAGTTTTCTGAGTTAAGAAACAATAAAAGCGTATTTTAAACGTAGCGGCTTGTTTTTTTACATTAAAAATAAAAATAATACTGTGAAAAAACAATTTTCGAATAATCGACATAAATTATACGTATTCAATTTTAAATTACTCGAAAAGTTGATTGCCCAAAATTAATCGATAAATCAAACAGCTGTTAATCGTTTGAATACCCAAGATACCACGTTGCGACGAGAATGTTGGTATAAGAACCGATTTTTGGTACAACTTTGTGAGTTAAGTTCTACTAATCGGAAATTACGAGAAGAAAAAAGGTAATCTTTATAATGTCGACTTATGGGCTGATCATTGCCCTAGCCTCCTGGATAAAATCAGACCTGCTAGCTGTTCTCCCTTAATATTCCTGTTATTAAGCAGAACGCTTATTATAAAGTAGATCTGGCTGCAAAGCAAGAGATCAGTACATTGCACCATAGGAAATTTCAATGCAAGTGCACGGCATAAAAAACTGAACTGACAAGTTGCTTTATTTTGATTTCCTAGCGAAAACAATAAAGCAATTGTATATTATCAAAGTTATTTTCGGGAATACAAATTTTATTATTAATACGATGTCAACGCTTGTCTGCAGGAACCAGAGTGAGTCTCGGCGCTGATAGACTAGCTCACTACCAGCTATCCTACCGGGGCAGTGTAGTTGTTGAATAAAAAAATAACATTTTTTTAAAGGAAACTATGATTTTGTATTAATTTATAAATATAGTTATGTTTGTATATTGTTTTTTTATGTTCCCAATTAAAATTGTTTGTTTAACTTGGACAAACTTAAGTTTTCATATATCCAATGAAAATTTTTAACGTAATTACGAAATCCAATGAAGCGATTTTAACGAAAATACTTCGTTATAACTATGAAATACCATTTAGATAATGAACATTTTCATTTAACCAATGAAAATGTTTTTATGAAAATGATTCTTTAAATATATGAAGCATTTTTCTTTCAGTGTATTGCTAGTTTATATTTTCTTTGCTTGTAGTAGTGGCCAAGACAATCATTTGGATTGTTTTTGAAGAAAACAGAATCTATATTTTATTACTTTTCGATTTGGACGTCTTTGTTATTTCAAAAATGAAATATCATTGTTTTTCTTAATAAACTTCAAATTTTACCAACTGTCCCTTAAAAATTAACTTCTACTTATGATTTCCTTAAAGACCTTATGACATTTCCGAGGCATATCGTTCGTATACTTTAGAAATAAAAAAAAACGCAACAAAAGTATCAATGTCCTACTATTCCAACTGTCAACACAATGCAATATGTTCTTGGTACGAGCGAGTTCCAAATCCAGTGACACTTCAACTACATATTTGAAGGTGACAGCTGGTCTACGAAGGAAAGTTTAATTTGTTTTCCCTTTTTTTTTCTCCAATAAACAAATAAAACAGACCATATTTATAGTATTTCCTAAATTATGTATATTCTTCATTAAACATATTTAAGTTATTGAATGCAGGCCTCTTAACATTTGAGTGATTGTCACTTGAAGTGAAGAAGGAACAAAAAAGTATATTAAATACAGTGGCTAATAAAAAAACAAAACAGTGCATGAGATCTTTGTGTTAACTTAAAAGTATTAAATTACTTTGTAAAGTCTTTATAAATGTGACGCATTTTTTAATACTGAAAATTGCTTGTTTATTTTTTTTTTTAACCAACCAATTCAAGTACACTTGAGTGAAGCGCGCCAAATATTTATAGTGTTTGTTGTTGATATTTGAAATGTGATATCCCAAGACAGCCAGGAGTATTCAGATGTGGATGGGGTTAGTATGCAAAAAAAAAAAAAAAAATAAAGAGACACAAATTTTTAATTATGTTCAAACAAGGAAAAATATTTTTAATAATAAAATTTTATTGTTTACTATTAAAACGAAAATGGAATAAAGTCCTTCGAAGGATATTGTTGAAATCAAAGGCCTTTCAGAGAGGAGTATGTATTTGGATTCGGTTTGTTCTTATATTTATTGATACTATCTTAATTTCTTTTAAAGTACTATCTTTTAAATGACATAGTAAAACCGAAAAAAACAAAGCTCCAAATGAAGATGGTATACCACCAGAACTACTCCAGGCTAACCCATCCTTAGCAAAGCTACGAAAACAAAAATTATTTAACGGAGTGTGACAATTGGCGAGGTATTATTCTCCTTAATACTACACAGAAAGACAAAACTCGTACTAAATTTAAGTTTTTTCCACTTACTTTTAGTTCAGGGCGTACTTAAAAATTTAAGTACGAATAACACCAACAATAACTAAATACAATCCAAATTGGGATTTCTAAAGGCCCAAATACATTGATCAAAATACTCATCAAGCATTGTGGTAGTATTAGTGAAAATGTGTTTGTATGTGTGACACCGACAACGCTTGATGAAAAATCAAAAAATTTAGATATGACGGCGAATATAACGTCCAGCACACTTACACGTTGAATTCGCCGGCTGGACAAGCATTTGACAAGTGCATTTGGCCCTTAACAATTGCATTCTATACACACAGAAAAAAATCTAGTTAAAAACGTAGAAAACAAGGTTGATTTAAAATTTTTCGGTGTTGATTTTGCTTCATACGGTTTTCATGTTAATTCAACCCGATTTACAATTACTTGCAAACAACATTTTTTTCTTTTAAAATAACTATAATTCATGTTAATTTAACATTGCAGTAAAGTTAGACCAAAATGTCATTTATATTGAAATAACAATCCGAATCACGTTGAATGAAAGTTATTTCAAGTTGAAACAACGTGAATTTCATGTAGAATCAAATTGGTTTGAGTGTGTTATAACAGTGTGAAGAAGCTTCAGAGACAACATATGCATTTATTTAAGAATAATTCAATACACTTGCCCCTGTAACGCATGATTCACTTATTTTGCATTCTCCTTTGTCAACAGAAGCATCAGCAGAATCGCCCGATATGGTTTTCGTCATCATTCTACTTTGAAAACTTGATGTACTATTTAACTAAATAATTTTAATTAAAAGAATACGGGAATTGTCTTCTTTTTATAACATATTATAAGGATGAAAATAAAAAAATTAACATACTTAACTATTTATGCATGTTAATTTAACAAGATACATTTATTTACAATTTTAATATAAAACAGGTTTTTTAATGGATTCAATATTGAATCCATATTTATTTGAATTTTAATATTTTTTTTATTTATTTTAACAGTGAATAATATTAAATAAGCGTGACTTAAGATTATTTTAATATTTTTCATTTAAAATTTATATGAAATAATGATAAATTTAAATAATGGACATACTTTTGCAGAAATTTACCATGATTCTCAATCAACATTTTTCCATGTTAATTTTACATTGGCATTTTTTTCTGTGTGTAGCGTGCATACGCTTCTGTTTGCAAAAGTTTTATATACAGAAACAACAACAACAACACTACAAAAGAAGGTAAAACACGATTTGCTTGTTTTGTGAAGAAACAAAAACACTACAAAAAGAAAATCATACATTATTTGCACGTTTAAAAAGTAAAATAAGAAGTAAAAATTCCCGAATTGCTGCCAGAGTCTTATGATTGTTAGTTTTCTGTAAACAGAGGGAATACAACAAAGGTGAAATAAACATGTGTAACGGATGAAGGTGCTTTTACGCGATCTGCACTTAGCAGTGTACTTGGCAAATTTTCCACTGCAAAATGCATACCTGTCATGTAAACGCAAAAATAAATTTGTTCTATAAATGAGAGATGGAATGAGCAGTGTAAACTTTTTCAATTAGAGCGTGTTCTAGTTTGATCTGACATCAGCTGTTTTGCAGGTCAATTGTTTGTTGGGGCATATATCCTTATTTTTTTTTTAATTATTTACACCTATCGTCGCTGTTTTTACTAACTGACCTTAACTGAATTTATTTTTTGAAAATTGAGTTAAGTATTTAGAAGACGTGTCACTCAGAGTTAAACAAGGCAAGGTCAGCTTTTGGAATCTTAAAAAATTCAAAATAACGTATTACACATTCCTGTATGGAAGGGATACGTGGCTAATGAGAACACTATAAGGTACTTTTACACGACACCAATAAAAATCCATATGTAATTGCGCATATCGGTCAAAATTAACAAATATAATTTTTGCTTCCACACGTTCGTTTTTGGTTTCATCTTTCATAACATAAAATCGTTCATAACAGTAAATTATTTACTGATTTATATTCACTTTAAATGGTGTTTCAGTTAATTAAAAATGTTGTGTTTTTAAGAAAATGTGTAAATAAATAGATTTCAATGTATATTTGCCGCCACTTACAAACGACTTGCAAAACAGATGATGTCAGATGGTTTGTCAGTTCAAAAAAGATCACGCTCCGATTGAACAGTTTTACACTGCAAATTCCAGCTGACATTTACAGAAACGATTTTTTTTTTGCTTTTACACGACATGCTCCGTTTTGCAAATACACATCGTCTAAAACCAACTTTAGCAAGGACCCTTAAGTATTTAAAAGCAATATTCTACAAACAATTTGCCGCATCTTTTGGCTAAACATAATCACCAATATAAAACTCTGGCGGTTACCAAGCGAAGAGTCCATATATCGCAAAATAGCAGCTCCAAAGTGGAAATGGATAAGCAGCATAACAAGGACTATATTGGAATGGAACTCTCAAGGCAGCTGACGCTCAGGTCGTCCAAAGAACACCTGGCGCAGAACAGTCCTGCAAGAACCTCATATGCATAAAAAATTGTTTTAAACCTTTTCCCTGAAGATATTTTTAATGTAATAGAATCAGAATAAATAAACAAGATGTCATATCCCGAAAAATATAACCCGAAATGAAATGGAATCCTTCCTCCTTTTGTTGTTCTTAAAACATTTTCCCTAAAGAGCAGAAACATTTGAAAACTCTCCAAGTCATTAGAAAATCTACCTAAAGAAAGAAAATTTCGCTTATTTCAGAACATTCACAGGTATCTGTAATCACTTGGCAACACTGTAGTAAACGATTTTTTAATAGAACAGGGGCACTTTTATTTGCCGTTAGCAAAAAGGTCTAAAGTAAAAGAAAAGGATTAGAAGCACAACTGCTTCTAATCGTAACCATCTGCACTTTAGGAGAAAAGTTTGTGCAATACATTAAGTAAATAAGTATCAATTTTACGTTACGCATAACAACATTTTCTGACTTAAGATCTTTTTGTCCAATGCGAAGAATTAATTAAAGTTTATTTTAACAAAGGCTTATAAGAAAACTATTGACTTAAATTTCTGATTTAAGTTAATATGCTTTGAAGGATTTTTAGTTCATATAAACATTTTCATTTGAAGTCCTTAAAAAATTCTCACTATTTTTACATACTTCACTTTTTTTTTTTAAAAGTTTCCCATATGTTAAATTTAAATCTTCAATTATTTACACAGTTTCTTAAAACCATATAAATACCAGTTAAATATAAAATAAATAACTATTATTATTCCTTTAAATAATGTTAAATCGGGGACAAAGCAAAACAAAATCCAATTCCATTCTGCTACCAACTACTTGCCCATTCATCTCTTCAAATCTTATTGTCATTGCCTCTGTTCCCGATTACATATTTTTGCCAATGTGAATTTAAAATCTTTTAGAAAAATATTGAATTTCAATTATAGACATTAAATAAATTAATTATATACCTACATAAGGAAAATATCTTGTATCTGCAGTGTTAATAAATTTACCATTATGATTAAGTGATGATGATCATTATCGGATGCTCGAAAAGCTTGTGACACGTGTCCTACATTGGTCCTATTATCACTGGTGTATTTGTTTTGTGTTTTAGTATCATTTTTGCTCATCCTCATCCAATGTTACCGTTATCTTTTATTTGTTAATTATCAATTTTGTGAAGACAGATATGCTACAATGCTTGTTAGGGGTAGTTTTAAGTACTCGTATATTAAGGTACTTTTTGCATTAAAAGATTAGGGTTTCCATTTAGGAAAAATTCACGGGAAAAATATTTTTTTTTAAATTTCATGGAGTTTCTGGAATTTCTCTTTTTTTACATTGATGTGTACATGTATGTAGAATGAAATGAAAGAGCAAATGATAACGTATCTTGGCGCAATTTTGGAAGCTTAACTTTATATTCAACATCATTTGAAGAATTCTCAGATTCCAAGCATTTTAGCAACATTAAATTAAACGTTCAAAAATGTAATTCTTATGGTATTAAGGTGTTTGTAATGTATGTATTAATTTATGTAACCGCCCACAAAAGGGGGCGTTGAGAAAGGTGTAATTTAACAATCTCCTGGGTTAAATTTTAAGTGCTTTAACTTTCGCCAACGTTAAAAAAAAATTTAATTTTTCAGATGTTGGATTAGAACTTCTACCGGGAACTTTTTCCTCCTTGGTCCGATTTTATTTATTTTCGAGCTTTGCCTAGGATCAGAACACATATTTCTGCCAAGTTTCATCGATCTAGGGGCACTTAATTACAAAAAAGAAAGCAAAATAAGCCAACACAAAAAGTAATGTCTGGCTAGATTGGCAAAATACAACTATGTGCGACTATGGTCGAGGACATAATATACGACAGAATCTACTAAAAATGGTTAATAGAATGAAACAGCAATGTCAAATCTTCAGATTTTAAGCAAATGCTGAAAAACAGCTTTGAAAGGAATCTTTTGTAATGCGATTAAAAGATTCGTCAATAAGCAGAATTGCCGCATTTGGGCGAATGATTTATATGGGAAATCTTATGGTGTTTTCTTTTCTACAAAAAAAAAATACCACATTTTAAAATTTGCATGTATAAAATGTCTTGCCGAACATGTAATACTGCAATTTTTTATTTGACGAGAAAAAAACACAAAATTGGATCGCCCTGTTTTAACAGCTGACAAAAAGTTTGTTCTTCAATACATATATAAAAAAATATGTACATAAATCAAAAAGAGTGTTCATTAAAATATAAAAAAATATACATAAACCCAAATTTGTTAATGGATTAATATTAAATAAATGAACAAAATGAATGACGAATTTCAATTTATTTAGTTTATTTGTTATAAAATATGTTAACAAGAAAATAACCAGATTGCCGATTTATTAACACCAAGTTTTTACGATTTCTTGATTTGGCCTTTTTTTAAACAATTTTATAACACCGAATCCATTTAAATTTTATATCACTGACAACCTACCATTAACAATGTAATGCTTTCTTTTGTTTTTACCATAAAATAATCGAAAATTATTAAACTTAAAATTTTTACTGTCCTGATTAGAGGCGATTTTTTCCCAACTTCGTCTGGTAACCCCATATATTAACAGAAGCCATCTTTTTGCAGGGCATTATCAATACTCTCGATTTAAAGTGCAATGCCTTATAACATTTAAGGGTGAATTTTTTAGAATAAAACACGCTGTCCTTTTAGAGAGCAAAGCATTTTTAAGAAACGAACTCAAAATTGCATCTTGTTAAATAAAATGTGACATTTTTTGTAGAAAAGAAAACACCATTACAGACCGACACCGACCACTAAAAATAGAAACGAATTGCTTGGATGCGGTTTCCAGATATGCATGTGTATTTTAGATGACAATCTTCCATTTTTTCAATAGTTTAAAATTTTTGTATTAATTAATAATTTTAATATTAACATATTTATTTGTTAAAAACATTATTGCCGAACGATTAAAATATATAAATTTAAGTCAAATCGGGACCCTGCACCTTTAATGGTATGTCTCTACGTTCAATCAATCTATGCGTACTTAAATCAAGCCGAAGCGATGTCAATTTTTTGGCGTGCTCTTTTAGAAAAAGTGCTCAAATATGACTATTCGTCCAGCATATAGGCCAAAAATTGTTAAGAAGCGCACCAAGCACTTTATCCGTCATCAGTCGGATCGTAATGCTAAGTTGTCGCACAAATGGCGCAAACCAAAAGGTATTGACAACAGAGTACGTCGTCGCTTCAAGGGTCAATACTTGATGCCAAACATTGGTTACGGTTCCAACAAGCGTACACTTCACAATCTTCCCACTGGCTTCAAGAAGTTCGTGGTACACAATGTTAAGGAACTCGAGGTTTTGATGATGCAAAACCGCGTTTACTGCGGTGAGATCGCTCACAGTGTCTCTTCCAAGAAACGCAAGGAAATCGTTGAGCGCGCAAAGCAATTGTCAAACCGTTTGACAAATTCCAATGATTGTGTTCGTTCACAAGAGAATGAATAAACATTTTAAGTTTATCCTGATTTTTTTTATACTCTTTATTCAAAAAAGATATGATTAAAAGAAAATAAGAAATAATAGTACGGTAAGGGCGGATTTCCTGAAATAAGGTACAGAATGCTTGATTCAAGTAGGGATTATTCAAGTGCCCCGTACTTAAAATAATCCGAAGACAGCATTGACTTTATTAAAAGTTAGATGAAATTAATCTCATACTGGGCTTGGTTCAAGAATTTCAGATATGGTTTAATCTCGTGTCGTTCTTAAAATAATCCGAAAGTGAGATTAGATCGATTTCAACCGAAGAATTAGAAGAATTCTCATTCTACTTTGAAAATTTTATGAATTAAACTAAATAATTTTAACAAATAGAATGTGGGAATTATTTCTTCTTATTTTACTTTTCAAACAGGAAATTAGTTTATATTTTTCTTGTAAATAGTTTTTACCTTCTTTTGAAATGTTGTTGTTGTTTCTACAACAAACTTTTAAAAACAGAAGCGTATGTACAGGTATTGGTTTTCGAAATTAATCCAATTTTGGATTGTTTTAAGTACTTTTAAGTGTTATTTCTACTAAAATAAGTAAAAAAAATATAAATTTAGTACGAGTTTTTTCTTTCAGTGTAGAAAATTTAAAATAACATTTTATTTATATTTAATTAAAATTAATAATAATTGAAGTATCAAAAATTGCAATATTGTAGTGAGAGCCCATCATTAAATATGTAAATGTCAATGAATGTAGAAAAATATTTTGCAGAAAAAAGTACCAGTAAAAATGTACGATTTTAATCCTTAAACGTTCAAATTTCGAAAAAGTACCAAATATATCGAGCCCTAACCGCGAAAATAACGAAAGCGACATAATTTTGAATTTATGTTTTTTTTTAATTAATAAATGAATGTATTGGCAATATTTGAATCTTTTCCTCAAAATGTCATGGTCACATTAGGTACCGTTACGATTTAATAGCAACAACAAACTTATCGTAAGCGAGAAATTGCATACAAATTGTATATGAAATAAAACAAAAAAAAAACTCTCTCCTGTAAAATTTGATTTTTGTCGCTTACGTTATTTACGCGGTTAGGGCTCGATAAATTTGTATCTGTGGATAAGTAATGAATGTAATATCAGTTTTATTTATATGTTTATTGGTTTAAAAGAAAAATAGGTTGACATAAAAGTACCAAAATACAGGTTTTACCCGCATACTCCCAAAATGAGCCGAATTTCAAAAAAGTACCAGACACCTGCCCGCTTATTTCTTTAATGTACAAAAATAATTTTTAATTTATTTCTTCTATCCCTTTTAGTGAAGGAGATATGAGTTAAACTTATTTACACATTTTTACTCTTTTTTATCCCCTAAACATTCGAATTTCTAAAAATCCCATTTTAGTGGATCGATTTCGCGTGGGACCATGTTCCGGTCTTAATTTTATCATTTTGGCTTTAGTAAGTCAGTCAGTTACTTTACAGTTTTATCTATACGGATAGAAAAATTTGGAAATTTTACATGAAAAACTTAAAGAAGATCCATCGCTGGTACAAAATTACCATAGTAGAAGGCATTTAAGTTTCGCTTTTAAAATGTACAACTTTTACCCCCGTATTATTCATCCCAATTGCCTTTTTAGCATATTGTTAACGTCACTAACTCATCAACCATTTTTTGCTTTCAACGATTATGTACTCAATACATGAAATTAGTGGAAAAAGTGTGGAAAAGGGGTGTGTGATGATTGAGTGTGTTTCTATGTGCGTGCCTCTTATTATTACAGTGGCCAATTTTATTATCTGTTAATCTTGTCTCAACATTTAATTTTCATTTTGTCGGTATCCTGCTGTCCTTTGGGATTTTCGACGTTTTGTACATTTTGTTGGCAGATCTACTTTTGATACGGTTGCGGTTAGAGGCAGGAGCAGGAGTAGCAGCAACAACCTACAGCAACAACAACATCAGGTAGTTATTATGAGAGTGTATAGATGTCACTGCTTGTGTGTTCTTCGAACAGTGATATTGAACTTGTTTCATTTCAGTCTGTGGCTGGTAGTGTGGGAACTTATTTTTCTTGTTCAAAATAAACGTATGAGTGTATTGGTTTTCATTGAAGGATATCATTCATTTATATCCTTTGTAAGTTAATTTTATTTAATTTTTGTAAACCAGTTTCTTTGATTTTTTGCCTTAACTTCTCATACAATTTCTGTGTGGGTAATTCATCGTTTTACTTCAAGTAGTTTTTAATTTTCGTTGTTTTTGCATGTCAAAGTACTTGATTTTTAATTGAAAATATCATATTTCTTCCAAAAAAAAAGAAACAAAAATTTGTTGTGAATTGTTTATTTCTAAAGTTCTCAGAAAATTAAAATGTGTATGTAATTGTTTTTCACTTGATTTATTGCAAAATTATTGACAACATTAATCGAACTTAACTTATAATTACAAAAAATATCGTTCTTAATTTCATAAATATAAAGTGAAATCTAAAAAAAACTTAAGTCTATCAGCCAAGTTCTGGAAATCGAATTCGAGTTAAATTAAAATCGAACAAACTTTGAAAACGATTCAGAATTTAAAATTCATTGAAATATTCTGTTTTATATACTTCATACTATGAGAACAGCTTCTCTTCATCGAAACTATTCTTAAAATCAGGAAAAGCTACGGTAGTTTTCGAAACGATTGAACTGTAAATCTTCATAGATTTCAATTTCAATCGATTTCGGTTTTCCAGTACATGGACATATAATTTTGTTGTTGATCGATCAGCCGATTTCGAAGACGATTTTTTCGACTTCGATAACGGCCTTATTTACGTTGACTGAGGTAATCAAAACACTTCCAAAATGGAATGCAGCTTTCGGACCGAATCAATAGCAAAGCAAGTGCCCGCGGATGCATTCATCTATCCGGCACCTGCCAATCAACGAGGTCACGAAATGATCGCAGAATAAAACGAACACAACCTGTAAGTGCTCAATCACAACCTCCTTCCAACCCTCAAAATGCTCGGAGGCGTTTGTCTCCATTGATAGAGCGCGGCTACGTGACAGCAGCAATCACTAAGAAGGCGACAACAACAACAAACAAGCGGACGGCAGCATCAACCAAAGTCCTCTGCAGCTCTTACTGGGGTCCAAAATACAACACAGAGCCCCGCAAACCAAATTGTTACAGCCTTGCGATAATTAACTTGCTCAAAAATTGCACTCGTGCAAGGAGGCCGTCACGTTATGAAGCGATCAGCCGCTATCGAAGACGATGTTATCGACCTTCAAGATGATTTCATCGACTTCGATGGCGGCCCCCAACACTTTCAAAATGAAACGCGGCTTTCGGGCCGAATCAATAACGAAGCAAGATCTGCTACTATTTTCTTTAAAAATTTATATTAAAACAAAACAAAAACCCGCATTCCCGGTGCAACAAAGAAAATATTGTGAAATTCAGAAAAAATAAAACGAACTTAAATTTTAAAACAAAAGAAAACCCAGTGTTTGTATATCAGAACAAGAACAATAAGTAAGTGACAAATAAAATTTATTTTTACCCACTTAAAACTATACAGAAAAATTTCTTTCACCGATTAAAGCATGAATTAAAAACTAAATCAGTTTTAATTAAAAATTCAATACAGTGAATTTAACGTTTAATCAAGTGAATAAAACGTTTAATTGATACTATTAATTTGCACCAGTTAAAAAATTAATAGTATCAACTAAACGTTTAATTCACTTGATAAAACGTTTAATTCACATAATAAAACGTTTAATTCACTTGATTAAATTTTTAATTAAAACTGATTTTATTATTGATTAATGCTTTAATTGGTGAACAAATTTTTTCTGTGTACAATTTGAGTCGGAAAACCCCAACCAATTGTTTGGGAATGTAAGAAAAGTTAAACTCGCTGTTTATTGTTGCTGTTTTGTCTAAGCTTTAATATCGTGGCAAATAAGACTTGTGTATTTGTAATTCTCGTTCGCTTTACAGTTTTTTTGTATGGAAATGTTTGAAAAAAGGATTCTTGATGATCTGGCCTAAGCAACCAGTGTAATGCGCATATGCACTAGCTTTTCCCCCAACAATAAATTTTAGTGTATTTATCAATAAATATTGGAAATTTAGTTCATCATAAGAAATGAATAATAAAATTTCTTTATTTTTCATTTATTTTATTATCATATATTTTGAAAATAATAACTTTGAAGTTGTTTAATTTTAGAAAACATTAATTGTTTTTAGCCTTTCAAAAAGAGGAATAGCAAAAAAAAAAAACTATTGAGAAATTGTTAAAAGTTAAAACGCAAACGCATGTTTTCCTGTCCTAAAAATAGATGTTCTCTATAAATCTCAAAAAAAAACTTTGAAAATTTTAAATTGGCGAAATATTTAAGCTTTTTCTAGAACTACAAGAATTCTTCTTAAGGTTTTTTAAATAATTCAGGTCGTATATTGTTCTCTTTTAATGTCTCGTGGCTGCATGTTATCCCAGAGAAAATCAATCGAAAACGTTTACTATTACGTTCTTGGGGTTAAATTTATTAACCTTTATGTGCTCGGAAGTCTACATTTGTAGTAATTTTGGTTAGATTATCGAATAAAAATTTAAAACGTCAGTAAAACAATTTGAGGTTTTTGGTAGCTTCCTAAAATCTTGTTTTAAGCAGATTTAAACGTTAATGATGTAAAAATAATTATTTCGTAGGTGCTAAAAGGATGTTTTTTAAATGATCATCTCGTGGCCGGTAGTCTACATTTGTAGTAACTATGTGGTCTGTATGCAAAGAGGCTTTAATTGTTGCTTATTACATTTGCACACATTGTTTTTGCCAAAACAATAGAGCAAAGACAAAGTGTACGTTACTTTTATGATTTTACATTGTTTTGTTTTTCTATTCTTTGTATTGCAAAAATTAGTAAAGTGTTGCTAGTCAAGTGAATCAGATGTGCGTATTTTGATATTAGTAGTGATACAAAACTGAAATAGAAAATTTTACGATAAATATGTCTGGAAATTCTCGCTATCGAAATGTCGCTAGGGCACTCGCCAAAGTCAACACCTTCCGCTTCAGCTACTAATCAATTTCCCGATACATCTGAGGATAAGCTGGCAAAACATCCTGTACGATGTCAGGTATGTGAAATGGGAAATAGCAAAAACACACGAAAAATATGCAGTTGGTGTAAGAAACCGGTGTGCGATTCTAGAACTTACGTATTTGGAAAATGCTGCTCTATAAATAAAATTTATATCCCAATAAAAAATGGAGCTTCCAGCGAAGAAGGTTTGTAAAGGGAGAAACATAAACGTTTCGATTACCATTGCGCTGACGGAAGACATGAATTTTATATGGCGAGTTCCCACTTTGAAGCAATACATTTTGATACATAAAGCGCATTATTCAGCGCATATTAAAATTTTTGTATGTAACGATCAGCCTTACACACTGAATGTTTTGATACAGTTATTTTTTAGTATTCTCCCTTACAAACCTGCTTCGTAGTAAGGGAATGCCGTAGCACTTGAAATGTTATTGTTTTTTATAAAAGTTGTTGAGAGTTCTTTCACTTACTTTACTGCATTTATGTATGTCTTATTGCGAAGCGCATAATTGAGCGCTTATTTTTTTAAATGTACCATTAGTGCTTCGCAAAATGATAAAAATTTTTATTAGGATGTTTAAAATTTTTTTGTTGC